>JARFJB010001340.1:205000-577500 GCA_036346205.1 Vesta saturnalis
TACATTCGCGAGTATTTGGAAAGGGAGGGGGTCCAATTGGAAAAAAAGACAAAAATTGCGCTAATCCTGGACTTAGATATATTTAAGAATTATTTTTAAATTCATTTTGGGGAAAGTTTGGCCAGAGAGACAATTTAACACAGATATTTCCACTTGTCGTACCAAACGGGCGCAATCCACATTTTCTACACGGCTTCTAAACTCTGGAATGATCTCCCTAGTTCCTGTTTTCCTCTCACTTATGATATGAGAAAATTTAAGGTAGCTGTTCATAGGCATCTATTGGCAATTCATTATCCCTCTATCCATCCTCCTAAGTGTTCCTGAGTGCTTTAGCACGATAGGCCTTATTTAGCCTGTTCAGGTCCACAATCATAAAAAAAAAAAAACCAAAGTAGTAGGTCAAAATTCTAGTGACGGGTAATGCTAATAACCATTAGTGCGCATAGAGATGGATAACATTTCCGTTTGTGTCTCGGCCCACACATACAACAAAAAAGTAATAATGTGTTCTAGAGGCGAAACAGTTTAAATAACTGATGTATTTCAATATTTATTATAAGTTAAGTAAAATCAGTTAACGTTCTGGTATTGAAATATGTGTTATTACTTTATTCTCATGTGTATATAAATCATTTGACCTAAATGCTTTCGTGTCCGAAAAAAAAAATTACTTAGAGAATTTGGATCTCAAAAGAAACAAGGGTGACAAATGATGTGATAAGTGATTTGAAGAAATAATTCATTACACACCATACAGCGCATAAGTGGCGTGCGCATCCGAGGTTTATTTAAAAATTTAAACGCTTCCACACTTCTCAGTATAAGAAATGTTGTAGTAGAGGTACATACCTACGAATATCTTTAACTTACAATCGCGTAATGGTGTCCAGAAACCTTTCGAGTACTGAAAATTCATTTTTGTACGAATAAAACATTTATTTTTTCTCCAGGCACTTTTAATTCATATAATTCATATTGCTTGAATTTTACATCTATAAATTTGATTCAACTGTGACAGATGTTAGAGAAATAACGTGAAAGACGGTCAACGTCGAGTAAAATTCTGTTCATAGAAGATAATCACTTAAAGCATTTAAATAACATTACACATGCTTTAAACGAAATAAAAAGCGAAATTACATTGAACGTCACATGATGTACTGCGAAAAAAACCAAATTAATTTTTTGTACAGTTGGAGACACCAAAAAATTCCGAATCAACTATATTTAGTACGAAGTACTGTAACAATATAGTGCCTGTGTCTGTGCCTGTGCCTGTGTCTGTGTCTGTGTCTGTGTCTGTGTCTGTGTCTGTGTCTGTGTCTGTGTCTGTGTCTGTGTCTGTGTCTGTGTCTGTCTGTGTCTGTGTCTGTGTCTGTGTCTGTGTCTGTGCCTATGACTGTGCCTGTGTCTGTGTCTGTGTCTGTGTCTGTGTCTGTCTGTGTCTGTGTCTGTGTCTGTGTCTGTGTCTGTGTCTGTGCCTATGACTGTGCCTGTGTCTGTGTCTGTGTCTGTGTCGGTGTCGGTGTCCGTGTCCGTGTCCGTGGTCGTGGTCGTGTCCGTGGCCGTGTCCGTGTCCGTGTCCGTGACCGTGTCCGTCTCCGTGTCCGTGTCCGTGCCCGTATCCGTCTCCGTGTACGTGTCCGTGTCCGTGTCCGAGTCCGTGCCCGTGTCTGAGTCTGTTTTATGTTAAAAAGAGGTTTTTTGAACAAATTTAATAACTATCGGATACCTCACAGGGCATCTGAAACGCAATAGATCTGATGGCCAAATCTGTCGATCCCTAACCCGAGTTGTTGCAGTTAATATTCATTTTGATGTTGGTCGAATGTAGAAATTGGTTTTGCAGAAGTGTTCGTGCGTATCGTTTTTTTTGTCCCTTGAAATACTTTGCTGGATGGTTTAGTTTAAATATCTTGATTTTCACTTTACCGAAGCGCGGTGAAACAAGTTGACGGAAATGTTTTGAAGAATGCAGTTTGCCGATTGCGAACCTTTAGTTGAAAGGAGTCACATTAAGTAAAATCTTAATTTAGCTTATATTCCGAATAAACAGAAGTGGGATTTACGTAAACGTTTGGTAAAATTTAAAAGTGGTCAATAACGTTTTATTTTGGTTTTGTATAGGCCCTCTGAATTTATTAATACGAACTTTTTTTTTCTTCGGGTAGGATATAATTTTCCTATTAGGCGTACGCACATCACGTCATCCTAAATATTAGCCGGTGAACGTGTTATTCCACAATTCCAAAATGTTTTCATTGTTTACAGTCGCATTCTGAAGACAGACGTATTGTGCACGATGGGAACCCGCGTGAGGTATGGTTAAGGGAAGGTATCCTGGTTGATGGGTTTTGTCACGATACAAACACTGTATACCAGTTTCACGGGCGCTATTTCCACGGTTGTGCAAAGTGTTACCCCGATCAAGCTGGCAATAGTAAACGCGAGCCTAATACAGCGTTTTTTCGTCGTGAGAAAAAGGTGGCAACATCATACAGGATACCTTATTTTAACTATGATTTAATTGAGATTTGGGAATGTGAATTTAGGTCATTTTTAAAAGAAAATACAAACGCAAGAGGTCGTACTAATGCAGTTAAGTTAAAATTATAAGGCAGAACAAGATGTGCAAATCAGGCATTTGGATGTTTGTTCGCTATACGCCTAGGTAAACAAATACCCAGTGGGCATGCTACACTTCACGTTGTTGCCGAGTGCTTAAATATTGACTTTAACACTGTCGAGGGCCTTGTGAAGTGTAGTGTGCTCCCGCCATCAGATTTATACCATCCGGTCCTGCTAGTTAAGATTTACGGTAAATGAATTTTCGTGTTGTGTAGAACCTGGATGAACGTAAATTTACCGGAACTTACGTTGCGGACGAACTTCGAAAGGCTATAGAATTAGTTAAACAGATCAATACTGTCAACGTCGTCTTGGCAGCTTGTACAACCGCCAATGCTTGCCTGGTGCTGTACATTTACCTGGAAACGATTGCCGAACGGGTTCTGTACTTTGATATAGATTCCGTGATTTTTACACAAAGCCTGGCCAATGGGCTCGACCTGTTGGTGATTTCCTGGGTGACATAACCGATGAGGTGGAAGTTTACAGAACCAGTAATAAAATCACGGAGTTCGTAAGCGGAGGTCCTAAGAATTACGTGTACAAGGTATTCTCTTCTCAAAAGAATAAACAACCGTCTGCAAATCTAAGGGCGTCACCTTAACTATAAAAATTCCCAGATTGTTAATTTCGATACTAAAGTCGTTAGTGTCGGATGACATCGAGTCTGTGTACTACCAACAGGCCGTAAAATTGTTGGTATCGCTGCACATGAAGTTGTATCAAAGCCAGAGAGGAAGATTTACCAGGTGCAGTACAGTAAACGTCACAGAAAAAAGTATGGTTATGAACACGCGTCCTTACGGTTACATAGCTCACCCACAGCCGGTCTAGCCCCAGTTTCTAGGTTTAAGAATCCCGTTCATCAGCCATGTGACCATCTTATTCCCAGTCCTTACCTTTTATCCACGCACTTTAATTTCGATTGTTAGTAGAATGGTTTTGTGTGCGTGTGCGTCTGCGTCTGCGTGTGTGTCTGCGTCTGCGTCTGTCGTCTGCGTCTGTATCTGTGAGTGTCTGTGCCTGTGTCTGCGCCTGTGAGTACGTGTGCGTATGCACCTGCGCCTGCGTCTGCATTCTGCGTCTGCGTCTGCGTTTGCGTCTGCGTCTGCGTCTGCGTCTGCGTCTGCGTCTGCGTCTCGTCTGCGTCTGTTTGTGGTGTCGTGCTGTGTGCGTGCGTAGTGTGGTGTGGTGTGCACCTGCGCCTGCGCCTGCGTCTGCATTCTGCGTCTGCGTGTGCGTCTGCGTGTGCGTGTGAGTGTGCGAGTGCGTGTGCGTGTACGTGTGCGTGTGCGTGTGCGTGTGCGTGTGTCTGTGTGTGTGTGTGTGTGTGTGTGTGTGTGTGTGTGTACAGAGGAGATGCGCTTATTTCTATACTCAAGCAGGAATTTGCACCACTAACATTGTTTTGTTATTTTGGTAACTGAAATCTAAACTCTATGCAGCGGAGTGACCCGCAAAACTAATTAGTAAGTCGTTCTTTATTTTTTTTTAGGTTGGGTTTGGGCCGTAAGGGCTACTGTTTCGACCGAAAGTGTTGCAATCATATATCTGTTTACATTATACAATTATTCTAAACATAATTGTTTTGTTTGTTCATCTCATTTCAAGCTTTGAGGATTAAATCGAAATTTGTGACGCTGAATGTATTTTTTTCTCTTTCTTTCTATTTCTTTTCTACAGTATTTCTTTCCCAACCAGCACATCCAATGATGGGGCGCTATGCAAATGTCACGACATGACCAAAAAATCATATGGTGCACTTCTTGCTAATAAGCAAATCATACAAATCGAACAAAAGACCCTCAATCGTGTAAACATACGAACAATGAAACTAAATAGTTAACGTACACTGTAGAGACCGATTAAAAGGAAAAACCAAGGCCAATCAAATTATGTAATAAACGCACACACAACATACACTCACCAAAATACACAAACAACTCAAACGTTCAAATTAAAGGAATTAAAAAAGCCCCCGTAAATATGTACACAAATATCCAACTACCCAGACAAAACACGTGAAAAATCAAATTAGACAAAAAACGCACACATGGAAACACGCAAACAAATTACTGAACGTGCAAACATGAATGCAATTTAGCATTTTTTACTACCATCTGGTGGTATAACTATGGTGTTATAGCTATAACACAACACCGTCTTGTGGCAAAATTTATAGTTGCAACTAGCGCTATCTTGTGATATAACCAGGAGTTCATACAAATACAAACCCCATCACATCAAGCACAAACATACAAACGCATACGCGCACTACTAGCCCCCAATCAACCTAGCTAGATCCCATTTCCGACATCTTGAGGTTAACAATGCTCTTCTGGAACTCTGTCCTTGATTTGAGGCTCTGCTACGATCCATATCTATGCAAGCCATGTAGCATCCTAATCCATTTTGGTTCAGCGTCTAGGTCCATCATCTTAGTTCAAAATATTGGTCCGGTTTTTCACCTAACCTATCGTATAAGATGCTACCGATCTTTGTTTTTTGCGGTGTTTTGGCTTGGTATCTCCTTAATTTGGTTTTTTGAATATTTGCATGTTAGATAGTTTCATTTCTAGTTTACATACTTGGGTTTTGTATTTGATTTTGTATACTACTCTGTCTTTTGTAAAAAAAATATTTCAAGGTATCGCCTAGCTTTTAAATTATGTTTCAGGACGTTCATCCTGTGTTTTTTAGGTCGTGTGTTTAGGAATGTTGTGTGTTTTAGTTTGTTTATGTATTTGCATATTTGCAGATTTAAATCTTTTATCTTGAACTGTTCAGTTGTTTCCTAGTTTCTTTGCGTGTGCGAGTTGTTTGTGTATACTCGCGTGTGCCGGTGTTCTTGTATTGGCGATGTTTGTAAATATGTACCTGAGATACTCGTTTCTTTGTTTAAGCTTGTTTGGGAGCGTACTGCATAGCTTGTTTCCTTGTTTGCGAGTTTACGTGTTTTTGTATTGGGTATTTACTTATTTGCTGATCTCTTTGTTTGCTCCAAATTCCATAGTTTTCTATACCGGGTGTTACAGAATTTAATTTCTGCAGAAATCAGTCTCGCTTTCTTAAATTCAGATTATTTCTGCTTAAACAATGCCTATCGGACTTTTTCGTTTTCACACACCGTTTTCGGAATAAAAATTATAATTTTGCAGGAAACCGTGTATTAACTTTTAAATTTAAATAAAATGCTCGAAATGGCTTTGCTGTTCTTCAATACATGCTCTAAAGCGCCTTCGCATATTTCCTCCGAATCTTTGGAATATTTCAAGTTTTCGGCGTATTGTTTCACACGCATTGGTGACGTGTTTCATGGCTTCATTCGCTATGGGAGTGGAATAAACCAGTTGCTTTAGATACCCCCAGAGGTAGAAATCGCAGAGATTAAAGACAGCTGATCGTGGTGGCCAAGAAATAATCTCTTACATTGCGACTAAACTGAGCAGGCGCTCCGTCGTGCATAAAACCATAAATGTAGCCTAATATTAAAGGGACAGCTTTTAGTAGGTTGGGTAAATTCTCCTCTCAAAAATGCAAGTATGTTGTTCGTCTAATCTTATGAGTAAAATAAAGAACCCAACCAAACAACTTTAAACTATTCCTGCCCACACATTGATTGAAAACTGCTGCTGGAGTCGCGATTGACCAATAATATGTAGATTTTCATTCGGCCAGGAATGTTCAAATTAAAAATTCCATTTATGGTAAATGAACAAAATAAACTTAGTAAATTGCCGATCTTCTGCATTTCTTTGTCTTGACTATAGGTAATGCTGAAGTCTGGCTGGAAAGTCTGCTTCAGAAAGAGCTAGTCCTTTTTGTAAATGGTAAAGATAAAGATGCTGCTCGTGGATTATTCGCCATTAACGTGGTTGGTATTCCTCAATTTGCTGGCGAAACGTGTTGTTCTTCTTTCACGATTTTGTTCAACCGCTCTTAACACATTTTCCACTGTTTAACGAGTTTTTGGTGCCCCACATACAACAAAATTACCCGTTAGTTTTCCTGTTCTTCTCAAACGCGCATCAACGCTTACAAAGGTGTTTGAACAAGGTAACTGACGGTCTGGAGATGCCTTTTCATAGAAATGTCTGAAACACCACAAATTCAAATCAGTAGGCACTTCATGTCATTACTTTTTGTTTTGGATTGACAAAAAATTGACGCTTAGTAACAATGCCAACTAGATTACTATTTTTTAATTACAATTCCGAAAACAGTTTGCTGTATGGATTAATAAAATAATTTTTATTTCGAAAACGGTGCGTCGGAACAAAAAATCTGAGAGGCACTTTTTAAGCAGAATTAATCTTTAAGAAAGCGACACTAATTTTTGCAAAAACCAGCGGCGTACAGTTTTTTCGCTAAACATAAAGACTTGCCGGCACGAACGCCACTGATGTAAGTGCTTTAGAAAATAATTTTATACATGTAACTGTGGCCTTTAGTGATACATAACGAAGGCTCGTCTCAGTATCTGAACGGGTTTTCGATAATTGTAAAATAAACTATTAAAGACGAAAAAGTTTATCATGAACTTTTTTCATATCTTTAGATACAGAATCTGCCCTTAAATTTTCCTCACTACATACTTGTGTACCTTATATTTTCACGAAAGGTAAATATCTTTATAAAAGACCTAAAAAAGGTACTTAATGCAGTAATGTTGCATGCGAGAAGTGTGTCCAGAATTGATGATGATGATGGTAAGGGAAAGCCACATCTGCTTTTTACTGCAAGTTTACATCAATAAATTTGAATACATTACCTTTATCAAATTATTATAAGTTTTTGTTATGAACGAATAAGTTCAAAGGTAAATATGTTTAACAACAGTGTATTAACGCATAATAAATAAACAAAAGGAAGCTTAATTAAACACCTATTAGTCGACAAAAAAGAAAACTGCACTAAAAAAAAGTCTCTAGACATTTTTCTCCAAATTCCATAGTTTTTTATATATTCACAAAAGGTACAAGATTTGATAAAACAGCTAAAAAGGTATCTAATGTAGTATTGTTGAATACGAGAGATGTGTGTAACTCAGAATTGATGATGATGATGGTAAGGTAAAGCACTTCAGGTCTTTAATGTAAATTTATATCAATAAATTTGAATACTTTAGCATTATCAGTTTAACAATGGTATATTAAAGCGTGATAAATAAACAAAAGTAAGTTTAGTTAAAACAATTGCGTTACCTATCAGTGAACGAAAAAGAAAATTGGTCTAAAAAAAGTCTAGACAGTTTGCTCTAAATTCCATAGTTTTCTATATTACAATTCTAATGTTCGTGGAAAATTAGAATATGGAGTAGTGATATGGTGTCCTTTCTACGCTGTGTACGTTAGTGTTCTTGAGAAAGTTCAAAGTCGTTTATTAAAGTATTTGTCTTTTTCCGTAAATATAATCGCTATCCACCTTGAAACTTTTCTCATGAATGCTTATTGAACGAATATAGGTTTCTACCTTTAGACGCTAGAAGAAAGATGCAATCTATAATATTTTTATAAAATGTCATGGCGCCTTTAATCGACTGCACAGAGATTCTCAGCTTAGTACACTTGAGAGTTCCAAGAATTAATTCTAGTTCAAGTAGTGTTCTACCCTCCTGCCACTCGGACTAATGTGGTGTTACATTCACCTTTGTAGAGAATGATCTCGACTTACTCTTCAATCGAAGCTAATATGTACATTTTTAACTGCCCTATTAAGCAGATAAAATTGACTCTAGGTACTCGTAATCAACCTATTCAAAATATACCTTAAATCAATCTTTTCTGAATGTAGATAAACACTTAAACTCCAGGAAGTAAATAATAATTCCTATTTAATGTAACCCTGATTCCGCTTGTTCTCTTCCTAAGTAATTTGGCGCAGTATGCCTGTTAAGGAGGCTATCGTAATAATAATAATAATAATAATAATAATAATAATAATAATAATAATAATAATAATAATGATGATGTTCAAAATATTTTAGATCAGTTACCTGCTCCTTATATATTGATGGGCGACTTTAACGCCCATAATCGCATGTAGGGATCTCCACGTACCGATGCATGTGGACAGGCTATAGAGAATGTAATAGATCTAAATCAATTGTATCTATTAAATACCGGTGCAAACACCCACCTTTGCGCAAGATCTGGATCATTTTCAGCCATTGACCTAACAATAGCGTCCCCACATATCGCTACTTCACTTACATGGAGAGTACTAGATGATCTTTACCATAGCGACCACTTCCCCATTGTAGTAGGTACTGAACATCAGAAAGCACATGTAGTTACTCCAATTCGCTGGAGAATATCAGCAGCTCGATGGGATATGTTCCAGTCTCACCTGAATGCATCTTCAAACCTCTACGAAGCCTCATGTGACGTACAAGAAATCACAAACAGGATAATTAACGCGGCTAACGTCGCTATTCCAAAAACGGGAGGAACGCCGTTCAAACGTAAAGTACCGTGGTGGAATCCCACTGTCAGTAAAGCAGTGAAAACAAAAAAACGAGCATTTAACCTCTACCGAAGACATCCTACAAATGAGAATCTTATAGCTTTCAAAAAAGCAAGGGCATTTTCACGACGTACCATCTTACAAAGCAAAAGAGATTCATGGAATACTTATGTATCATCTATAACTAGTCAAACTCCTTGCGCAGACGTGTGGCGAAAAATTAAAGCTATCTCAGGCAAACATACGACATCGGCGATACAACTCCAAGTTAACAACACTACAATAACTGAACCCAAGCAGATAGCTGAAATTTTAGCTGGTCAATTCCAAGAAACAAGCAGTTCCCAAAAATATGATGCCACTTTCTTACATACAAAAACTGAGAGAGAAGTTAGGTTAAATTTCAGTGAACCAGAAACCGCTGAATATAATGTCCCCTTTACATTGACAGAACTCGAACTGGCTCTAAAATGCAACAAATCCTCCTCTCCAGGCCCAGATCTCATAACGTACGATATGATGAAAAATCTTCCCAACTCATATAAGAAATTGATTCTGAATGCATTTAATTTAATTTGGGCAGAAGGTAGATACCCTTCCTGTTGGAAGGAAGCCATAATAGTTCCTATTCTTAAAAATGGTAAAAATCCATATTTAGCTACGAATTATAGACCAATTAGTCTAACCTCATGTATGGCGAAATACTAGAACGTATGGTCAGTAACAGACAAATGTGGGTTATCGAAAAACGGCAACTTCTAGTAAACTACCAAATGGGATTCAGTAAGTTCAGATCCGCGGTAGATCACCTAATACACCTGCAGGATGCAGTTTTGAAGGCGTTTGCAAATAGACATCATGCAGTGGCTGTCTTTCTTGATGTGGAAAAGGCATTTGATACAACATGGAGATATGGGGTCATACAAGCATTATACGAATGGGGTCTTAGAGGTAACTTACCACTATTCATAACGTCATTCCTCGAAGAAAGACGATATAGAGTCAGAGTGGGCACTTGTCTTTCCTCCTGTAGAATACTGGAAAACGGAATCCTCAGGGTTCAACGTTAAGTGTTGTCCTCTTTATAATCTCAATAAACTCCCTAATAAAATCTATTCCCGCAGACATCAACACCTATCTTTACGTCGACGACCTTGCAATCATATATTCTGCACCTACAATGGGAGAAATAAATAGAAAGCTACAGCTTGCCATCGATCATATATTATTAAACTCAGAAAATATCGGATACAAAATATCACCAGAAAAATCATTCTGCATGCACTTTTGCAAATTGAGAAAACCACATTTTGGCCCCCTTCTCACGTTAAAAAACAAACATATTAAAAATAAAAATTCCGGAGTATTTTTGGGATTAACACTCGATACTAGGCTAACATGGAAAGAACACATAAACAACTTAACAATTCGATGTAAAGTAGTTCTTAATCTTATAAGAGTTATGGCAAGCTCTGAATGGGGAGCTGACCCAGAGGTTCTCTTGAAAGTGTACAAAATGCTAGTGCAATCTAAAATTGATTATGGTTGTGAAGCATACACATCAGCTTCAAAAAGTACTTTGAAACCCTTGGACACTATACAGAATGCTGCTCTAAGGTATTCACTTGGTGCGTTTTACACTAGCCCAAGTGATAGCTTACTATGTGAATCAGGTATACTTCCTATTTCCTTACACAGAAAATATAGAATCTTAGCCTATGCATGCAAAATTAAATCTCTGCCAAATCACCCAAACCACAGCATTCTATTTAGTAATGACGAGTCTCAATCTCCACAAAGACTGCACAAACCTCTGCGGTACAACATAAACAGTGCACTTGAATACATTGATCAACAACTTCCGCAAATGCTACCCCTCAGACAGCTAGAAATTCCGCCGTGGTTAGTACCCTCCATTAACGTGCTAACAGACCTTTCTAAACATGACAAGGAAAGCACTCTCCAAAACATCTACTTGGAGGAATTCAAAGAACTACTCTCGAAATACCATGACTACCTAGTTTTATACATAGACGAATCGCAAACAAGTACTGGTGTGGGATGTGCGTTCTCATTCGAAGGAAAAGAGCATTACTGGTCCATGCCATTACATATTTCAATCTACACAGCTGAACTATACAGTATATGGCAAGCCCTTCGGTACTGCGAAACATCACTAGAAACAAATAAGTTCCTTATTGTCAGCGATTCACTTAGTACAATTACGAGCCTACAAAATCCATACACGAATGACGCTTTGACACAAAACATTATCTGCACAATCAAACATTTAACAGACTTAGGGTATATAATAGTAATCGCATGGGTTCCTAGTCATACTAACATCACTGGAAACGAAAGAGCCGATAGAGCTGCACGTAAAGCAGCACAAAAGCCCAACGATGATAATATTGTAATTGAAAACCATATCAACTTTACTAGTTACTTAAGATCTAAATTAAAGCAAAAATGGCAACTAAACTGGACCAGATCAAACAATCAATTAAAAAATATACAGCCAACCGTAGAGAAATGGAAAGTACCGTTATACCTCTCCCGAAACGAATACACCATACTACACAGAATAAGAATTGGGCATACCAGTCTAACGCACAAACACATCCTTTCAAAGGAAGCTCCTCCGATATGTACACAATGTCATACACTATTAACTATCGAACACATTATTTGTTCTTGTGCAACATACTCCCATACACGTAACATATTTGCAATATTTAACAATATAGCAGACAACCTAAACAACCCGGAAAATATACGAAACACAATCCAATTCCTTAAAACAATAGATATGTATACTAAAATATAATCAATGAACAAGACATACAAATAGTCACAACAGCACTAAAGACCACAGCAGTCGACGTGCTTACACAAATGAAAAAAAAAAAAAATAATAGTAATAGTAATAATAATAATAATATATACATACTTACCTATACGTCGACGATCTAGCTATTATATATTCAGCTCCTACAATGGGAGAAATTAACAGAAAATTGCAACAAGCCGTTGATTGCATACAATCAAACGCAGAAAACGTGGGCTTCAAAATATCAGCAGAAAAAACATTCTGTATACACTTTTCCAGATTGAGAAAACCGCACTATGGTCCACTTCTCACCCTAAAAAATAAACACATAGAAGATAAAAACTGTGGCTTGTTCTTAGGTTTAACCCTAGATTCCATGCTAACATGGAAGCAGCATATAACTAACCTAATAGTGCGATGCAAGGCAGCTCTCAACATTATAAGGGCAATGTCAAGTTTCAAGTGGGGAGCAGATCCCGAAATTCTTCTACGTATCTATAAACAAATAGTGCAATCAAAAATAGACTACGGTTGTGAAGCATATTCCTCGGCCTCGAAAAGCACTTTAAAGCCCTTAGAAATTATACAAAATGCTGGTATCAGATATTCACTAGGCGCCTACTATACTAGCCCTAAGGAAAGTCTAATGTGTGAATCCGGAGTTTTGCCCTTACCGTTGCATAGGATAAATAGACTTCTAACGTATGCGTGTAAGATTAAAGCTCTCCCAAACCACCCAAATTACAATGTTTTGTTTTCTAACCATACACAATTTCACTTTGAACAAAGACTACATAAGCCATTATGGTACAGTGTAAAAAGGGCACTAGAACTTATCGGACAACAACTTCCACGAACGCTTCCACTTGGACAACTTGAAATTCCGCCATGGCTAGTACCACGTTTTAATGTCATAAATGACCTATCCAAACACTCTAAAGTCAATACACCCCAATCAGTGTATTGTACAGAGTTCAAGAAAATCTTGTCCAAATACAGAGACCATTTAATATTATATACGGATGGGTCAAAATCAAGCACAGGCGCGGGCTGTGCCTTCTCAGTTAATGGTAGTGAGCACAGCTGGACTCTACCAACATACACATCAATATACACAGCGGAATTATATGGTATTTGGCAGGCACTTCGATATTGCGAATTATCTACAGGCTGGCACAAATTTCTTATCATTAGTGACTCGCAGAGCTCCCTTACCAGTATCCAAAACTCATTTTCAACTGATCCATTAATACAGTATATTATATCGACGATCAAACACCTTTCAGATTTAGGATATATAATAGAATTTCTATGGGTCCCCAGTCACGCAAACATTAAAGGGAATGAAATAGCGGACAAAGCTGCTCGTGAAGCTGCAGTGGAAGCTGTAAATGAAAGTGTCGAGATCACAAACTATACCGACATGGCTTCCTTCCTTAAAACTGAATTAAATTCAATATGGCAACAAAACTGGGCAAGGAGTGAAACTCAACTGAGAACTATTGACCCATCTATTACAAAATGGAAAGCTCCAATGTACCTAAATAGAAAAGAATGCAGCGTCATTCACAGAATAAGAATAGGTCATACATCGCTAACACACAAATACCTTCTGTCAAAAGCACCCCGTCCAATTTGCGCACAATGCCAAACATATTTAACAATTGAACATATAATATGTCACTGTGTAACCTACGCTGCTATGCGAAATCTATATTCTATCTCTAATAATTTGAGAAACAACTTGAAATGCAGCAAGACGGTTAAAACTACGATACAATTTCTGAAAGCAATAAATGTATTTAATAAAATATAGTCATTAAATGATTATACGTAAATAAAACAGAGCTAATAGAGAATAGCACTAAAGACCACAGCAGTCGATGTGCTTTACTATCTAAAAAAAATAATAATAATAAGTAATAATAATAATAACCTTGACACGAATACGAATAGGGCATACAAAAATCACACATTCGTATATTCTAAACAACACACAACGGCCAACATGTGACAGATGTAACAAAACACTAACAATACAACACATCTTTGAGGAGTGTAAGAAATACAAAGAAATAAGAGAAAGACTAAACCTAAATAATAGCGTACAAAGGGATTTTCAGGTAACACAGGAAAACATACATAAAATATTTAGTTTTTAAAAGACACAAACCTACTGAGTGCAATATAGAGACACATATAAAGGTATATCAATATGTACAAAGGCGAATAACCTAGCTGTTAAAGCCTACAAAAAAAAAAATAAACAAAATAATAATAATAATAATAATATCAATAATAATCATAATATAGAGTTGCTCATTAGTGCGTCAAAGTCCAATAGTGGTTTCATTAACTAAAAGTGGAGAAATTTATTTTACAGAAAATGGTTTTGTCACGAAAAACACACATTTTGAAAATAATTTGACTTATACACTATACAGGGTCAAGTTTTGAAGCGGGTCACCATCGAGAATATATTTTTAAAAGAACACCCTATATATTTTGTATGCTTCAGAATCTGTTTTGAATCTTTGCATTTTTGGTTTTGGATGACGAATTGTTAAGTTATAAAAGAAAATGTAAAAAAAATGGTCGCGACAAGGCTGACCATACTAAGTCCATGCGACAGTATTACGACTAGTTGAGATAACGTATTTGGTAATTATGCAGCCAAGGGATGTACTGAACCCACAAAATAATCAAACTTTAATTTTATTACACAGCAATTAATTTGGAGATTTTCAATGAGCGTTTACTCAATTTTCCAAATGAAGCATCCTGCATATTATTGAATTTTGAATGACGCAATGATTACGCTCCATTTTTGCCCATTATAAACCGATAAATTATTTGTTTTCGATCAATCTAGTTCACGGTCAAATTTTGATATGTTAAAGACAAACAAAAACACATACACACAAAATGTATCAAATGTTGAAATCCTAATGATTGTTGCGAATTAGGTGTTGCATCAGTGATGTGTAATATTTGTGCCTTCAACGTTACCATTGTATTCTTTCCTGATTGCATGTTGGGTACGTAGTTTTTTTTGTTCGTTTGTTGTATGTCACATATTTGCAATGCGGTTTTAGTGAGTCAATATGCAGTTTGAAAGAAACGAGCTCGTTGACATGAGTTTGATAATGGGGTCTAGTCAACGAAATGGTTTGTTAATATATGCGCAAAGATATCCTGACAGAAGACAACCTTCAGTTAGAAGTTTCGAACGACTTAAGCAAAGGATCATTAGAACAGGAAATGTGATTTATAAAGAATGTGAAAGGCGGAAGAAGACCTGTGGCAAAGATGAATTAAATATTTTATCAGTAATGTACCACGATCCACTATTAGCAAGATTTTAAAAATAATAAATATCATGGCTACAGTATATGTTTTCATCAAGAACTGTTGGAGCCTGATTTAGAGACTAAAAAGACGTTTTGCAGTGGGGATTAGAAACGGAAGGGATATCACCTGACCTCTTCCCAAACGTATTATTTACTGAGGAATCGACCTTTACTCAAAGTGGTAGCCCAAATCGTCGTAATCTTCATCATTATCCAACAGAAAACCCAAGAATTGGGAGGGCGCTTGATAATCAGAGACAATGGACCGTAAATATTTGGTGTGCTATCATGGGCAACATTATAATTGCACCACATTTCTTTCATGGGCATCTAAATGGAGCACAATATTTATATTTTTGCAATATGAGTTGCCTCAGCTTTTGCAGAACGTCTCTTCAGCTCTAAGGGAAAATATGTGGATCCAGTACGAAGGGTGTTCCAGCACATTTTGCACGAAGTGCAGACGTACGACGGTTTGGAAACAAGAATTCGAAGGTAGATGAATCCGCCGCGGTGATCCTTTTAGTTGACTACCTAGATCCCCAGACTTGACCAAAATCGATTTTTCTTGAAAAACATTGTGTACCAGACGCTTGCAACTACAGCAGATGACATGAGGTAACGTATAATATACGCTTTTTAAATAGTTTCACCGAAATGTTACAAGACGTGAATAGCTCTTTCCTGACCAGGCTGCGAATGCGTTGGAATCAAAATGGGGTTACTTTGAGAATTTATTGTGAATATTACTTACAATGTCAACCTTTATATTTCCTTGATGCTGTTTGTCTAAACGCTTGACGTATCAAAATCTGACTGGTGCGCTAGATCCAATCGGAAACGAATAATTTATCGGTTTGTCATGAAGAAGTAAGAATATCTCTGAAATTATTGACTTTAGGTATAACACAGTATGGAAAAATGGAGCGTAATTATTGAGTCATTCAAAATTCAATAATATACAGGATGTTTCATTTGTAAAAAATTGAGTAAACGCTTAAAGATTTTCACTTTATTCGCAAAGTTTGGCGATTTATAATAAAGTTGTATTTTTTAAATGGAACCCCTGTATATTATTACATATTTGGATTCCTTGGCCAATTCTAGTGCGACTTTATGTATCACACATAGTACCTAAAACGAATCGTTTAACCACAATTCGTCTTTTTACAAAAAGTAGAAAAACTAAATATCGCTGTGATCACAAAACTTAGAAGGCCATGACTGCGATGTTACTAGGCATGAAATGTACAAGCGTAAACCGAATGGTCAAATTCGAATTCTTTTGTATTTAGATTGTATTCATTTGATTTAGAAAATTTCAATCAACGGTAACTTGATTTTTCAAATGGAACGGCCATTTTTGCATCAAATGCGGAATTTTTACCTTTCTAACTGTATACACTAGTCGGTATCTATCTTCAGTAGATTTCAATTACTGATTAATTTGCTGTATTTTTCAATTTTTATTTTGTAGTATCTGGTTGCCTGTGGAAAATGAAAAAAATTGTTCACATTATAAAACATTTATTAAGCAGAAAACACATACACACCAAAAAAATTACGAGCTAAATTAGAAAATAAAACAAAAGAATAACACTTAAAAAACAAATTTCACCCTTAGCACATCCAACTACATGAAGAGCTCAAGGAGACCGATTTTCAAAACAGGATTAATCTTAGCAATTGGGTAGAACAAAAGTTAAATGAAAATGCACAATTTTTGGATAAGATCGTGTTTACAGATTAGTGCACCTTCCACCGAAATTTGTTAACCAGCCCACTTTTCATTATTACACAGATTAAGACCCTCACTATTTCCGAGTTCATAGCCAAGAAAAATGGTCGATTAATGTTTGGGCAGGCATATTCGCTACTTTAGTTGTTGGTCCCTTTTTCTTCGACGGTATTCTAAATTCGAATTTGTACTTGAATTTCCTGGATAATAAATTATTTGGACTCCTTGAAGATGTCGCTCGCTCAAATTAGGGACATGCAATTTCCAACGTGCCCGTGTAGTACGTGAATGGTTTAATAATGCATTGATTGAAAATTGGATAGGAAGGATGGACCAACACGATGGCCAGCGAGATCTCCAGATATTTCCCGCTTGATTTCTTTTTGTGTCAAGGAAAAGTGTATGCTGAACTACCAACCACTGCGGAAGATATGAAAAATAGAATCTAAAACGTTTTTGCAACTATTCACCCAGTAGGTAATCATAAATTGTGAAATTAAAAGCAATATACCGACTAATTCATATTGTTAGAAAGGTAAAAATTCCGCATTTGATGCAAAATGAAAAATGGCCGTTCCGTTTGAAAAATCAAGTTACCATTGATTTAAATTTTCTAAATTGACAAAGTAATTTCTCTAAACACAAAAATAATTCGAATTTGGCCATTCAGTTTACGCTTGTACATTTCATGTCTAGTAACATCGCAGTCATTGCCTTCTAAGTTTCGTTTTTTCAGATATCTACTTTTGTAAAAAAGACGAATTGCGACCAAACGATTCGTTTTAGGTACTATGTGATACATAAAGTCGAACTAGAATTGACCAAGGAATCCAAATATTCAATAATATACAGGAGGTTTCATTTAAAAAATGCAACTTGATATAAATCGCCCTGTATAAACTTTGATCAAGTGAAAATATTTTAGGTTTGTAGTGTTAAGGATATCCCACCACATCCCATCAATAAACGTTAGAAATATTTTTAATAAACCCACAATCTTCCATCCACGCACTATTATATATATATATATATATATATATATATATATATATATATCTCGAAGGTAACCTGATTTAAGAATTCACCCTGTACATGTCAAATTATTTTTAAATGTACGTTTTTCGTTACAAAACCATTTTTGCAAAATATATTTCTCCACTTTTAGTTAATGAAACCTATATTGGACTTTGACGCATTAATGAGCAACCCTGTATACTCACGAAAGGTGAAGGACTTTATAAAACACCTAAAAAGGTACATAATGCAATATGTTGAATACAAGAGGTGTATGTGTCGGTCATCGGTCATCATTATGTATTTAAGGCTATTTCGGGTTCTAACCCTTTATGCCTTCGTAGAATTGGTTATTTCTGGCGGTAATGTATATTCGCTGTACCTGTAATAAATACAAATGCATTAAACATACTATAGTCTGTAAAAATAAAGATTTTCTATTTCGGCTTAGCGCTTTATTACTCTTGAGACACAGCCGTTTCTTTCTCGCGACAATGGAAATGTAATCCTATTCCAGAAGTTACCAAACGTTTTCAACGAACTCAGTTCGGTACTGAATTCAATATTCCGGTATCTCAAATACTTTTCCAGATATTAAATTTCGAAATTATCAAATTTTATCTTTTGATAAGGCCAGATTTTTTATACTTTCGTTACGGCGGTATTCGAAGTTCGTTTTTAAAAAGATTTTGAGGCAATGTATTATTTTGGGGTCTAAATACGCAAGTAGCCGCCTATTATAATAGATTAAATAATGAGGAATTGATTACCACTTTCATCGCTTTCTACTAATTAGCCCATTAGGTATAAGTGCATTCCTATATAATATTTGAATGTACGCTATGTTCTGCATGTACAATTAATGTCACTATTAGTAAACAATAAAAACTGGTTTATGAATATCAATTTTTTTAATTACCAATGAATGATTTCGTTGTTGCACATTTCAAAATAAATGAATTATATTAAGTAATAAACCTCTGCATCCACACACAAAAAAACTTTGCAACATAGTTAAAATTAAAATTCGTTCAAAACGTTTTATAACTTCTGGAATGGAATTAAAATTCCATTGTGTTTACCTCTCGAGCGGTCTTAAGTCATTGAGCAGGTAATTTACGCTTTCACTAAAGTCGCGTACGTTTCTATTGAAACCTAAACGTTAGAAAGAAATGGCTGTATATTCCCAATGTCTCAGAGTAATAAAGCGCTAAGCAGTTTATTGTTTGTTTCTCAAGATGATTTTCGGCCTTTTGTACTTCATTTTATCTTGGATGTCGTAGTCCCATATTCCTTTATTGCTGGGTTGGGATGTGCTAGTGCCTCTTCTAGGTTGATTGAGGCGTTTTTGCCGAACTACATTAAGTTGGGTATCTTGAGGTCTTCGTGTATTTGGTCGTTTCTTACGAACCATGGCGCGTTTACTACAATTCTTAGGTATTTATTTTGTACCACATGTAGTTGTTTTATTATTGTCGGAGCTGCGTAAGCCCAGACTTCTGCGACGTATAGCATCATCGGCCGGACTACCGTTTTGTAGATTAGCAGCTTGTTGTCGGTTGACAGCATGTTGTTTCTACCTATTAACGGGTAGAGTTTCTTTATCATCCCGTGTCCCTTGCATCTTCGGTCGTCTACGTGGAGTTTCCATCGAATTTTATAGAATTCTTCCACGGATGTCTTGTCCGAACATGGTAATGTTGCGGGTTGGTTTCGCATTATTTTCGTGAATAGGATGGCCGTGCTTTTCTCCGGGTTAATGGCAATGCGCCATTTCTTACACCATTCTTCGAGGTCATCCGACGCCCTCTGCAGAAGTCTTTCGACTTGTCCGAGGTTGCTGAATTGGGCTACCGCGGTGTCGTCCGCGTATGTTGAGCATGGTTCCTTTGGTCTTGAGATCTGAAACATATAGTTTAAATAATGTAAGAGGGTGAGCCTGGGGTACTCCAGCGGTAATCCTTCGGGAAGGACCTGCAATGCTGCAGCTTCGTCCTGAAGCATCTTCTGGATAGGAAGGAGCGGATGAGTTGGGCCATTAGGTGTATGTCTGTGTAATTCAGAATTGATGATGATGAGGCCAATACTTCAGGTACTTACTGTAAATTTACATCAATAAATTTGAATAAGTTTAACAACGGTGTGTTAAAGCATGATAAATAAACACAAGTAAGTTTAATTAAACATTTGCATTACCTATTAGTCAACGAAAAATAAAACTGAACTAAAAAGACCTCTAGATATTTTGCTCCAGATTCCATATTTTTCTATACCGGGTAAATGAGACCACCCGTACCAGTATTTTCTTTAAAGAACGGTAAGTCGTAGAGAGTTGGTTAAAAAAAATTGTTGTAAACCCCATAATAAAGGATTAAATGGTGATATCTCTCAGGGAAGTCAGCATCCTGAGTGGTTTTCTCCAGAATGTCTCAAAATTTGTCGAAAAAAGTATTGTTGAAAAGATCGTTAAAAAAGAAGAAAGTTTTATAGAAACAATTATTTTATTACTCCCACCCCTTTGAAGTAATATTCGACTAAAATTATTATATTTGAAATTCATCATTACAAACAAAATTGAAAAGTTGGATTTTACCGAGTTAGACAATGTTACAAGTGTTCAAAATGTTTTCCATTTACTGCTAAACACTGTTGAGCTCTTCTAGTTATACCATAAGTGGTTCTAAGTACTTCTTCAATGCTTAATTAATGGTAAGCATTGCGAATTCTCAGCTTCATATCATCTCTCGTTGTTGGTTTTCTTTATACATAATATCCTTGATCCGACCCCAAAGGAAAAAATCTAGGGGCGTACAATCTGGTGATCTTGGCGGCCACGCCACTATTTTTCCTCTGCCAATCCATCTGCTAGGAAATAGTTGATTTACTGTGTTCCTGGCCACGAATAAAAAATGAGCTGGGCAGCCGTCTTGCTGAAACAACATTCTTGCTCGCGTTAATAGAGGGACATTTTCCAGTAAGTTGATCAAGTCGTTACTTAAAAACTCGGCGTATCGTATCCCATTCAGAGTTTCTTCGAAAAAATAAGGGTCTACGATATTTCCTTTAAATATACCACACCACGTATTAACACTCCAAAGCGGTTGATTGTCAATAGTTTGTATCCTGTGAGGATTCGTTTGCGACCAGTAATGTGCATTGTGAATATTGACTTCTCCAGTGCTTTTCGTCAGTCCATAAAATTATCCTACGAAAGTGTGGACCTTTATTTATTAACCAATTACAAAAAATAACTCGAGCTTGTAAATAATTCTCATTTAATTCTTGGTGCCTATAAATGAAAGTTGTGATCTTTCAAAATTCTGCAAACAGAGTACTGGCTAATTCCAAAATCCCTTGCAATTCCTCTCATTAGAATATGAGGATAAACAATTACTGCAGCGAGGACATCAGGTTCTACGTCATTACGTACAGGGTGGCCAACTAAGAATGCGAGGTACTGTATCTGGAAAACTATACTCGTAGAGGCTTGCTGAAAAAAAGTTATTACTAAAACGGCCAATACAAAAACCTGGAAAATATTTTCAAGTTTCTGAAATGACCGCTAGGCGTAACTGCAATCTTGAATCTGAAAAGTGATGTTTCCGTGAATTCTGCTGTATTAACCTAATAAAAAATAACTGATCTTTAAAGTCGAGGATAATCTGAACTTTCTTTGTTTGGCACTTTTGACGTATGTCTAAAAATAAAGTGGTAAGGGGTATTCAAAGGTTTCCTTAAATAACCCCATGTCACCGCTAGAGGGCTTTGTTCGACATTCCGACAGAAACGGTGAATTTTCGCAAAAAATTAAATGCATTGGTATGACTTTTTTTATGAACAAGTAGCTAAATGATGCCTAAACAAGCTCGCGAAACCTCCTCTCGATATCTTGTTCCTAACCTAAAATATCGACCAAAGAAAACTATACGAAAATTCCTTAAATTTTTATTTTTTAACTATATTTTTCTGGAATTGTTTCTATTATAAGTTGTGGCCCTAAAAGGACCGATTTAAAGGAGGAAGGTTTTAATTCCATCACGCTTTATGCATTGATGAAGCCTCTCATGACTAGACAAAACTGCAGCTTCAATTTCGGCTCTTGGTTGTTACGTATTGCGTTACGAATCCGGTTTTCATATCTTCTCTAGTAGTAGGTTGAGTCCGAAACACGATGTCCTTTAAGCGCCTCCATAAATAAAGATCGAGGCAAGTTAAGTCTGGCGATCGCGGAGGCCATGGAAACAGACTTCCTCTTCCAATCCACCGCTGTTGAAATACTGCATTAATATGCTCGCACATTAATAGCAAAACGTGCTGGCAACCATCCAACTGCAAAAACAATTTTTGCCTTGTTTCCAGAGGCACATCTTCCAACAACAAAGGTAATTGATCGGCCAAAAGTCAAGAAATACATTGCCATTTAGGGGTTGCTTGAAAAATATGGCCCAATATTCTGCCTCCCAGTATGCCACACCATACATTTAAAGTCCAACGTCCTTGGCGCTGAACTTCACGCAATCAATGGGAATTTTCTGCAGACCAATAATGCATATTGTGCAGATTGATTCTCCCATCACTACTGAAGGTGGCTTCATCGGTCCAAAGAATTTGAAATAAAATTCTCTATTTTCGCGTATCATGTCTAACATCCAATGGCAATAGTCTAACCTTCGATCAAAATCTTCCTCTTTCAAGGCCTGATGCAAAACGACATGATATCGGTCTTAAAGTAATTAAAAAGTTTAAACGTACCTATATATTTTGATGGCCATTATAACTTACCTATGGTCCTGCAAAATATTTTGAACCGTTGTCCGTGATATGCCCAACTCAGTGGATAATGCTTTTGTGCTAACATGAGGATTTCCTTCAATATAACCCAGTACACGGTTAATATTTCTTGTGTTCTTCCAATTCTTTGCCGTTGAAACGAGGTCGAAAAAAACATTGGCTCGTAAGCTCGCCACTAATCGGGGAAAAACTCTACATCGCAAGGACGCCGATTTGGATATCGAGCCGCGTAAACTCTTTAGCTACTGCGGCATTCTGAAGACATTCAAAATAAACCGCAAGCATATCAACAGCTTCATTATTCGTAAAACGCATTTTGAAAGCACAAAATTGCTCAAAGTAACGCGAAAGTATTGACAACTATTGACAATTTGAGGATTATGTATGTTGTTTAGGTATCTGTTTCCATTGCCTGCTTCTATTAATTGTATTTTCGTATATATCCATAGTGAATATGCATTTAAACAAACAAAAATAGGCCTTTCGTATAACTTTAGCATTGCTCACTTGCCCGTAGTAATTTCAAAAGGGTGATTTTATTCTGGTATAAGTTTACACATTTAAAATCGCAATTTCTAGGTAACCTATTCACAGCCGAAATTGAAGCTGCAGTTTTGTCTACCCATAAGAGGCCTCAGCAATGCACAGAGTGATGGTCAGCATTTCGAGCATTTACGGGGGCATTAAAAACATTCCTCCTTTAAATCGGTCCTTTTTAGGGCCAGAACTTATATAATAGAAACAATTCCAGAAAAATATAGTTAAACAAAAATAAACATTTAAGGGATTTTCGTATAAAGCTTTCTTTGGCCGATATTTTAGGTTAGGAACAAGATATCGAGATACGGTTTTCGCGAGCTTGTTTAGGCATCATTTAGCTACTTGTTCATGAAAAAAAGTCATACCAATGCATTTAATTTTTTTGCGAAAATTAACCGTTTCTGTCGGAATGTCGAACAAAGCCCTCTAGCGACGACATGTGAAATTAACAAAACTTCAATTATTTTAATATTTGTAGCCCAAGAAAAGCTCTTTTCAACGCGCCCAAGTTTGTTAAAATCGGATTAGCCGTTTCGAAGATACGGGGGGTGATTTAAGGAAACCTTTGAATACCCCCCACCACTTTATTTTTATAGATACGTCAAAAGTGCCAAACAAAAAACTTCGATTATCATCGAATTCAAAGATCAGTTATTTTTGTTAGGTTAATATAGCAGAATTCACAGAAACATCCTTTTTGATTCAAGATTGCAGTTACTCTAGCGGCCATTTCAGAAACTTGAAAATATTTTCCAGGTTTTTGTATTGGCCGTTTTAGTCATAACTTTTTTTTGCTCAAGCCTCTACGATGTATAGTTTCCCAGATACAGTACCTCGCATTCTTAGTTGGCCACCCTATACATGTCGTATAATTCGATTTCCGCGATTGTATTTTGGATGCACCTGCTCTTTGGTACAAATACGTGCTGGCAATCTCCGAAAAACATTGAAGGATAGACGGGCACGTTAAGGATACCTTTCTGCATACATTATTTCAGCCGCTCTGTAATTTTGTCTACATTCTCCCAAAACCATTAACATACCAAAAGCTTCTAAATTTAAAAACGGCATAATTTCACTAACTTAAGTTAACTCACTTTTTAACGAAATTAAATTTTAACTTTGTGTCTGCAAACATTTCAATAATAAACAATAAATTATCAATTTAAACAATAGATGATTCCAGGACATATTAATACAACACTTGCAATTATTGACATTAAAACATGTATGTGACATTGTTTCATTCGGTAACTAGGTTTCAAAATCCGACTTTTCAATTTTGTTTGTTAACAATGAATTTCAAATTTAATAATTTTTGTCGAATACTACTTAAAAGGGGTGGGAGTAATAAAACAATTTTTTGTTTAAAACTTTCTTCTTTTTTAACGATCTTTCCAACAATGCCTTTTTCGACATATGATGCCACTTAAAATTTTGGAGACATTCTGGACAAAACTATTCCAGATACTGACTTTTCCGAGAAATAATATCACAATTCATTCTTTACTATGGGGTTTATAATATTTTTTTACCATCTCTCTACGACCGTTTTTTAAAAAAATTCAGATACGGGTGGTCTCATTTACCCGGTATATTCACGAAAGGTAAAGGACTTTATAAAAGACTTAAAAAGGTACCTAATGCAGTATTGTTAGTTTTCTTTCTGGTTTTACTGTAAATTTACATCAATAAATTGTAATACTTTAGCATTATCAGCATAACAAGGGTGTGTTAAAGCATGAGAAATAAACAAAAGTAAGTTTAGTTAAACAATTGCATTACCTAAAGAAATCTGAAGGCCTCTAGACATTTTGCACCAAATTCCATAGCTTTCCATATATTTACAAAAGGTAAAGAATTTTATAAAAAACCTAAAAAGTAAAAAAAAACAATATTGTTGAATACGAGAAGTCTGTGTAATTCAGAATTGATGGTGTTGATAGTAAGGCCAAGCATTTCGGGTCTTTACCGTAAATTTACATCAATAAATTTGAATACTTTAGCATTATCAGCTTAACAACGGTGTATTAAAGCATGATAAATACACAAAACTAAGTTTAATTAAACATTTGCAATTCTTACGTTAATGTTAGAAAAAAATTTGTTGCAATGAATGTTTACTATCTCACATCTTTGCATTCTACTTATTATAGGAGGTGTATGAATTTTAATGTAGCGCATAATTTTATTCTTTAAGGTTGTGTGGTTATTATTAGAATACCAAAATGTTATGGTGTATAAGCTTATAGTGATTAGTATGGTATAAATTCTAAACTAGAATCGGTTAATTGTGAAAGTACAATTAACATTCTAATTATCGCAAGCGGCGCTATAAAACTTAACAGACAAGAAAATGAATAATTTACTAACATTTTGCATAAATAAAAACACATTTGTTGTTTTTAACAGGTAGGTTAACTTAATTTTTGTTAAATTTTGTTTGACCGATCCTTTACCGTTTCTAGATGTCCAGTTAAGAATAAATTGCAAGCATAGCTATTCAGCATACGGAAAAGAATAATTAAAGCATCAAAAATGGACGCTTTGTAGATTCTTAATAGTCATATTTTGATATAATCCAAATAGTGCTCACGCAAATATTGCTTTATTTCAATTAGAATAACAATTACTTTTTTGAAACTAGATATAAAACAATTTCAGGCTAATTACACTTAGATTCGCTTATAATTCATTCACAATTTAAATTGCATTGTGCCTGATTTCGCTAATTATCCTAATTACTACAATTAATTTATCTAGACGGCACCAATTTTTAAATATAAAGTATTACAATGGAATTTAAATTTTCATTAGTGTCGATTTGTAATTACTCATTATTAATTTTAATAAGTTTACACCAAATTTCATTTATTAATTTCTATTCACTTACAAAAAAACTATCTGATTCACTTACTACAAAAATTAAGATTTAAACTATTATTATTATTTGCAGCTAATTTTAGTTTCTTGATTATGACTTTCATCGTAACATTAATTGGGAGAAATAATTTTTTGGATAAAATTATGTTTTACTTACTTTGTGTCAAAATTACAGTTTTTAATCATTAGTAATATCAATTTGAATTAGTAAATTAATAAATGTAAATTTACTTGTGCGTAATGCAATATAAAATAATTTTTTTTTGCATTAACGAATTTTCCGTAATTACACTAAGTACACTTGAAACTATAAAACTAATTATATTAAAAATACCAACAATTTCACAAAATTCTATAGTTTGTCCTCCGAAGAATTATTTATCGAAATAATTATAAGTTCAATAACGTTTTCGACAATTATAATAAGCTTCCATGTTCCATTTTTAAAACGTAGTCAATAGGTGGTAAAGTCACGGCAAAATCTTTTCCGTTGTGGGGGTGAAATTGTTAGAGAGAGACAAACTTAACATACCAACTTCCATAATAACCCTGATAATTACAAATGATATATCTATGTTAGTGAAATACACGTTGTTGGGTTGTTAGAACTGCCGAATAAATTACAATGTTGTCAGCTCTTCTGTTTACACTTCTAATTTTGACGTTTTCCACATTTTGAGATTTTCGATTCGTGTGGCTTGCATTGTTCTATTATAAAAACAACTGTACTTTTCATAACAAATCCTTCTGTCATTTGTAAGAACTGTTAAAAGTATTGTTACTTAGTTGAGAACGAGTATTTCCATAAAAAACTAATTTTCAAAACAAATGTAGACAATATAACCTAAGTATTATGTTGACGTCGAATTTCATACGTTTGGCAACAATGTCAAGCGCTGACGTTTATCCCCACATTGGAAAAGAGTTTGCCGCGACTGTAGGCATGTATACTCCATGCCAGCCGGGGAGGTACCACCACCCTTACCATGGGCTCCTTAATATTGGGTCTCCGATTTTCTGAGCTCGGTAAGGGCTGCCGGTTACCTTTTCCATCATCCTTAATCTATTCTCATCCTTATTCTTCCTTCTCGCCCTCACTGTCTTCCTATCGGATTAAAAGTCCCAAATTAAAAAATAAGATGGCTGTGGTTTCTAGGGTTATAAATTCCGGACGTAAAATCCTGCGCCACTCGGATGTCCGGGAGGGCAGGGCCCAAGCGACCTCAGTCATCGAAAGTATCAACTTTCTGATTCACTACTGCAACATCCGCGGTATCAGGTCTAATCTTAATGCTATTCACCAACATCTTGAACAATTACAACCTGATATTTTGTTTCTATCTGAAACACAAGTGTCCTCTGAAAGCTCCGAGTCGCCCGACTTGCAATTTCCTCAATACCATCTTCACTCTAACTTTCGATATAAAGGAGGCGTATGTGCGTACATCAAGGACAGAATTGTTTGCAAGAGGGTTTCTTCCTTAGAAAATAAAAATTTTGACGTGATTTGGTTTAAACATTCTGGTCCAAATTTTGTGAAATTCTACTGTTGCATTTATAGGTCTCCTAATGACAGCAACTTTCAAGACTTCTTCGATTACCTTAGTATGAAAGTTGACTATCTCCTGTCTCAGTTTCCATCTTGTGATATCTCATTTGTAGGCGATTTCAATGTTCATAACTCTAATTGCCTTCAATTTTCATCTACTACAAATCCCGCTGGTCATACTGTAGAAACATTTGCTATTTCATGTGATCTCACACAAATGATTTCTGAACCCACAAGAATCCCTGATAACCCTAACCATACTTCACATCTTCTAGATCTCTTTCTTACATCAAACCCTCTTGTTTATAAAACTTCCTTTCTTTCGCCTTTAGGTCTTTCCGGCCATTGTCTAATAAAAATCATTTCTACTGTACCTAATTCCACTGTTGTTCGCAAAACCGATAGAACCTTGTGGTGTTTTATGGCAGCTCGATGGAGTGATTTACGGGTTTTCTTTGCAACCTTTCCATGGCGTGAATATTGTTTTATATCGTCCTCTTCTTCGGACATCGCTCTTACAGTATCTGAAGTCATCCTCATGGGAATGGAGTTATACATTCCGAAAAACAGTACCGTGTAGGTCATTCACGTTCCCAACCCTGGTTCAATAAGGCTTGTTCTGATGCAATATCTTTAAAAATAAATGTTACATTAAATGGAAATCTAATAAATCGGTTGACAGTCATGTAGAATACGTTGGTGCTAGAAATATCTGCAAAAGTGTCATCACTAAAACTAAAAAGTTGTTCGAACAACGAAAATGCAATGAACTAGCTACATCTCCTTTAGGCAGTCGTAAATTTTGGTCTTTAGCAAAGCCATTAGTAAAACTTTCGAACATCTTCATCCCCTGACATCTATTGACGGATCGGTAGTTGCTGATTCTGTAGACAAAGCCAACGTTTTTGTGGATTTGTTTGCATCAAACTCGTGTCTCAATGATTCTGGAAAAGATGTGCCCCTAGTCAACTCTTCTTCATACGTTATGAAACCAATTCATTTTCGGTACAAGCTCTTGGAATCGATCATCAGTAGGCTTGATCTCAATAAGGCGACTGGCCCAGACGGTATCCCAGCTATTGTCTTAAAGAAATGTTCCCCGAACTAGTACCAGTCCTATCTAAGCTCTATACGATCTCTATATCTTCTGGGAATTCCTTCATCATGGAAGTTAGCAAATGTTCAACCTATTCCCAAAAAGGTGATAAGACCGATCCCTCAAATTACAGACCAATTGCCATCACTTCCATTTTGTCTAAAATCATGGAAAAGCCATCAATCAGCAACTGCTCACGTTCCTTGAAACTAACAAACTCCTTAGTGACCACCAATATGGGTTTAGGCAAAGTCGTTCAACAGGCGATCTTCTTTCATATGTGACCCAAGTTTGGAACAATAAGTAGAGCAGTCCGGTGAAACAGTTGTAGTCGCTTAGATATCTCAAAGGCATTTGACCAAGTTTGGCATAAGTGTTTACTTGCCAAACTCACCTCGTTTGGGTTAAATGATACGCTCATCAACTGGGTTTCTAGTTTCTTGATAAAAGACGAATACGTGTCGTAGCTTTTTTCAAAAGAAGTTAGCATTAACGCGGCGTACCACAGGATCCGTTATAGCGCCTACACTTTTTCTGCTGTACATAAACGACCTTATTTCTTCAACAACTAACCCCATCCATTGCTTTGCTGACGATAGCACTCTTCACTGTATTCATCTCAGTCTACTCATAGTGATAATCCACCTTCTATGTCAAATCAAGAAATTAAAGCTGAAATGGCAAATTCAATCAACAAAGACATTCAACGTATTCTCGAATGGGGAAGCAATAATCTAGTTAAATTTAATGCTAACAAACTCAGTGTTGCCTTATGTCCGCCAAAAAGATCGATCATTTCCTGTTGTAAATGAATGGCTCAGTTCTTAAGTTTTCAGACTCTATTACTCTGTTGGGTATGACTGTATCTTCAAATCTCTCATGGGTTGACCATCTTCTGTCAGCTACCAAAACAGCTGCTAAAATAGGCTTTTGTACAGATCTAAGCAGTACTTTACCTCTCGACAACTCCTTCTGCTGTATAAGGCCCAAATTCGGCCTCATCTGGAATATAATTCTCACCTTGGTTAGTGTCAATACGCTCGATATCGTTGATCGTATTCAAAGAGAGCGATTAGGCTTATAAATGACCCGTCCTTAACTTCTCACATACAGTCCCTTGAGCATAGAAGGATGGTTTCAGTTCTTTCTTTGTATTATCGTTATTACAACGGCTATTGTCTGTTGAATTATATTCTTTGATACCATCTCGGCTATCTTTCGAGAAACACTGGTTCGCTCATTCACATCATCAGTATGCAGTACAAATCTCCACTTGTCGTACCAAACGGGCGCAATCCACATTTTTCTACACGGCTTCTAAACTCTGGAATGATCTCCCTAGTTCCTGTTTTCCTCTCACTTATGATATGAGAAATTTAAGGTAGCTGTTCATAGGCATCTATTGGCAATTCATTATCTCTCTATCCATCCTCCTAAGTGTTCCTGAGTGCTTTAGCACGATAGGCCTTATTTAGCCTGTTCAGGTCCACAATAATAAAAAAAAAAACTTAGCTTTTTTATTAATTAATATACTAATTGTTAGTAACTTAGTCTTATTACTTCTTATTCCTGCGGGCTATTTAGGAATCTGATTCCTCCTGGGTTATTTGTGTTAGTGGGTTTAGATTGCTTTCTGTATTGTATTTAAGTGCATACAATGTTGCGTGTGTTGTTATGTGGTGGCCAAACAAATTATTGCTAAATATGATATTATTTTCTTGTTCAGGTGTGGGGTGTGTGCGTGCGCGTGCTTGTGTGTGTGTTTGTGTGAGGTGTATTTGATCAATTTTTCCTGAGTTTGCGAATTCTTCAGGGAGGTTTTCGGATTTAACTTTCGTTACATTTCGTCTCCACATTTCGTACATTTCGTCCTGCACATTTTGTAGACAATTTAGTACGCACATTTGTTCACATTTGTGACATTTCCGCACATTTGTCTAAACTTGATATAATAGATCAGAATGTTATAACATAGAACATAAGAAATATTTATGGCTTTTTTACTGATATTGCATATTTGTATACTTTGCGCAATAAAGCATATTTTGCAAATTAACTAAGAAATTAGTTGTAAAAGGTAAAAATTTTTTATTAACACTTTTGAAAATTTGCAAAATATGCTTTATTGCGCTTAAGATTGAAATATGCAGTAACAGAAAATCACAAATATGTTCTTCCATATGTTCTTATGTTATAACATATTTCGAGGTTATTCATTATCTAATTATAAGCTTACAATTTACATTTTTCGTACATTTCGTGCTCATTTTGTAGACAATTTTAGCTCATTTTTCTACATTTCGACATTGTACATTTCGTTACACATAAAGCATATTTCAAATTTAAAAATGTTAATAAAAAATGTTTTACCTTTACAACTTAAGCTTAATCTGATAATTTAATGATAGTTGTTTCTAGATTTCAAATATTTTAGATCTATTTTTATGATTTTCTGATTGGATAATGATTTTATTAAAGGAGGTAGATTATTATAATTTTCTTGCTAGTATAGGTATTGATTTCTTAGTTAATTCAAAATATGTTCATTACGCAAAAGTATTGCAAATATACAATATCAGTAAAATGCATAAATATGTTCTTCCATATGTTCTTATGTTATAACATATTTCCTGAGGTTATTATCCTTATTACACAAGCTATGAAATGTAACGAAATTGTACGAAACTGTCTGGGGACGAAGTGTGGAGACGAAATGTTACGAAATTGTCTGGACAAATGGCAGGGACGAAATGTATGAAATGTAAGACGAAATGGGACGAAAGTTCCGTATCCCGGTTTTCGAGGGTAACTGGAGGCTGCTTAAATTTGTTTTTGGGTTTTTTCGGGCAGAATCTTAGGTATCGGATGTGTGTAAGAGAAGTGTATGGAATACGGAGGATGTTCTTGGTGGCTTCTTTTCGCCGAATATCCTTCGGTGTGTATAATTTATTTGCAGTGTTTTGAGTCGTTGTATGATAGGTGTAATGTTGGCGTATTGTATGGTGATTTAGATGAGTGTTCTGTAGTGTAATCGGTGTATTCTCCGTAGGACTCGGCGTTCACATGCGGCTATGGATTTTAGGTGTTTTGGTTTTAGAGTAACGTAATACGGACCTCGGAAGCCTATAACGGGGCATATGCAGGTCTTGTAAGTATGTTGTAGGGTTTCGGTGTGTCAATCGTTTACGCGACCACTTATGGGCGCCGAGGACGTTGGATCGGTTTCGTACTTTGTTAAGTGTCTTGTTTGAGTCGACGTTCCAGTTAAGGGATTTGGTAAAAGTTATTACTAGGTATGTGATGTCGTCTTGAAGTGGTGATCTTTCTCCTTGCAGGGAAATGATTACGTCATCCTTTGAGAGTCATTTGTGTTTGATATAGTAAGGGTGTCGGAATGGAATGGTTTGTGTCTTGGTCGGCTTCACGGAGACTCCATCGGTTGGCCCAATTGGAGAAGTAATGTGGTAGAAATTTTATTAGAGGCAAATTTTAGTGTGCCCATTAGCTATCCAGAAGGCAGTGTCGTCGGTAAACTGTGTCAGGGATACTCCAGGTGTTGTCACGCTAGGAATGTCGTGTGCAAAGATAAGCTAAAGTATTGAAGCCAAATCAGAACCATGGGGTACACCTGCTTGTGGACCAAAACTTTGAAAGTGCATTGAACGTACCCGGACTCATACCGTGTTATTTATTAGATAACACGGTAGGAGATTAAACTCGGGGAGAATACCTAAGGCTTAGCCTTCGAGCTAGGAATTGTGAATTGTTCAATGCATTTCCCTAGGCAGCTGACGAGCGAGATAAGTCTGTAGGATGTAGGTTTTTCAAATCGGGGCAGTTATTGTAGATCATAACGGCCGGGACGCATTTCCACGCCGTCGTAAGATAGAAAATGGTGAGTCACTTGTATTGTAAGCTGATTTCGCTTACTTTAATTTGTTTCGGTCTAGCTCAACCGGTTTTTAAATTCTATAAAACGGAGAGTTGTTCGTTGTTCCAGGGGTTGATCACTAATGACCAGAGTAGAACAGGGGCACTTTAACTTTCACTTTTTTACGTCACAATCCCCACCCACTGGGGCACTGTAACTTACTTTATGTGCACGTGGATCGTATTTTCAATATGGCTTTTCGAGCATTTCAACATTGATGGAATTTTCAAATTAGAGCCCTTTTGGTTGTGTTAAGAACCTTTATGTCAATTCATTCCTTCTTTTAAGGATTCTTTTCGGGCACCATTTTCAGCCCTTTGATGGAATTTTCAACTTAATTAGAGCCCTTTTGGTTGTGTTTAGAACCTCTTTTTATGGCTTGTTCTCGGTGGTCGTGTTTAACCCCTCGATGGCATTTTCACCCTAATTAAGACCCTTTTGGTTGCATTAAGAGCCTGTCATAAGACAGCTATAAAAACTTGTGTTAGGTTTGCGCCCTCTTGTCATGGTCGCCTTAGCGGGAAATTTGAAATAATGGGACTCTAATGCTAACTTGTAAGACAGCTATAAGAACTTGTGTTAGGTCTGCGCCCTCTTGTCGTAGCCCCTTAGACATTATAATTAGATATACATCAAACTATTATTGTTAATGCACGATGATTTAGTAAATATTTAAAAGACAGCAACAAAAAGGGTTATCTTGGTGTTAAAAGATAAGTACGATAAAACAGAATAGAATATACCAGTGATTCTAGATTTTTTCATCTAGTATTTAAGTTATGATGATAACGGAATACTCTTTAGTATCGATTAGCGTTTCGAGATGGAAGGTCAGTTTAAGTCCTTTTCTGCAATAGTAGCGGGGCCATCTGGTTGTGGGAAATCGTATTTTATCGTTGATTTTCTAAAAAATATCGAAACTATCTGCGATACAGCGTTTGAAAAAATTATCTGGTTTTACGGAGAGTGGCAGCCATTATTCAAAGATATCTCAGTGGATTTTCAGAAGGGGTTACCTGATATAGAAGAGTTTGACGCTAAAAAACCGATCTAATGCGAGAAACTAACGGTTCGGTGGTTGATATTTTTACAAAGGGTTGTCATCATAGAAATCTAAGCGTGTTTTTCTTAACGCAAAACATATTTCATCAAGGATGTGGATAGCGAGACATCTCTCAACGCTCATTACATAATCTAGTTTAAAAATCCACGTGATAGGGCACAGATACAGCATTTAGCAAGGCAGATTTCACCTGACAACTCTACATTTTTAGAGGCTGCGTTCCAAGCTGCTACTTCTAATCCGCACGGATATTTATTGTCCGATTTAAAACAGAATACACCGGATGTGCTACGTTATAAAACAAACATATTCGGGCCTCAAGGTATTTGCCAAGTATATATAGCAAAAAAATGGTTTAAGCCTCACAGTCATAAAGATTACATCATATATGATGGTTGATGCTTTAATCTAAAACACCGATATTCTGCACGAATTAGCCAGATTAAGTAAAGGTCAGCGTGACGCTTTATTGAAATGTCTGGATATTAAGAAGGTGGAATGCATTTGCGTACTTTTAAAAGGTCGTGTACCTCTGTCAGCTGATCAGAAGCAGTGACTCTCTCAACACAAGCACACTTTAAGGCAGCTGGCACAGAGAGGTGAATCCATAAAAAAAAAGAAGAAACAGTTTCTCGTACAGAAGCGCGGAGCATTCCGCATTCCTGCTGCTCCTGTTAGGACCATTACTTGGCGGAATTCTGGGTTATCGGCCGTATCAAAACATAACTATGGAACCAACACCCCCGCACCTCGCTAGTATATGGATAGGATTACCAACGCAAATGTTTGTTTATTGCGACATCGTTGAACCGCAAATTGTGGTCGATGTTTTATCTCCGCTTATGTGAATAATAAATACTATAATAGTTATGAAGATGTGGTTTTTTCGCCTGCACACTACATGCCCGTGATGACACGGGAATTTGAAAACATCGAGATTAATATAAAAATAGATGCGGGTGCAGCAATGCCATCCGAGTTCGGGACGTCGTGTCTGAAGCTACACTTTAAGAAAGTGCAATAATGGTTTGCCCTTATCAAGAATATAATATGAATCAGGCCGGTAATGGCATTGGATCTACAGAGGCGCACCATATCAGTGTGGTCACGGAATAGGAAGTTGGCTTGGTGGTCAATTTAGAAGTATAATAACGTTATTTAAGTCTGGTGCAAAGGCCATTAGAAAAGAAGCTCTCAGAACGGGTGCTAATATTCTTGGTGACGTCATAGAGGATCGACCTGTTAAGGAATCGTTTCAAGAAACACTTCACGAGACAGGTAGAAATCTTAAACGTAAAATCGATGCAATGATTCGGGCTATAAAAGGGTACGTCTGGCCGATAATAACCAGTCTCTACCGAGAGCTGTTGCCGTTAAGAAGAAGAAACCTACTTAGGACGATATATTTTCAAGATAATGGCTTTTCTACATGTTCAATCATGTGAATGCGCCCGAATTGGATTTGTTCGCTTTACCGTCGACGCAGACAAGTATCTAGCGTGATGAATGGATACTTTACAAGACCTTATGGGCTCTTAGTGATGGCGCTCCAATAGAATTTGTAGTGCTCGGAAATGGAAACGATTACATAGATTTAAGTCAAACCATGTTGTACATCACAGCTAAAGTTCTAAAGCAAGATGATACAGATACTGATGCGGATGTTGTAGCACCGGTAAACAATTGGATGCACTCGGTTTTCTCACAAATGGAGGTTTACTTAAATCAGAAGATGGTGTCACAACCAAACAATACCTACGCCTACCCCTCATATGTCGAAACGTTGCCAAATTATGGAAAGGAGGCCAAGAGTTCACATCTAGGTTGTACCTTATGGCACAATGATACAGCTGGGCAGATGAATACACTGGGACATGCAAATAACGGTTTCTCGAAACGTCAAGTACTTGCAGCAACCAGCAAACAAATCGAGATGATTGGTCACGTGCACTCGGATTTATTTAGTCAGGAAAAGTTTCTCATAAGCGGTGTTGAATTAAAGGCTAAATTTGTACGATCACCTTTAGTCTAATGGCGCCGCAAGGTTCAACTTACAAGATGCGAATTATGGACTCTAGTTTACTGGTGAGACGTATGAGAATTAACCCCACCATTCTTATTGCACACGCTAAAACTTTAGAAGCAACTGCGGTAAAATATCCTGTTACCAGAACCGACGTAAAAGTGTTCACTATACCTACAGGCATACAGCGGAAATCATTGGATAATATCTTCCTGGGGCAGTTACCTAAACGATGTATCGTAGGTTTTGTCGCAAATAAAGCCTTCAACGGTGATTACCCCTCAAATCCATTCAATTTTCATCACAGCAGTATAAATTACATGTCGTTATATATTGACGGCCAACAAATTTTTTCGAAAGCCTTATAACCAGACTTTACAACTAATTGTTTATATATAAGGGCATATCAAACCTTATTCTCCGGTACGGGTATTCATTTTTTGAATGAGGGCAACGATATATCGAGAAGCGATTACCCCAACGGCCTTCGACCTAACCCCTAACTTGTCTGCAAACGCTAGCACACACTGTAATTTAGTTAGAAACAGCTCCCTTCGCCTAGAAGACGGCTTTGAAGAAGCTTTTGTAGAAACTGTTTGGCGTACACCGAATTCGATAACGTGATTCAGATCGATAAACATCGGAATGTGACCGTGGATTTCACCTGTTAAAAGGGACAGCTCTAGATCACAAAGTTCAGTATCCAGCAGCAAGTGAAAGAAGATGGATGCATACTTCGACGTACAAGGGTTTAGAGGTGTTGATAACGAATTTATACCGAAAGAAATTGCCGTGATTACAGATCATGGTTTGTTACTGCTGATGCTGATAAAGTCACCTCGAGATTATTTTATATCAAAACCCATGTCAAGACAGATAAGGTATTTAGATGATAAATATCAAGGCTTGAAATGGCGGCCATGGTATGTGCCATACAACGATTTCCAAGAGGAGCTAATAAGAACTCTGCTGCCGTTTAACAAAATTCACGTTAAGAGTAGTGAAAAACAACAGTTTTTTAAGATTACTTAACAAACCAATACTAAACTTGGACGAGATTGGTTGTCCGTCGATTAAAAAATTGAAAAAGGAAGAAAATGCGTTGTTTAAACCATAAAATCAAGGAGCCTATGTGTGTTTTGGAAAACGAATTAATACTGCAAGACTGGGCGCATACCAATTCCAAAGATGTATGCGGTACAAGTGTTGAAATGTTTGAAATAGATCCCCAGCCACAAGAATGTGTTTCGACTTGTATGTACTTCTAATCAACTACCGGGACACGCACCTAGACCTTGCGCAATTATTGTGAACACGCTAGGTTACCATTTACGTTTTCTTGAGAAGAATTCTAGATGGTTCCACTGCAACAAAACGACGCAGCAGAATTACCATTCGGATGTATGTGGACTTTATACGATAATGTTCTTGTATTTTAGAATGAGAAATAATTTACGAACGCTTGATTTTGTAAATAAGTTTTTCACTACATGTTTAGTTATAAATGATGAGATAATCAAACTAACTGTATAGTGCTTGTTTTTCAACCATTCTACTCTGATAAGTAAAAGCATTTTTAGAAGTTTAGTTGTTTTTATTAAGAGTTCCGTAACAAGAGAGAGGCGTGCATGATCAACCTCTATTGCAGAAGAATTTGCGGTGAAAAAAATTTGCAATCACAAGTATATTCTAGTCTGTGTTATCGTGCTTATCTTTTAACACCAAGATAACCCTGTTTGTTGTTGTCTTTTAAATATTTACTAAAACCAACACGCGCATCATGCATTAACAATAATAGTTTGATGTATATATTATTATTATGTCTAAGGGGCTACGACAAGAGGGCACAAACCTAACACAGGCTCTTACAGCGGTCTTACAAGGTAGAATTAGAGGTCCCTTATTTCAAATTTCCCGCCAAGGGAACCACGACAAGAGGACGCTGACCTAACACAAGTTTTTATAGCTGCCTTATGAGGTAGCATTAGGGCCCCTTATTAGAACATTGTATGCGCACGCATTTGCCTACATTCCAGGGGCTGAACTGCCAGAAAAGCTCATGATACAACCAAAGGGTTAATTAGTGAAAATTCATCAAGGAGTTAAAATGACCGAAAAGAAGCCATAAAAAGGTTCTTAACACAACAAATCTAATTAGTGAAAACTCCATCAGCTGAAAATCCCCGAAAAGAACAAAAAGGAGGAACTGACGAAAGGTTCTTAACACAACCAAAATCTAATTCCATCAAGTTGAAAATGTCGAAAAGAAATTAAAAAATACGATACGTGCTATAAAAAATGTAAAGCTAAATTCATAACGTAAAAACGATAAGCAAAAAATAACAAGTTTTAGTAAAATAAACACCAATATCAGGAAATAATGGTCAGATTTTTGTATACATACAGATGTCAGCAGTTTTCTCTTTATCTTTTCGTGAGAATATACACATGTCACATAGTCGTTTTAATTACTTTATTGATTAAAATACAAAAACAAAATCGAAGAATAGGTGTCAATCGGTGATATTTCATCAAATGTTGACTGTCATGATTTTAATGAATCAAATAGTTTACTGTTAAAGTGACAAATCGTTTAAAATTGTAGACTTTAAAAATATGTTTTATTAATGTTCATTATATTCTTACCAAATATAATGTGTTATGATTGATACTGATGATAATCATAACATAGTTATTTTATCACGAAAATAGGTTATAGAATTTACAAATTTAAGACTAGAATGCTTGAAAATCATTACATTTCTATTCTCAAAGAAGAAATCTTAAGATTTGTGTCCTTTAGATAAATATTTTGTATCAAAGTTAAAAGATTATATTAAAATTTTTTGAATAGAAGTTTTGAGGAAACTTGTGTTCAAATAGAAACCACATGTCAGGTTATAATTGTTCAAGATATTAACAGCATTAGAATTAAAATTGATCTGACGTACAATAACTGATTAAAAGGAAATTTCATAAGGCCCTTATTGTTCCTGGACATCGAAAAGATTTGTACTATATTTTATTCAGTAACATGATTTTTAAATTTTCTTAACATAAGAAAAAGACAAACAATAGTGAAATAATTAAATAAAAATGATATTAGACTAGAAAATGAAACACAAATTAAAGCCCAAGTAATTTAATTTCATTAAAAATAGATATGATAATTTTAAACAAACAAAAGCACCATAAACTGGCAATAATCAAAAATTGAAAATTAGTGTTAAGATTATCAAAATTAAAACCGATAAAATTAAAAAGCACATTCAATTTTCTAAAGGTTTTAACATGGCATCGATTATTAATTTCATAAACTTTATTTGGTAAGAGAATATAATGAACGTTAGAAAAATATATTTTTTAAAGAAATTTTAAACGATTTGTCACTTGACAGTAAACATTTTATTCATTAAATCATAAAACATGGGGATAAAATTAAGATTTGATAGCCTTTTTGGATCTTGTTTTTGTATTTTAACCAATGAAAGTAATCAAAATTAAGGACATGTGAATTATATTTCGGGATATATAACTGTGTTATGATTATCATCGATGAAAGTTAAAACCGATAAAATTTTCTAAAGGTTGTAACGGGAATCATCGAATTAATCATAAACGTGTTATATTTAGTAACAGAATATAATGAACGTTAATAGAAAATATATTTTTTAAAGTCAATTTTAAACGATTTGTCACATTGAAGTAAACTATTTTATTCATTAAAATCATGTGACAGTAAATGCGGTGATAAAATTATCACCGATTTGATAGCCTATTTTGATCTTGTTTTGTATTTTAACCAATGAAAGTAATCAAAATGTACCATGTGACATGTGAATTATATTCGATATATACTAGTGTTATGATTATCATCGATGATAGCTCGAGTTAAAACCGATAAAATTTTCTAAAGGTTTAAAGTGGATCATCGAATTAATCATAACACGTGTTATATTTAGTAACAGAATATAATGAACGTTAATGAAAATATATTTTTTAAAGTTCAATTTTAAACGATTTGTACATTAAACTATTTTATTCAAAAAATTGGTAACAGGGTTTTTTTTTTTTTTTTTTTTTTTTTTTTTTTTTTTTTTTTTTTTTTTTTTTTTTTTTTTTTTTTTTTTTTTTTTTTTTTTTTTTTTTTTTTTTTTTTTTTTTAAAATTTAATTTTGTTTTAATGGGATTATCATCGATGATAGCTCGAGTTAAAAACCGATGAAAATTTTCAAAGGTTTTAACCAGGGTATCATCGATTATTAATCATAACACGTTTATTTAGTAACAGAATATAATGAACGTTAATAGAAAATATATTTTTTAAAGTCTACAATTTTAAACGATTTGTCACATTGACAGTAAACTATTTTATTCATTAAAATCATGTGACAGTCAACATGCGGTGATAAAAACTATCACCGATATGATAGCCTATTCTGCGATTTTGTTTTTGTATTTTAACCAATGAAAGTAGTCAAAAATGTACCATGTGACGTGAATTATATTCTCGGGGATAATATAACCAGTGTTACGATTATCATCGATGATAGCTCGAGTTAAAACCGATGAAAATTTTCTAAAGGTTTTAACGAGTGGTATCATCGATTATTAATCATAACACGTGTTATATTTAGTAACAGAATATAATGAACGTTAATAGAAAATATATTTTTTTAAAGTCTACAATTTTAAACGATTTGTCACATTGACAGTAAACTATTTTATTCATTAAAATCATGTGACAGTGAACATGCGGTGATAAAAATTATCACCGATTTGATAGCCTATTTTGCGATCTTGTTTTTGTATTTTAACCAATGAAAGTAATCAAAAATGTACCATGTGACATGTGAATTATATTCTCGGGGATAATATAACTAGTGTTATGATTATCATCGATGATAGCTCGAGTTAAAACCGAAGAAAATTTTCTAAAGGTTTTAACGAGTGGTATCATCGATTATTAATCATAACACGTGTTATATTTAGTAACAGAATATAATGAACGTTAATAGAAAATATATTTTTTTAAAGTCTACAATTTTAAACGATTTGTCACATTGACAGTAAACTATTTTATTCATTAAAATCATGTGATAGAATGCGGTGATAAAATTATCACCGATTTGATAGCCTATTTTGCGATCTTGTTTTGTATTTTAACCAATGAAAGTAATCAAAATGTACCATGTGACATGTGAATTATATTCTCGGTGATTATAACTAGTGTTATGATTATCATCGATGATAGCTCGAGTTAAAACCGATGAAAATTTCTAAGGTTTTAACCAGCGGTATCATCGATTATTAATCATAACACGTTATATTTAGTAACAGAATATAATGAACGTTAATAGAAAATATATTTTTTTAAAGTCTACAATTTTAAACGATTTGTCACATTGACAGTAAACTATTTTATTCATTAAAATCATGACAGAACATGCGGTGATAAAATTATCACCGATTTGATAGCCTATTTTGCGATCTTGTTTTTGTATTTTAACCAATGAAAGTAATCAAAAACCATGTGACATGAATTATATTCTCGGGGATAATATAACTAGTTTTATGATTATCATCGATGATAGCTCGAGTTAAAACCGAAGAAAATTTTCTAAAGGTTTTAACGAGTGGTATCATCGATTATTAATCATAATGTTATATTTAGTAACAGAATATAATGAACGTTAATAGAAATATATTTTAAAGTCTACAATTTTAAACGATTTGTCACATTGACAGTAAACTATTTTATTCATTAAAATCATGTGAAGTGAACATGATAAAAATTATCACCGATTTGATAGCCTATTTTGCGATCTTGTTTTTGTATTTTTTAACCAATGAAAGTAATCAAAATGTACCATGTGACATGTGAATTATATTTCGGATATAACTAGTGTTATGATTATCATCGATGATAGCTCGAGAAAACCGAAGAAAATTTTCTAAAGGTTTTAACGAGTGGTATCATCGATTATTAATCATAACACGTGTTATATTTAGTAACAGAATATAATGAACGTTAATAGAAAATATTTTTTAAAGTCTACAATTTTAAACGATTTGTCATTTGACAGTAAACTATTTTATTCATTAAAATCATGTGACAGTGAACATGCGGTGATAAAAATTATCACCGATTTGATAGCCTATTTTGCGATCTTGTTTTTGTATTTTAACCAATGAAAGTAATCAAAAATGTACCATGTGACATGTGAATTATATTCTCGGGGATAATATAACTAGTGTTATGATTATCATCGATGATAGCTCGAGTTAAAACCGAAGAAAATTTTCTAAAGGTTTTAACGAGTGGTATCATCGATTATTAATCATAACACGTGTTATATTTAGTAACAGAATATAATGAACGTTAATAGAAAATATATTTTTTTAAAGTCTACAATTTTAAACGATTTGTCACATTGACAGTAAACTATTTTATTCATTAAAATCATGTGACAGTGAACATGCGGTGATAAAAATTATCACCGATTTGATAGCCTATTTTGCGATCTTGTTTTTGTATTTTAACCAATGAAAGTAATCAAAAATGTACCATGTGACATGTGAATTATATTCTCGGGGATAATATAACTAGTGTTATGATTATCATCGATGATAGCTCGAGTTAAAACCGAAGAAAATTTTCTAAAGGTTTTAACGAGTGGTATCATCGATTATTAATCATAACACGTTATATTTAGTAACAGAATATAATGAACGTTAATAGAAAATATATGTTTTTAAAGTCTACAATTTTAAATGATTTGTCACTTTGACAGTAGACTATTTTATTCATTAAAATCATGTGACAGTCAACATGCGGTGATAAAAATTATCACCGATTTGATAGCCTATTTTGCGATCTTGTTTTTGTATTTTAACCAATGAAAGTAATCAAAAATGTACCATGTGACATGTGAATTATATTCTCGGGGATAATATAACTAGTGTTATGATTATCATCGATGATAGCTCGAGTTAAAACCGATGAAAATTTTCTAAAGGTTTTAACGAGTGGTATCATCGATTATTAATCATAACACGTGTTATATTTAGTAACAGAATATAATGAACGTTAATAGAAAATATATGTTTTTAAAGTCTACAATTTTAAATGATTTGTCACTTTGACAGTAGACTATTTTATTCATTAAAATCATGTGACAGTCAACATGCGGTGATAAAAATTATCACCGATTTGATAGCCTATCTTGCGATCTTGTTTTTGTATTTTAACCAATGAAAGTAATCAAAAATGTACCATGTGACATGTGAATTATATTCTCAGGAATAATATAACTAGTGTTATGATTATTATCGATGATAGCTCGAGTTAAAACCGATAAAAATTTTCTAAAGGTTTTAACGAGTTGCATCATCGATTATTAATCATAACACGTGTTATATTTAGTAACAGAATATAATGAACGTTAATAGAAAATATATGTTTTTAAAGTCTACAATTTTAAATGATTTGTCACTTTGACAGTAAACTATTTTATTCATTAAAATCATGTGACAGTAAACATGCGGTGATAAAAACTATCACCGATTTGATAGCCTATTTTGCGATCTTGTTTTTGTATTTTAACAAATGACAGTAATAAAAAATGTACCATGTGACATGTGAATTAAATTCTCGGGAATAATATAACTAGTGTTATGATTATCATCGATGATAGCTCGAGTTAAACCGATAAAATTTTCAAGGTTTTAACGAGTGGTATCATCGATTATTAATCATAACACGTGTATATTTAGTAACAGAATATAATGAACGTTAATAGAAAATATATTTTTTAAAGTCTAATTTAAACGATTTGTCACATTGACAGTAAACTATTTTATTCATTAAAATCATGTGAAGTGAACATGCGGTGATAAAATTATCACCGATTTGATAGCCTATTTTATGATCTTGTTTTGTATTTTAACCAATGAAAGTAATCAAAATGTACCATGACATGTGAATTATATTTCGGGATAATATAATTAGTGTTATGATTATCGATGATAGCTCGAGTTAAAACCGATAAATTTCTAAAGGTTTTAACGAGTGGCATCATCGATTATTAATCATAACACGTGTTATATTTAGTAACAGAATATAATGAACGTTAATAGAAAATATATTTTTTAAAGTCTATAATTTTAAACGATTTGTCACATTGACAGTAAACTATTTTATCATTAAAATCATGTGAAGTGAACATGGTGATAAAAATTATCACCGATTTGATAGCCTATTTTGCGATCTTGTTTTGTATTTTAACCAATGAAAGTAATCAAAATGTACATGTGACGAATTATATTTAATATAACTAGTGTTATGATTATCATCGATGATAGTTTATTAAAACCGATGAAAATTTAAGGTTTTAACAGCGGTATCATCGATTATTAATCATAACACGTTATATTTAGTAACAGAATATAATGAACGTTAATAGAAGATATATGTTTTTAAAGTGTACAATTTTAAATGATTTGTTATTTTGACAGTAAACTATTTTATTCGTTAAAATAATGTGACAGTCAACATGCGGTGATAAAAATTATCACCGATTTGATAGCCTATTTCGCGATCTTGTTTTTGTATTTTAACCAATGAAAGTAATCAAAAATGTACCATGTGACATGTGAATTATTTCGGGTTTATAACTAGTGTTATGATTATCATCGATGATAGCTCGAGTTAAAACCGTTGAAAATTTCTAAGGTTTTAACCAGCGGTATCATCGATTATTAATCATAACACGTTATATTTAGTAACAGAATATAATGAACGTTAATAGAAGATATATGTTTTTAAAGTGTACAATTTTAAATGATTTGTTATTTTGACAGTAAACTATTTTATTCGTTAAAATAATGTGACAGTCAACATGCGGTGATAAAAATTATCACCGATTTGATAGACTATTCAGCGATTTCGTTTTTGTATTTTAACCAATGAAAGTAATCAAAAATGTACCATGTGACATGTGAATTATATTCTCGGGGATAATATAACTAGTGTTATGATTATCATCGACGATAGCTCGAGTTAAAACCGATGAAAATTTTCTAAAGTTTTTAACGAGTGGTATCACCGTTTATTAATCATAACACGTGTTATATTTAGTAACAGAATATAATGAACGTTAATAGTAAATATATCTTTAAAGTCTACATTTTAAACGATTTGTCACATTGACAGTAAACTATTTTATTCATTAAAATCATGTGATAAACATGCGGTGATAAAATTATCACCGATTTGATAGCCTATTTTGATCTTGTTTTGTATTTTAACCAATGAAAGTAATCAAAAATGTACCATGTGACATGTGAATTATCTCGGGGATAACTAGTGTTATGATTATCATCGATGATAGCTCGAGTTAAAACCGAAGAAAATTTTCTAAAGGTTTTAACGAGTGGTATCATCGATTATTAATCAACACGTTTATTAGTAACAGAATATAATGAACGTTAATAGAAATATATTTTTTTAAAGTCTACAATTTTGAACGATTTGTCACATTGACAGTAAACTTTTTATTCATTAAAATTGTATTAGTGAACATGCGGTGATAAAATTATCACCGATTTGATAGCCTATTTTGCGATCTTGTTTTGTATTTTAACCAATGAAAGTAATCAAAAATGTACCATGTGACATGAATTATATTCTGGGGATATAACTAGTGTTATGATTATCATCGATGATAGCTCGAGTTAAAACCGATGAAAATTTTAAGGTTTTAAAGCGGTATCATCGATTATTAATCATAACACGTGTTACATTTAGTAACAGAATATAATGAACGTTAATAGAAAATATATTTTTTAAAGTCTATTTAAACGATTTGTCACATTGACAGTAAACTATTTTATTCATTAAAATCATGTGAAGTGAACATGCGGTGATAAAATTATCACCGATTTGATTTTTGCGATCTTGTTTTTGTATTTTAACCAATGAAAGTAATCAAAAATGTACCATGTGATATGAATTATATTGGGATATAACTAGTGTTATGATTATCATCGACGATAGCTCGAGTTAAAACCGATGAAAATTTTCTAAAGTTTTTAACGAGTGGTATCATCGATTATTAATCATAACACGTGTTATATTTAGTAACAGAATATAATGAACGTTAATAGTAAATATATCTTTTAAAGTCTACAATTTTAAACGATTTGTCACATTGACAGTAAACTATTTTATTCATTAAAATCATGTGACAGTGAACATGCGGTGATAAAAATTATCACCGATTTGATAGCCTATTTTGCGATCTTGTTTTTGTATTTTAACCAATGAAAGTAATCAAAAATGTATATGTACATGTGAATTATATTCTCGGGGATAATATAACTAGTGTTATGATTATCATCGATGATAGCTCGAGTTAAAACCGAAGAAAATTTTCTAAAGGTTTTAACGAGTGGTATCATCGATTATTAATCATAACACGTGTTATATTTAGTAACAGAATATAATGAACGTTAATAGAAAATATATTTTTTTAAAGTCTACAATTTTAAACGATTTGTCACATTGACAGTAAACTATTTTTCATTAAAAATAGTGAATATGCGGTGATAAAATTATCACCGATTTGATAGCCTATTTCGATCTTGTTTTTGTATTTTAACCAATGAAAGTAATCAAAAATGTACATGTGACATGTGAATTATATTCTCAGATATAACTAGTGTTATGATTATCATCGATGATAGCTCGAGTTAAGCCGATGAAAATTTTCTAAAGGTTTTAACGAGTGGTATCATCGATTATTAATCATAACACGTTGTATTTAGTAAATATAATGAACGTAATAGAAATATATTAAAGTAATTTTAAATGATTTGTCACTTTGACAGTAAACTATTTTATTCATTAAAATCATGTGACAGTAAACATGCGGTGATAAAAACTATCACCGATTTGATAGCCTATTCTGCGATCTTGTTTTTGTATTTTAACAAATGACAGTAATAAAAAATGTACCATGTGACATGTGAATTAAATTCTCGGGAATAATATAACTAGTGTTATGATTATCATCGATGATAGCTCGAGTTAAAACCGATGAAAATTTTCTAAAGGTTTTAACGAGTGGTATCATCGATTATTAATCATAACACGTGTTATATTTAGTAACAGAATATAATGAACGTTAATAGAAAATATATTTTTTTAAAATCGACAATTTTAAACGATTTGTTACTTTGACAGTAAACTATTTTATTCATTAAAATCATGTGACAGTGAACATGCGGTGATAAAAATTATCACCGATTTGATAGCCTATTTTGCGATCTTGTTTTTGTATTTTAACCAATGAAAGTAATCAAAAATGTACCATGTGACATGTGAATTATATTCTCAGGAATAATATAACTAGTGTTATGATTATCATCGATGATAGCTCGAGTTCAAACCGATAAAAATTTTCTAAAGTTTTTAACGAGTGGTATCATCGATTATTAATCATAACACGTTATATTTAGTAACAGAATATAATGAACGTTAATAGAAAATATATTTTTTAAAGTCTACAATTTTAAACGATTTGTCATTTGACAGTAAACTATTTTTATTCATTAAAATCATGTGATAGTAACATGGTGATAAAATTATCACCGATAGCCTTTTTGCGATCTTGTTTTTGTATTTTAACCAATGAAAGTAATCAAAAATGTACCATGTGACATGTGAATTATATTCTCAGGAATAATATAACTAGTGTTATGATTATCATCGATGATAGCTCGAGTTAAAACCGATAAAAATTTTCTAAAGTTTTTAACGAGTGGTATCATCGATTATTAATCATAACACGTTATATTTAGTAACAGAATATAATGAACGTTAATAGAAAATATATGTTTTTAAAGTCTACAATTTTAAATGATTTGTCACTTTGACAGTAGACTATTTTATTCATTAAAATCATGTGACAGTCAACATGCGGTGATAAAAATTATCACCGATTTGATAGCCTATTTTGCGATCTTGTTTTTGTATTTTAACCAATGAAAGTAATCAAAAATGTACCATGACAAATTATATTCGGGATAGATAACAGTGTTATGATTATCATCGATGATAGCTCGAGTTAAAACCGATGAAAATTTTCTAAAGTTTTTAACGAGTGGTATCATCGATTATTAATCATAACACGTTATATTTAGTAACAGAATATAATGAACGTTAATAGAAAATATATGTTTTTAAAGTCTACAATTTTAAATGATTTGTCACTTTGACAGTAGACTATTTTATTCATTAAAATCATGTGACAGTCAACATGCGGTGATAAAAATTATCACCGATTTGATAGCCTATTTTGCGATCTTGTTTTTGTATTTTAACCAATGAAAGTAATCAAAAATGTACCATGTGACATGTGAATTATATTCTCGGGGATAATATAACTAGTGTTATGATTATCATCGATGATAGCTCGAGTTAAAACCGATGAAAATTTTCTAAAGGTTTTAACGAGTGGTATCATCGATTATTAATCATAACACGTTGTATTTAGTAACAGAATATAATGAACGTCAATAGAAAATATATCTTTTTAAAGTCTACAATTTTAAATGATTTGTCACTTTGACAGTAAACTATTTTATTCATTAAAATCATGTGACAGTAAACATGCGGTGATAAAAACTATCACCGATTTGATAGCCTATTCTGCGATCTTGTTTTTGTATTTTAACAAATGACAGTAATAAAAAATGTACCATGTGACATGTGAATTAAATTCTCGGGAATAATATAACTAGTGTTATGATTATCATCGATGATAGCTCGAGTTAAAACCGATGAAAATTTTCTAAAGGTTTTAACGAGTGGTATCATCGATTATTAATCATAACACGTGTTATATTTAGTAACAGAATATAATGAACGTTAATAGAAAATATATTTTTTTAAAGTCTACAATTTTAAACGATTTGTCACATTGACAGTAAACTATTTTATTCATTAAAATCATGTGACAGTGAACATGCGGTGATAAAAATTATCACCGATTTGATAGCCTATTTTGCGATCTTGTTTTTGTATTTTAACCAATGAAAGTAATCAAAAATGTACCATGTGACATGTGAATTATATTTCAATATAACTAGTGTTATGATTATCATCGATGATAGCTCGAGTTAAAACCGATGAAAATTTCTAAGGTTTTAACCAGCGGTATCATCGATTATTAATCATAACACGTTATATTTAGTAACAGAATATAATGAACGTTAATAGAAGATATATGTTTTTAAAGTGTACAATTTTAAATGATTTGTTATTTTGACAGTAAACTATTTTATTCATTAAAATCATGAAATCAACATGCGGTGATAAAATTATCACCGATTTGATAGCCTATTTCGCGATCTTGTTTTGTATTTTAACCAATGAAAGTAATCAAAAATGTACCATGTGACATGTGAATTATATTCTCGGGGCTAATATAACTAGTGTTATGATTATCATCGATGATAGCTCGAGTTAAAACCGATGAAAATTTCTAAGGTTTTAACCAGCGGTATCATCGATTATTAATCATAACACGTTATATTTAGTAACAGAATATAATGAACGTTAATAGAAGATATATGTTTTTAAAGTGTACAATTTTAAATGATTTGTTATTTTGACAGTAAACTATTTTATTCGTTAAAATAATGTGACAGTCAACATGCGGTGATAAAAGTTATCACCGATTTGATAGACTATTCAGCGATTTCGTTTTTGTATTTTAACCAATGAAAGTAATCAAAAATGTACCATGTGACATGTGAATTATATTCTCGGGGATAATATAACTAGTGTTATGATTATCATCGACGATAGCAGTTAAAACCGATGAAAATTTTCTAAAGTTTTTAACGAGTGGTATCACCGTTTATTAATCATAACACGTGTTATATTCAGTAACAGAATATAATGAACGGTAATAGAAAATATATGTTTTTAACGTCTACAATTTTAAATGATTTATCACTTTGACAGTAAACTATTTTATTCATTAAAATCATGTGACAGTCAACATGCGGTGATAAAAACTATCACCGATTTGATAGCCTATTCTGCGATTTTGTTTTTGTATTTTAACCAATGAAAGTAGTCAAAAATGTACCATGTGACATGTGAATTATATTCTCGGGGATAATATAACTAGTGTTATGATTAACATCGATGATAGCTCGAGTTAAAACCGATGAAAATTTTCTAAAGGTTTTAACGAGTGGTATCATCGATTATTAACCATAACACGTTATATTTAGTAACAGAATATAATGAACGTTAATAGAAAATATATGTTTTTAAAGTTTACAATTTTAAATGACTTGTCAGTTTGACAGCAAACTATTTTATTCATTAAAATCATGTGACAGTCAACATGCGGTGATAAAAATTATCACCGATATGAAAGCCTATTCTGCGATTTTGTTTTTGTATTTTAACCAATGAAAGTAATCAAAATGTACCATGACATGTGAATTATATTCTCGGGGAATATAACTAGTGTTATGATTATCATCGATGATAGTTCGAGTTAAAACCGATGAAAATTTTCTAAAGTTTTTAACGAGTGGTATCATCGATTATTAATCATAACACGTTATATTTAGTAACAGAATATAATGAACGTTAATAGAAAATGTATGTTTTTAAAGTCTACAATTTTAAATGATTTGTCACTTTGACAGTAAACTATTTTATTCATTGAAATCATGTGACAGTCAACATGCCGTGATAAAAATTATCACCGATTTGATAGCCTATTCTGCGATTTTGTTTTTGTATTTTAACCAATGAAAGTAATCAAAAATGTACCATGTGACATGTGAATTATATTCTCGGGGCTAATATAACTAGTGTTATGATTATCATCGGGGATAGCTCGAGTTAAAACCGATGAAAATTTCTAAGCTTTTAACGAGTGTTATCATCGATTATTAATCATAACACGTTATATTTAGTAACAGAATATAATGAACGTTAATAGAAACTATATGTTTTTAAAGTCTACAATTTTAAATGACTTGTCAGTTTGACAGTAAACTATTTTATTCATTAAAATCATGTGACAGTCAACATGCGGTGATAAAAACTATCAACGATTTGATAGCCTATTCTGCGATTTTGTTTTTGTATTTTAACCAATGACAGTAATCAAAAATGTACCATGTGACATGTGAATTATATTCTCGGGGATAATATAGTTAGTGTTATGATTATCATCGATGATAGATCGAGTTAAAACAGATGAAAATTTTCTAAAGGTTTTAACAAGTGGTATCATCGATTATTAATAATAACACGTTATATTTAGCAACAGAATATAATGAATGTTAATAGAAAGTATATGTTTCTAAAGTCTACAATTTTAAATGATTTGTCACTTTGACAGTAGACTATTTTATTCATTAAAATCATGTGACAGTCAACATGCGGTGATAAAAATTATCACCGATTTGATAGCCTATTTTGCGATCTTGTTTTTGTATTTTACCCAATGACAGTAATGAAAAATGTACCATGTGACATGTGAATTATATTCTCGGGGGTAATATAACTAGTGTTATGATTATCATCGATGATAGCTCGAGTTAAAACCGATGAAAATTTTCTAAAGTTTTTAACGATTATTAATCATAACACGTGTTATATTTAGTAACAGAATATAATGAACGTTAATAGAAAATACATGTTTTTAAAGTCTACAATTTTAAATGATTTGTCAGTTTGACAGTAAACTATTTTATTCATTAAAATCATGTGACAGTCAACATGCGGTGATAAAAATTATCACCGATTTAATGGCCTATTCTGCCATTTTGTTGTTTTTGTATTTTAACCAATGAAAGTAATCAAAAATGTGGCATGTGAATTATATTCTCAGTATAATAATGACAGGATTAGTTCTGACACATATATGTGACCAGAAATAAGACCTTTTATTGGCTTTCAAAACTAATCCTAAAAAAATGATTGTGTTATTTTAATCTCCACATCAGATATTTGGATTGTAACGACTATTCTACTATTTGAGTGAATCTATTAAATACCTATAACTATAATATCAAATGTCATGGTTTCCTTCACTTAATATAGAAATCTAACGTGGAATATATTAATATAAATTATCGAATTTCTTTTAATTTATTAACTGTAACTAAAACTTCTTTACTTTGAAGTAAAAATATGTATTGGCAACTGTAAATAAATGACAATGGATTCGAAAATTATATAAATTTGGTTGCAGCAGCTAATGTCTTCTACTTCGCTATCGACGTTTTCCTTTTTTTTTATTTTTAACACGAGAGTATATTTGTAGCAGGTGTATTTAAAAATACCTTAGGGTGGACGTTGAACCATAATCTTAAGATAAAACCGGACAGGTGTGTTGTTTACTATCAAACAAACAACTAATTTTCCATAGAAAATCTTTGTAGCGTACAACATACGATCTAAAATAACTTTCAGAAAGCTAGCAATAACGCAAAGTTTCTTGTAGAACAAAGTAGTATTACTTAATCTATAACTTTGTAAAGTTTAGTATAATCTTTTGAGCGACTGTGTAGGGTAGCAGTAGCGTAATTTGGTTTATATTGATGGCACTAGATTAATATTAATGATTACTAAAATGAAATTCCTGCCTAAGTACAGTTTGCAATATGGCGCTATGGTTTAAGCGTTTTTAATTGTTGTTTTATTAGTTTTAGAGAGTTTGAAGCCGCCTCCGAAAATTCACCCTAAAGGTTATTTGTTCCTTGTGGTGAATGTCTTACTGAGGCTATCAATTTTATTTTAGATTTGCACTTTGAAACAGAAACCGTATAAACTTTGCTCGATTTTAAAGCTAGTTTTTAGTCTAATCTGATCATTTCGAATACAGAAAGTTAAGCTATATTGCTTTTCGTGTCGAAATATATTGTTTAAAATGTTTCAGATATTCATCTAAATCGTTTTATTAGAAATTATGGCTGCATGTATTTATTATATAAACTAGTTTTATATGGAAACTATGCTAGTAAGCATATTATCGCAACTACTGTAATACATAATTCACACGGAAAGTAAAATTTTAGTAATTGTATTTAGGCCAGTCAAATTAGGTTTGGGTTAGGGATTAATTGGTGGAAAGCTGGAAATCGTTTTAATTGCTTAACTATAGGTCTGATGTTAGGAAAATATGTTTTACCCTCACCTCCGGGGTCGGCGTTGGCCGCCATATTGAAAAAAGTGCTCCAGAATCGCAGTTTTTTTAGTTTTTCGATAATAACCCAAAAACTATGAGTTTAATCAAAAAACTTAATCGGGTCGAAGTTATTGAGCGCTCAATTCTCTACAAAAGGAAGTTCAAATCTAATGAGCTCGGTTCAATATTAGGTTTGATGAGTGACGTTCAAAATTGGCGTTTTTTGAAGTTTAAAAAAAAACGTGTTTTTTAAATCCGGCAATTTTACTACAAAAAGTCATACGACACAATTTATAGAGATTGTAATTTGGCAATTAAGAGTGTTTAAGTAAAAAATTTTGATCAAGTATCAAGGTCAATAATAGATTTCGAAGTTGGACCCTCAAATCACAGGTTGCAAATCCGTTTCAAATACGTTTGTAACAAATCCATATATAATAAAATACTTATCTTTTTTGGGATTTTTTAATGGTGTACTTTAAATTATACAATCTAAACGTTTCGATAACACTTACAGTTATCTTCGTCAGTAGTAATGTTTGTTAAAAATTGTTAAAGATGTAGTAAACAATTTTGTCAAATTTGAAAAATTCAAACATAAACATAAGCCTGCTATTAATATAACAGTTTGAGAAACGTATAAGCCAACTATAAAATTGTAGTAAAGAATAACTAGGTCATTAAAATTAAATATTGTTAAACTGCTTCAAAGATGACAAACCAGAACACTCTCTACGACGAAAGCTAACAATGAAATTTGCCAGCCAAAAAACACATTTAACAAAATTTAATCTAGTTATGATGTAAGTGTAAAGTTGTGAAAAACTTCAATTTTAAAATGGTAGAAGCATTCACAACCCAAACATTACATCAAAAAATAACCCAGTTAAATCTAACAAAGAGATATCTTTATCAATAATTGGAAGTGTTATTAACAATAAAAGCACAATGCAGAACGTTCTTTGTAATTTTAATTTCAATTTAATCTCAACTACTTATGTTAAATTATAGTGCTGTGAAATTTAACATATAATTGGTAAAGCATTTGCTTCAAGGTCTAGGAAAACACAGCAAAAACCTAGACATACCAAAAGTTGAAAACAAATTAAAATCAAGGCGTATCATTATTTCTTTTAATTATAAGATGCCAAAACCTATTTAAACGAAGATTTTCTTCTTGTCTATTAAAATTATTCGGGTGTTTATATATTTCAATAGCTTCACGTTGCAAACGAACATAATAATGGTTTGTCTTGACAATATTTTCATATTGTCAAATTGAATGTCATGATTTAGATTATTCAGGGCATGGTCAGCCACAGCAGACCTCTCTGGTTGACCCAATCTACAAAATCTCATATGTTCTTTGCGTCTTGTATCAAAGCTACGTTTTGTGGTCCCGATGTATACTTTTCCACATGAACAAGATAACTTATACACTCCGGAAGATGATAAAGGGTTTGACACATCTTTAGGTGATCTTAAATGTTCTTTAATTTTTCTTGTAGGTTTAAAATAGTCCTAATGCCATATTTGATTAGGATTTTTCAATTCTATTTGTAACATTAGCTATAAAAGGAAGAAAAGCAGTACCAACATTAAGAACTGGTTTTCTTTAAGGTTACGCCTAGAAGGTGTAATAACATTATTAATATCTGTAAGTGAATATCCATTATCTTGTAAGGATTTTCTTAAATATTTATATTCATCATTCAAAAATTCAGGGTCACAAATTCGTTTTGCTCGATCTATATTAATAGCAGGCTTATGTTTATGTTTGAATTTTTCAAATTTGACAAAATTGTTTACTACATCTTTAACAATTTTTAACAAACATTACTACTGACGAAGATAACTGTAAGTGTTATCGAAACGTTTAGATTGTATAATTTAAAGTACACCATTAAAATCCCAAAAGATAAGTATTTTATTATGAGTGTTAATGGTGAAAGTTTACATTTTCATATTTCAGTCCTTTATGGGGAGGAAACTTATCGTTTTATTAGACAATTTGAAAAGTAAGGAAACGTAAAGCACAATTATTATCGTCACTCACTTTTTTATTACGATGCCGAGACCAAAAGATTATCCCAAAGTTTATCTATATTAAAAGAAATTTTAATAACAAGCAAGCGAATAATATTTACAGAAGAACTGAAAATGCTCTTCTACGTAATCAAATACATATTACTAGGAAGTTACTGGATAACACCGATAAAAATCTTTTATATTTACAGTTAGAAATTTCATCTATTTTGAATAAAGAAGATTGTGATAAAATAGATTCTATAACGTAAAAATCTATGGAAATAAATTTTGACATATCATGTCAAAGTCAAAAAAAAAATTTAATAAATTATACAAACAACAAAATAATAGACCATCTATTGATTGTAGAAAACAGTTATAAACCTTTCTGATAATGTTGTTTCAGATTATGCTATTGAAGGCTTTCTAAAGGAGGAAATTTTGCGATAACACCAAGAGTAATACCTTTTGAAGATATAATTTCCAACATCGAAAACTCCATTAGATTATTACCTTTTGATGCTGCTAATGAAGTTAGATATAACACCGTTAACATATTACGTAAACAAAACCTCCAAAGAGCAACTTATCCTTTCGTATGAAAGTAATCAAAATGTACCATGACAGAATTATATTCTCGTTATTATAACTAGGATTATCATCGATGATAGCTCGAGTTAAAAACCGATGAAAATTCTAAGGTAACCAGCGGTATCATCGATTATTAATCATAACACGTTATATTTAGTAACAGAATATAATGAACGTTAATAGAAAATATATTTTTTAAAGTCTACAATTTTAAACGATTTGTCACATTGGTAAACTATTTTATTCATTAAAATCATGATAGTAACATGCGGTGATAAAATTATCACCGATTTGATAGCCTATTTTATGCGATCTTGTTTTTGTATTTTAACCAATGAAAGTAATCAAAATGCAATGTGACATGTGAATTATTTCATATTATAACAGTATGATTATCATGATGATAGCTCGAGTTAAACCGAAGAAAATTTTCTAAAGGTTTTAACGAGTGGTATCATCGATTATTAATCATAACACGTGTTATATTTAGTAACAGAATATAATGAACGTTAATAGTAAAACATATCTTTTAAAGTCTACATTTAAACGATTTGTCACATTGACAGTAAACTATTTTATTCATTAAAATCATGACAGTAACATGCGGTGATAAAATTATCACCGATTTGATAGCCTATTTTGCGATCTTGTTGTATTTTAACCAATGAAAGTAATCAAAATGTACCATGACATGTGAATTATATTCTCGGGATAATATAACTAGTGTTATGATTATCATCGATGATAGCTCGAGTTAAAACCGATGAAATTTTCAAAGGTTTTAACGAGTGGTATCATCGATTATTAATCATAACACGTGTATATTTAGTAACAGAATATAATGAACGTTAATAGAAAATATATTTTTTTAAAGTCTAATTTTAAACGATTTGTCACATTGACAGTAAACTATTTTATTCATTAAAATCATGCTGGAACATGCGTGAAATTATCACCGATTTGATAGCCTATTTTGCGATCTTGTTTTTGTATTTTAACCAATGAAAGTAATCAAAAATGTACCATGTGACATGTGAATTATATTCTCGGGGATAATATAACTAGTGTTATGATTATCATCGATGATAGCTCGAGTTAAAACCGATAAAAATTTTCTAAAGGTTGTAACGAGTGGCATCATCGATTATTAATCATAACACGTGTTATATTTAGTAACAGAATATAATGAACGTTAATAGAAAATATATTTTTTTAAAGTCTACAATTTTAAACGATTTGTCACATTGACAGTAAACTATTTTATTCATTAAAATCATGTGACAGTCAACATGCGGTGATAAAAACTATCACCGATTTGATAGCCTATTCTGCGATTTTGTTTTTGTATTTTAACCAATGAAAGTAGTCAAAAATGTACCATGTGACGTGAATTATATTCTCGGGGATAATATAACCAGTGTTACGATTATCATCGATGATAGCTCGAGTTAAAACCGATGAAAATTTTCTAAAGGTTTTAACGAGTGGTAACATCGATTATTAATCATAACACGTGTTATATTTAGTAACAGAATATAATGAACGTTAATAGAAAATATATTTTTTTAAAGTCTACAATTTTAAACGATTTGTCACATTGACAGTAAACTATTTTATTCATTAAAATCATGTGACAGTGAACATGCGGTGATAAAAATTATCACCGATTTGATAGCCTATTTTGCGATCTTGTTTTTGTATTTTAACCAATGAAAGTAATCAAAAATGTACCATGTGACATGTGAATTATATTCTCGGGGATAATATAACTAGTGTTATGATTATCATCGATGATAGCTCGAGTTAAAACCGAAGAAAATTGGTTTTAACGAGTGGTATCATCGATTATTAATCATAACACGTGTTATATTAGTAACAGAATATAATGAACGTTAATAGAAAATATATTTTAAAGTCTACAATTTTAAACGATTTGTCACATTGACAGTAAACTATTTTATTCATTAAAATCATGTGATAGAATGCGGTGATAAAATTATCACCGATTTGATAGCCTATTTTGCGATCTTGTTTTGTATTTTAACCAATGAAAGTAATCAAAATGTACCATGTGACATGTGAATGGGTAGTCCCCTTAGTCCTGTTATAGCTTTTTATATGGAAAAATTTGAAACATTAACGTTACAAAATACACCTAAAAACCTTCAGTTTGGTATAGATATGTAGATGACACATTTGTTATTTGGAGACATGGAGAAGAAGCACTGCATGAGTTTTTGGTTTTTATAAATGATGGGTTCAGTTTACGATGGAAAAAGAAACTAATGGAAGTTTACCATTTCTTGACATATTAATATCTAAAAATAATAATTCACTATCTTTTAAGGTTTACAGAAAGCCGACACACACTGATAGATACCTTCATAAATTATCCAACCACCATCCACGTCAAAAAATTAGTGTAATTAAATCTTTAGTAGATCGAGCAAAACGAATTTGTGACCCTGAATTTTTGAATGATGAATATAAATATTTAAGAAAATCCTTACAAGATAATGGATATTCACTTACAGATATTAATAATGTTATTACACCTTCTAGGCGTAACCTTAAAGAAAAACCAGTTCTTAATGTTGGTACTGCTTTTCTTCCTTTTATAGCTAATGTTACAAATAGAATTGAAAAATCCTAATCAAATATGGCATTAGGACTATTTTAAACCTACAAGAAAAATTAAAGAACATTTAAGATCACCTAAAGATGTGTCAAACCCTTTATCATCTTCCGGAGTGTATAAGTTATCTTGTTCATGTGGAAAAGTATACATCGGGACCACAAAACGTAGCTTTGATACAAGACGCAAAGAACATATGAGATTTTGTAGATTGGGTCAACCAGAGAGGTCTGCTGTGGCTGACCATGCCCTGAATAATCTAAATCATGACATTCAATTTGACAATATGAAAATATTGTCAAGACAAACCCATTATTATGTTCGTTTGCAACGTGAAGCTATTGAAATATATAAACACCCGAATAATTTTAATAGACAAGAAGAAAATCTTCGTTTAAATAGGTTTTGGCATCTTATAATTAAAAAAGAGCATAATGATACGCCTTGATTTTAATTTGTTTTCAACTTTTGGTATGTCTAGGTTTTTGCTGTGTTTTCCTAGACCTTGAAGCAAATGCTTTACCAATTATATGTTAAATTTCCACAGCACTATAATTTAACATAAGTAGTTGAAATTAAATTGAAATTAAAAATTACAAAGAACGTTCTACATTGTGCTTTTCATTGTTAATAACACTTCCAATTATTGATAAAGATATCTCTTTGTTAGATTTAACTGGGATATTTTATTTGATGTAATGTTTGGATTTGTGAATGCTTCTATCATTTTAAAATTGAAGTTTTTCACAACTTTACACTTACATTATAACTCGATTAAATTTTGTTAAATGTGTTTTTTGGCTGGCAAATTTCATTGTTAGCTTTCGTCGTAGAGAGTGTTCTGGTTTGTCATCTTTGAGGCAGTTTAACAATATTTAATTTTAATGACCTAGTTATTCTTTACTACAATTTTATAGTTGGCTTATACGTTTCTCAAACTGTTATATTAATAGCAGGCTTATGTTTATGTTTGAATTTTTCAAATTTGACAAAATTGTTTACTACATCTTTAACAATTTTTAACAAACATTACTACTGACGAAGATAATTGTAAGTGTTATCGAAACGTTTAGATTGTATAATTTAAAGTACACCATTAAAAAATCCCAAAAAAGATAAGTATTTTATTATGAGTGTTAATGGTGAAAGTTTACATTTTCATAAATCCATATATAATTTCTCATGAAACGCCAACCAATACTTACTCAGTTATAATACTAGTACTAGTCCTAATAAATATAATATTAATAATAATAATAACAACCAAGGTTATTAACTAATTAGATGAATTAATAGTTACTAAGAAAATAATAATATGTAATTAAATAATACCTATTAAAATACTTATCTTTTTTGGGTTTTTAAATGGTGTACTTGTACAGGGTGTGGCGCGAAGAGTTTTGATTAAAAGTAATGGCGGATACAGTTATGTTAAAAATCTGAAATTACGCAGCTGTAGGTTTTGGATGACGCTGAGTTCAAATATAATATTGTCCTGAATGTGGCATTTCCGGTTGTACCGGAAGTAGACGTCAACTTTGTTATTTTAAATAGAACCTAATATTTTTTATTTTATTTTCGAATTCTACATGAAATTCTAGATAAAATTTGTGCACAATGTCCTATACCAAAAATGAAGTATTTTCGAGATATTTCGATTTTTTTTTAAATTTTGAAAAAATCCTAGTCCACATTGAATAACGATATCTCCTACCCTTTACTAATTTGAAATAAAAGGTTGGTTTTAACTAAATAATGAAATTTCAAAAGGGTTGGTTTATTAGGAAACTGATAAAACAATTGGCTTAAAATACAGGGAAAATGTTAAAAACCATTCTTTTAAAACAACTTATAAATTTTAAATTTCATTTCCTAAGTTTAAAACACTTTATAAATATAAGACATGGTTAAGATTAAGGAAATTTTGTTTATTGGTTACAATTTCACGTTATTCCTTATTAATGGAATTGTTATTCAATTTTTAAAAATTAATATTCGATAATAAATTTTGGATGGACTTTGCAAAATTTTATCAAATTTCATGTGAATTGAAAAAAAATAAAAAATTTAGGGTCCATTTAAAAAAAAATTATTACCCTATGGAAGTGCCATTAACAAATTATTTTGAATAGCTCTCCAAAACTTCATTGAATTTAGAAACTAACTTTCCGCCAACTTTTAAAAAACCTTGGAACCCTTTTCAAATTTCATTTTAAACTTTAAACATTAGTTATCTTCTCGAGTAGATTTTAATAAAAGCAAAGATAAAACTTTTGTAAATTTGGAAAATTAAAAATGTTTTAATAATTTTAAAACATATTTTTTAATGAAAACACATGGTTTAATTTATTTTCAAAATTTTTTAATTTCCATAGACGAAATAAAATTTACATTTAATAATGATAAAATTTAGTACAATTTCCTTTTCCCCCATGACGTCTCCGGAGGAGTGTATAAAATTTCCTGTGAAAAACCCAACCTCTTTTGTGATTCTTTCGAAAATTTGTCTCAATTTTGGTAAAATGGGTCAAATTATCCAACCTTTAAACCAATCCATTTCGTTAAAACTCCAAAACAATTTCAATAAACTTAACTAAAAAGGGATCCCTAGGTTTAGAGTAGTTTGCTAATGACCTTATTTAAACTTTTTTGTTATTCATTAAAATTTTGTTTGAAGTTCAAATTACAACCCATTCCTAAAACACAAAAATCCTCAAATTTCACTTCCATTCTTCAAAATATGGAAAAGCCTAACCACCTATGTTTTTATGAGTTAATAAATTTAAAACCAAAATGGGTTAGAAGATCGTTCAACGGGTGCTTTTAATGCAAAATTTAATAAACAAGGGTCCTAAAAGTTAGACTTTAATATTTTAAATTTTGCCAGGTTTGGCCGGCCTATTAACCACTTCGTTGATTATCCATGACAATTGTATATGGTTACGGCCGTTGTTATGGTTCTTTTCAAAAACTACTATTAAGGGGAGTACCCCGGTATCCAATTTTTAAATAAATATCTTTCCCTAAACTAATGTATTGCTTTAACGAACATTAATTATTTTCCATTTTAATAAAGTTAGTCAGGACGGAAGGTGAAAATGGCAGCCTCAATCAACACTGATTAAACTGCCTTAATAAGGAATAATCTATACGTTCAACGTGAAAAACCAGCTCGCCTTGTGTCCCCAAAAAGAGATATTCCCACTGTAAATTGAATTTAAACCAAGTTTTAAACTTATTTTATGTTAAGGATTCCATCTCAAACCTTATGGGTTATACCTTTTGCAGCCAGTAAAACAGTCCCGTAAACTCTTTCTTACGTTTAAAGTACTTCCTCGAACACCCTTTTTCATTAACTCAAATTCATTCATCTGTAAAACCTTGGGCCAATCTCAATACGCCCTTATTTAAACCAATCCAAAAACAGCTATAACTTAAAAACCGCTCTGACTTTGACCAAGCCTTTAGCTAGAAGTAGTTTCGGTTTTCCTTTTCTTTTATTCCATGGCAATTTCCTAAAATCCTCCTTAATCCTTGCACCCATTTCCTAAAAACACCGGTTTCCCATTCACCCAATTCGTCCAAATTCCATGGAAACACAAACGGGTTCAATCTAATTTTAACACCACCAAATTGTGGAAGACTCCCGTTCTTTTTCCCCAAACTTTGACTTAAGGCAATTTCGGTAGCCTTATAAAATTTTTGGCAGTCAAATCCTAAACCCTGTCATTTCCGAGTCTTTACCTTGACAAACGAACCTGTTCGAGTCTTGAAAAAAAAACAAAATAACTTTGATATAAAATAACCATTTAAAACCCAAGAAAGGTAAGTATTTTTTATATGTAAATAAGGTGAAATTTCACTAATAAATTTGTTGATTTTAGAAAAATTCCTAACTTGTTTTAAACTTAAAAAACAGTTTGTGGTGCGGACCGCAAAATTTTATTTGTCGTTTTCAAACCCATTATTAGCGATAAAAAGTAATTTGTATTTTTTTCGATAAACGTCGAATTTGTAAGTTTTCGTTTTTATTTAAGCATTTTATTAAAAATTGGGAATGTTTTTGATATTTGGGTAAAAGGGAACAAAAAGGAAACTATAAGGGTTAAAACGGTGTTCTGCCAAACTGGCCTGAAAATTGTTGTTTCTATACCTCAATGTAAAATTCACTTTATAATTAATTGCTAACGGTACACCACAATAACGACTATTTGTTTGGACTTAAACTTAACCTAAATTAGGGTTTGTTGGAAATGTACATTATTAAAACTAAGATGTCTTCAATAACAATAAAATATTCCCTAAATTAATGTTTTTTACCGTTAAAGACAGGGTTATTTTCGGGATACATAGTAAAAAAAAATTAGTTAAAATTTTGATTACCGAAGTTTATTTTTTTAATTAAAATATTGTAAACATTTTCCTTAAAATACTTGGTGTAATTTTCGAAACCCAACATTTTTCTTTTCTTTGGGTGAGTTTAATGTTTTTCAAATATTAACATAAAAAAGTATTTTGAATTAAACCGGAATGTTAACGTTTGATTTATATTTGGAATATTTTAATTAATGGATTTTATAAAAAAGGGGAAATAATTTAAAGATGAACCAAAAAAGACAATGTTTGAAAGGTTTTTTGCCGCTGGCCTTAACAAATTGTAAAATCTATAGGCCCGCCTCTTATTTGTATGAATTAGTATTTTGTTTATATTTTGTTTGGGTACGGGAACGAACCCTTGGTTTTTTTAAAGGCAATTGAATATAAACCCGGGTCCAATAAATTAAACACCCGAATTTTTTTTTATTGTTCAAAGAAAACCCGAGGGGTTGATTTTCAAACATCAAATAAACCGGAGATGTTAATTTTTTAAATTACCCGAAGGTTTTTGTTAATGACTTTTTGTTCAGTTTGTTAAAAATTTTTGCCTTGAACAATTTTCTTTTATTAAATATTGTTTTTCGTATGTATTTTTTTATAACAAAAAAATTTTAGTTAAACCCGCATTTTCTTTTGTTCTTGCCTTTATTATTATCATGTAAATTTTATTTGTAATTTTAGTACCTAATTTGCTTTTTGTTTTATGGCTTATTTACTTAAAACCAAAGGTTTTAAAGTTCACTGTATGGAATAGATTTTTTATTATTTTGTTGTGGGTGTGACAACAGGGTTTTTATTTATTGGTTTACGGTGACTAAACCCTTTTTTTATTTATTTTTTCTTAAGATAATTTTGTGGTTTAACCTGAAGTGGTGTTTTTAAATTTAACCTTTTAGTCTTTTTGTTATTTATTTATTAATTACTTGGCAAATTTTTTTTAATACTTTTTATTGGGGTAATAAAGGTTGCCCCTTCGAAAACTTTTTTTAATTTAGTAATTTTATTGTTTTTCCCTAGACCAAATTTATCCGCCTATCTTTTCTGCCGCTATACCACGGGAAATTCTTTGTAATTTGAGGTTTGCAGTTTAAATCAACTTAAAAACCTAATTTTTAAATTGTCAGGAAAGGAACAATTAATTTGATAAATAACAATTGTGTAAACAAGTTCACTTAGGTTGTTTCGTTTTAATTTTCCTTAAATGTTAAATTCACTTTTAAGATAGGGTTGGGGATAATATACTTTAAATTCTTGTATTGTTATTAATAATGCAAATAAAAAAATGAAATTAATGTTGGTAATATTATTTGAAATTAGTGAAATAATAGTATTTATTGTTATTCTATGTTACATTTTGGCTATCCTTTTCTAACTACTTCTTTTGGAACAAAATAATAATAATTTAAAGTTAAAAATTTATTTAAAATATCAGAAAGAAAATTAATTTATACTAACATTATTATTTTTCAAATTTTTATTTAGGCCCATGTTCTTCTTGGTTCTTTCTTCAATTGGGTTTTATCACTTTTCGGGTAGACCTTTTGGACTTCTTTATTATGTTTTCTTGTGTTCTTTTCTTTTATGGTAGTTTTAATTATTTTTCAATATATAGCAATTAAATGTTATGGTTTATTTAATTTCGTCTTTCCAATTTCTCTTTCGGACAATTAAAAAAAGACCCATTTAAAAAATATCAGATAAAAAAGATTTATAAACTCCCCAATAGTTAATTTTTCAATATTAAATTCCCAAGATAACCGTTCTCCCAAATTGGGCCTCACGCCAAGACCCGGCTCCAATTTCGTTTCTCGTGCTTTCGTCTGTAAAGTTAATTCATATAGCAATTAAATGTATTCTTTTTTAAGCCCTCAACATGTTAATCTTTCCAAACCATTAAAAAGAGGAAACGTCTGGAGAAATTACTCACATCCAAGGGAGGGATTTAAAAGAGGGGATGAGGTAGAGGGAAAGACAATCTCAAACCAGATACGATCACGAATCACGGTTCAAAAGAAAAGACCGTGGCGTGTTAAATAAAATGATGATTGTTTTTATAATTAATTTTTTAAACCAACTTTCCCAATTTTTAATAAACTTTTTTCCTAATGGGTTTGAAACATAACAATGCTGAGTTAATTCAAAGTGTGGAATGTGCTCAAAATGTGAGATTTATCTTTGATTGTGGTTAATATATTTATTTTTAATTTGGTGTTTTGTATATTAAGTAAAATCAGTTTGGTATTTAATTTAATTGGTTTGATTAATTTGTATGATTAATTGATTTGTATGTTTGAGAAAGAGGGAGGGGAGAGAACACGATCAACCCCTATTACAGAAAACATTCATTAGCCTTTACACCACTATATTCCCACAAACCCTAATTAGTCCTAAAAATATACCACTAGGTGGCGTCGCCTTTATTACAGAAAACATTCGCTAGTTTAAAAATATACCACTAGATGGTGCCACAAATAAAACCCTGATTAGTCCTAGAAATATAACGCTAAACCGTGCCACCCTTATTGCAGAAAATATTAGGCCATACACAACTAGATGACGATACAAATTCAAATTTCCCAACAAGCGCCACAATAGGAGGGCGCAGGCCCTAACACAGGTTCCCATGTTTTAAGTTACAAGCAATAGGTCCCTTATTAGAATACAAGTTCAAATTTCTCGCAATAAGTAATCAGAATGTAAACACTTAAATACAAATCCAAATTCAAATATCCTGCCAAGGGGCCAGGGGCTAAGACCCGAAAGTGAGTAAGTTGCGAAGCCCTACGTGTATCTTATAAGTTAGCATTAGGCTTCCTAATTATTATAATACAAGTTCAGATTGACCCTCATAGATGGTGTCACAAATAAATTCAAACTTGTAGTCGAGGGGCGAGGGCCTGAAAGTAAGTTACTAAGCCCTACATCTGTCTTACAAGTTAGCATTATACCCCTTATTATAATACAGATTCATATTTCCGGCCATAACCTGCAGAGACTTAAACACAAATACAAATTAAAATTTTCCGCCATTACGACAAGGGACAAAGCCCCGAGAAGGGCAGTCCTACACCTGTCTTACAAGGCATTAGGTCCTTATTATTATAATAGAAATTGAAATTTTCCGGCAAAGGTACCACGACAATACACGAAGGCCTACGAACAAGTTGCGATCACGACAAGGGGGCCGAGAACAAGTTACACCCCACCTGTCTTACAATCTCGATTATGCTCGGGAGGGTTGAGTGGGATCGGAAACAACCTTCCCGAAATCCTCGCGTCGCGAAATTTTACGTATATGATACATGTTAACTTAAAAAAAATCCAAGGCCGGCCGTTTCTATAAAATAAAAATAATCTTGACACATGTTAACAGGTCAAATTAATTAAATAAAATCTTTTATTATAAAACACTTCTCATTATCTTTACAAGTCTTTGTCCTTTATTAGAATACAATTTTTATGACAGAGGATAATTATGCAACCTGTTTTATAATAAATCCTAGGAGTATACTAATTGCAAAGATGTATGCGGTACAAGTGTTGAGATGCTTGAGATCGATCCCCAGTCACAAGAAGAATGTGTTTCGGTTTGTATGTGCTTCTAATCAACTACCGAGATACGCACCTAAACCGTGTATAATTATCGTAAACGCGGATCCTGCAAACAAACCAGGTCCGCATTGAACCGCTATCTACATTGATGAGAATGGTAATGGGGAATATTTTGATTCCTTTGGACCAGCACCGGAAGGATATCATTTACGTTTCCTAGAGAAAAATTCCAGATGCTTCCTAAACAATACTGCAAGATTACCGTTCGAATGTGTGTGGACTTTATACGTTAATGTTTCTATGTTTTAGATTACATAATTTACCTATGTTTGATTTTGTAAAAAACTTTTTTAGTACATGTTTAATTGTAAATGACGAGATAATCAAATTATTGTTTAATATCTGTTACCCAACCATTCTATTCTGATAAATAAAGAGATTTTTTAGTACCTTACTTCTTTAATTAAGAGTTGCGTAATATCAGATGAGCCTATTGTTTTTCTTTGTTTTTAATTCAGCGTGTGTGTTTTTAAAAATCGTGCTATAAAATTTATGACTTTAGCGTTTTAAGGAAAGTGTGTTACTCAGTTGGTAGATTATTAAAGTTAACAGGTTATATAATTACACAGTAATTAGCTAAAAGTAAACATGAACAGTGGTTTCTAACTACATATTGTTGTTGTGGAATTAGAACATGTAATTATTACATTCCAAACTTTTAATGCGGTTTTTATAAAACAACAATTTGCGTGTGTATGTATGTACGGACAACATATACTATTTTGTTCAAACCGCTTTGTTATTAATTACTTTAAGGGAAAGGTAAATACGAGTTGCAGTAAGTGTGATAAAGATAATTAGGTTGTTTGTATATTTACACTCTAAAAATTAATTATGGGAAATCAATAGCTAGTTTTACATCAACTATTCATAAACGTAAAACATAGAAAGTGCTTTAGTTTGATTAACAGTAACACAAAGCAGTGACTATCACTCGTGAATCAGTCAAAATGTTCTTTCAATAAGCTGGTAAGTGTTTTAACCTTTTATTTATTTTATTTACTTGTACAGATTTTTAATTACAGTTATAAAACACATCTAAGTTATACGTAACAACAAGTTTCTTTAAAAATATTAAGGTGTACAATATACAACAATTTAACGAGCGCATGGATATTAAACATATTTCAATGCAATCAATGTAGGTAAAACAATCAGTTTTAATGTTCGTTTAGAAAACAATATTGTAATAACTGTTATGTAATTAATTAACTTAATAAACATTTTTTGTTTCATTAGAGAATAATCTGAATGTCAGTAATTTTTTTTTATAACTCACTGAGGCTTTTTTAATTATAATATTTACAATAAAAATAAGCGTTCTATAATTAAATTTTACTGTCATTCAAATTCCCCACGCAAGATCAGACCTTAACACAAGTTCATACACCTGTCTTACAAGATAGCAACAGGGCCTCCTTATTAGAATACAAATTCCAATTTTACTTCAAGGGTCACGGGGCTAAGTCCCAGCAGTGAGTTGCGAAGCCCTATATCAGCCTTACAAGATAGCATTAGGCCTCTTTATTAGAATACAACCCCAATGTATAAATAAAATTTCGTAAGGTTACAATCTGTAGATAGGAATTAAAAGAATACTCACAATTACCTAACCTCCAGGGGGCTTCCCACCAAAAGGGCTCTTAATACAAACACAAAAATAATCTGGGTTGAAATTCCCATCATGGGTTGAAAAAGGCCACCGAAAAGAAACCATAAAATAAGGGTGAAAAATACGCCCCCTCAAGTAAGCGAGTAAAAACAAAAAAAGGCCTTAATTACGGATGAAAATTCCATTAAGGGGTTGAAAAAGACCTCCGAAAACAAACCATAGGGGTGAAAATCGAGGGGTTGAAAAAGGTCTCCGAAAAGAAACCACAAAAAATGAGGGTGGAAAATACGGTCTCCCACGTGGGGCATCCTTGTGACGTCAAAATCCAAGATGGCGCATGCTATCCCAAGGGGCGGGGCTTGTGACGCAAAAAAAGTGGTGGGGTGGTGCCTTTCTTCTACTCGTGGTGATTGGAAGAAGAACGCAAAGAATGCTGACGTGCGGCTGCTTGAGTAGAAGAAAGAGAAGCAAGATAGAAACCCTTTTTCATTAATGATTTTGCGAAAAGCTCATATCGTAATTTATCCAACGAAGGTTGAACACACTTGGCTGCATACAGCGTAGTGATAAAGAGTTGACCGGCTTCATCGATATCATTCGCATTAGCGTTGTTATCTAAGAAAATGGAAACAATATCTTGCAGTTATGGTTCGATTTTCCTTTTCCTGGCTTCAAAGAATAAATGTTGGTACAAGATGAAGGGGCTAGAGCTGACAGTAGGACTAAAAGATCAATGTATTCGTCAACCATAATAGCACACTCTGTACTATTTGCAATCTCAATGGTACTGCGAATAATGAAAGTGTCAGCATCCTCAACAGCTTGCTTTACAATAAAAGTTTCATTGTCAAGCTTTTCCTGTAAAATACATATAAGTTGTTGCTTGTTTGAAAGGAATTGTTCTTGAGACATAGTTGCACACATTATCTCATCAAAAAGTACCTTTACAGCTCTACAACTTCTTGCTCTTCGACAGCGTTCTGCTAATTTGGTGCTTTTAGTTGCATCATCTGGATATCCATCGAATACAATAGTGGCACCAAATTTGTAATATTGTTTCACGTAGTCGATGTACTTATTTAAAGTCAATTACAGGATTAAACAAATCATAAAAAACGGATTTCTTAGTCTTGCGCATTCCTTTTTCATCAAATAGTGAGAGAGGGAGCCAACTCAAACTCAAAATACTTCTTAAATTCTTCATCCGATTTTTTAATGTATGAAATTCTTCGAAAAATTACATCACGACTAACAGGAATCTCTTCATCGTGAATTATTACTTTTGAAATAAAACCTCGTAGGGGCATCACTCGCTGGAACTTGACTTGGCCAAAACTACTTCCAATTATATTTGGCATTGATTCAATGCCTACTTCGTATGCTAGATGGCAATTTATCTTTTTGTCTCCTATCACTCCAGTACTTATGGACACCACATTTTCTACCACTGTAAAAGGATCATGAGATTTAAACCAATCCAAAAACGTATTTATATCAACGCTGTCTCTAGATATTCTTGATGTTCTGGCATCAACATGCAAATGAAACATCACAAAATTGTTCTATTTGATATGAAATGTCTATCATAGTAGTCATTGAATTAATCCATTTGGTCATAGTACTCTCAGTTATACCTCTTCCGTGAGTTAACCCGCCACTGCTTTAAATAGACCTCAGGAGAGTTTGTTCGATCGTCATACACCATTAAAAAACCCAAAAAATATAAGTATTTTAATAGCTATTATTTAATTACATATTATTTTCTTAATAACTTTTAATTCAACTAATTTATTATATTTATAGTTTTGTTATGAACGAATAAGTTCAAAGGAAAATATGTAATTAAAAATTATTATTAATTTTATTAAATACATAAATAAAAAGTTTACCTCGAGTAGGATTTGAACCTACGACCTACGATCGAGGTTTAAGTCCCAATGATGTAAATTTTGTCTTTATGTACGTAGAACTGATATAAATTCTAAATATAATTATAATTATATAAATATAATTATAATTATATAAATATAATTCAACTAATTAGTTAATAACCTTGGTTGTTATTATTATTACTATTTTTACTGGTAGGTATGTATAACTAAGTATTAGTTGGTGTTTCATAAAAAATTATATACGAATTTGTTACAAACTTATTTGAAACGCATAATTGCCCTTCAATTGCAACCCGTGCAATCTCTACAAATGGTGTCGTATGACTTTCTGTAGTAAAATGTCAAAAAATTAAACAAAAATCCATGTTTTTTAAATCTTCCAAAAACGCCAATTTTAAACGTCATTTATCAACCTTAATATTGAACCGAGCTCATTTTGTAGAGAATTTAGCGCTCTATATTTTGGACCCGATTAAGTTTTTTTGATTAAACTCGTAATTTTTGGGTTATTATCGAAAAATTGAAAAACTCCTATTCTGGAGCTATTTTTTCAAGATGGCGGCCAACGCCGACCTCGGAGGTATCTAATATCAAACCTATACCCAAGCAATTAAAACGATTTCCAGCCTTACACTAATTAATTCCGAATTCGGTCGTTTTTAGGTCTAATTTGACTGGCCTAATTATATATAAGTAAAATATATTCAGTTTCCAATTTTGTTATTTTAAATATAATGCTCCAGTTTTTGTTACATTTTTCGGACAAATGCCCCGTTTTATGATTTCTATATTATACATAATAAATTACTATAAATTAAATTTATATTCTTTAACCTTCGTGGAATTCGATAATTAATAGCACTAATGTTTCAAAAGGGGTAGCGGGTTAACAATTAATCTGCGGCCCCCACAAACTCGTTACCTGGCGATTTCATCATCTTGAATAAGACCCCAAAACAAAATTTTTGAGTATTTTCCCGATAAAATGTACCCCTATGAATTCCCCATAAACCGTAAAAATGTGATTTTTTCAGATTTAATTTTTTAATTGAGACTAAATAGAATTTGGAGATACATTCCTACTTTAAAAAATGAGCTTTGATCGAAGTCAAAACAATAGTTCCAGTGGACGAGAATTTGTTTCAATTAAACTGTAATTTTTAATTTTTTTAATTAGTAACGCCACCTAAGGTTCTCAATTGCTCTTGTTAATGAATTTGAGAAACTTAACCAAACTTTTTCATAGTTGTACAAATACTATATTTATGCCTTAGTTTCGTAATAGGGTATATGCAGACCGCAGATGCGTTCGGAAACTATCTATGCGTTTTCCGGCCTAGACCGGCAAAAATAATACTAAATTACAGTTGGTATTCCTTGTAGTGACAAAACTGATGGAATATTCGACATAATTAACATTTGACATAATACAAAGCCTATTCAAATTGCTGTGTATGTGTACGCATCCGTTATTATGTCGTATTAATTCTTTATAAACTACAGATTACATCTATAAATTATCATAAAGTCAATAAATTGGTAAGGTACCTACAAAATTCGAGTAATGAATAATTTACCAATTGTATTTTTTAGGTTATATTGGTTACTGTCAGTTGTCCGTATTGCCAATTTAATTTCAACAGGTATGGAATTTTAAATAGTGCAACAATTTTGTTTATTGATTTTAATAGTTGTTGACGTCGGTACAAAAATCGTGTGTATTACTTTGCCATAAAATGGTTTGCGAGTACCCATAAAGTTGCAGGTCTCGACTTCGTCTCGGTCTGCAAAGTTAGTCGTACTCGCGAACATCCATTTTCTGGCCTTGTAATACTAATAACTATTCTCTATAAACAAAATACACATGTGTTTTTTCGACATTTTGTACATTCCAAGCATAATCCAAGACTTCTTAGTTTTGAGTTGTGGTTATACCTGAGGTAAAAACGCGTTTCATTGATCACAATTTCAACTGTTACCTTTTATGTAATATAAACATTGACACATCAATTATATTTTTTAGTTTCTGGTTTAAATCGAATCAAAAGATGCCAAGTTTTTTTGAGTTATAAACTAATAAAACTACTTTTATAAAAGGTGCCTACAGAGAATAGTATATTATGTTATTAGGAGTAATGTAGCAAAGCTGAATGTTTATTTTGACGAACGCAGTGAGGCAAATAATTATTCAGCAAAGCCACATGAACTCACTTTTACTCCGAATAACATATACTATTTTATCCACAAGCGTAATCAGATCAATTAAAAATAATTGGTAAAGATCGAAAGGAAAGAGCAAAAATAATTAGCAGGTAAAAGAATAAAAGTAATGAAACCATAATAACGCTCATTAAATAAGCAAATTGGGTAAAACCTAGCAAAAGTAAATTTTACTCCATGTTCGAGAAGCAAGATTTGGTTCTACAGTCCTATTTTATAAGTTGCTCAACGTTTTCCATTATCCTCTTAAATAAAATCCGCTGAACAAAATTTTGTAGCATTTAAAATTTGAGAAATTTTTGTTTTAATTTTGGGGTAAATTATTTTAATTTAAAAAAAAAATAAATCAGACTTTTAATGGTTCCTCCGAATCCATCTGCCAAAACGTTTGATTTATAAATTCCCGTACTTGAAGTAAAATGGGGTGATTTTCTGAAAACATATGTTTTGTATTAAATTTTAATTTTGTTCAAATAATTGAATAAGGTCTACTACTGACCCTTAAATGTGCCAAATATCGAGCAGTGTTTAAATTTCCATTGATAAAATACGGTCCTATGATATGTTCCCTTAACACCCATTAATTTTTTATCCAAGGCTTTAATAAAAGTTTGATTAACGTTGGTATGTTACAGCTGCAGTGGTATAAAACAAGACATGCCATTTGGCAAATAAGAAATTGGTTGCTGTAAATGGCCATTATCAATTTTTAAGGAGGGATATCTGTAAAACATTGGCTCAAATCTTTTTAAGTTAAGGTTATCAACGAAGATAAAACAAAAGATTTTTGAATATCAGAGCCAATTGATGGTTTGGAAAATTCGGTAGGGATTTTAGCTTGGAAAGTCTTTCTTGATTCAAAGTGGGGACACATTTTTGGAGGCAAGCCCTTTTATCTTCGTTATGAGGATGGCGGAATAGGATTTTTTTTTGGATTGACAGACTCTCCACCGGTTCCCAGTTAAATTCCGTATTTTGATATGAAATTTCACTGTTGATTAACCGTCCAGAAGGCGGTCATCTGCGAACTGTGCCGACTACTATTGGGTACCAAATATCAAGCGAAGATTGTAGAGGATTAAAACAGAACCTGCCCTTGCTGTGGGTTAAAGGATCTGGTTTTTCCCTTTGAAAATATCAGTCAGGTACAAAAAGTTTTAAAAACTTTTTTTCGGATCTTGCAGGAGGGCAATTCAAATGCCTGCTTAATGTCCCAGGAATTACATTTTTGGGTGCTTGGTGGTTCTGGGCTTAACAAGGGATCGTAAACGTTCGGTTGGGACGGAAGCCGAATTTGTTGGGAAGAATTTAAATTTTTTTGAGTCGGGTAGAATCTGCTAACACAGGCAACTCAGAAAGATATCTATAGGAAAGGTAATGTCATTTTGGTATCATGACGGTGGGGATTTCCAGTCCGTCAAATACGGTAGGATTAGGCATTTGTTTGAAAAGTAAACGGTTGGGAGGTGCCGAGGATCTTTCTATTTACCATCACGACCTGGGGGCTTTTTGAAATATTGAGGACCAGGTCGGGCGTAATAAAAAGGACTCTTTATCGAGTTTTGCAATTAAGGTTGCAATTCTTAAATCGATGCCTTGAGGTTATCAAAGGGGATTATTAAAAGGTTTGGAAATCTTTTCCTTGGTCGGGGAAATTTTCCCTGAAGGGGTTTGGTTTATTAACCCATCAGTTTCTGTTGAGTTTGCCATTTCTATAATCTAGCTTGACTTTGGACCAGGAGTCTTCGGGTGTTTATTTTTTCGCCTGATCAAGGCGTTTCATTATATTCGGTCTTGAATCCTGGATCGGAAATTGACGATAAACGTCGTTTCTTTTGATCCAGTTCACAATGTGTTGTAGCGGTTTGTAAATGTCGATGTTTTTAGTGGCACAGATGCGTGCAGGTGAAGCAATACTTAGCGGTTGAGGTTTTGGTTCGCCCGAAATGATGACATTTGCGAGGACGCAAATTTTAATATGATTCGGGAGGTATGTTAGTGGTTCGCGATGATGCGAACGGCCTTCTTCACTGTGGAAGATCGATCGCATCGAGGATCTCTTAATGTCCTTATCTCGTGACAATCCCGAAAATCTTTGGGTTAGTTTACACAAATTGTTAAAAAATGGTAGGATCCTGAAATTTGCAGCAAGCTGCGTTTGAAATGTTCTAAGAAGGGTTGTGGTTGAACGTCAAGTTCAACTAATCGATTTAAAATTGAATAAATTTCTGTTTCGGATGCAATATCTCGTTTATATATAATTTCTTTACTCAAATTATTAATGTGGCTAAAATATTTTTTAAAGAATTATTGTGATTATAAAACAGGTGTGTAGCTTTGAATGGTTTTTTAAATAACGTAAAAATGTTTTTGGATAAAGGATGCGTTTGAATGGGAACGTGTGAGGATTGGTGGTGAGATTAGGATTTTAATAAATTTATTTTAACACAATTTGACAGTAGCTCGGTGACCTTGTTAAATCTGTTTGTTATTTTGGGTGAAATTTGGAATTAAAATTTTTTTAAAATCTCTGATGCAATCACAAAAAAATTAAATAAGACCCAATTAAACAGGAAATAACAAAATAAAACAAATAATTAAATTAAATTTTTTTAATGATGCGTAACGTTGGCCCGGGACGACGATCCTGCGGCGTGCCTGGTCTTTTTTGTGTCTTATTCCGGCTCCGCTTGCAGCACTGGGTTCCTATAATACCCTTTTGTATTATTGTTGGTTTGGTTTTGCAAGTGATGCCAACGATGACGAAAAACCTATTTTTTGTGAAGTTAAGGATTGAATAAAATAAACGTTGTGGTTTATTCGAACCGAGGATTGATTAAGTTAAATAATTTATTTTTGAATTGTTTGGTTGGTTTTGAAAGGAGAACCGTATTTTGACTTAATGTTTTGACTGGTTAAATTTGTTAATTATCTTTTTGATTTTATAACTGATTTGTTTGGGTTGATTTTAATTAGAAATTTATTTATTTGACTCATTATTTTTTGGAAAAAGAGAGACAAACACGTCCCTTTATTACAGAAAACGTTCATTTCTTGAACAAAGTTAAAACAACAATTTTAAATAACCGAGGCATTTTTATAAAATTCCTTTTAAAAATTCCCTAATGGGCCACAAACAAAATTGAGGGAGTAAAGTGGTGACCTTTATTCGAAAAATTTATTAGTCCAAGCAACCAATAACACAAATTAAATTTCCGAAGGAACCAGGGTTGACCCAAACAAGTTCCTAGTCGTCTTATAAGTTACATAAATTTATTAAATACAAGTTCAAATTTCCAATAAGAATGGTAAAAAACAAATTCAAATTTGCCAAGGGCCCTAAAGAAAGAATTCAAAGCCCTTGTTTTATAATTACATTAGGCTTCCTGTTCAAAAAATTCAAATTTTCTAAACGGGAAAAAATTTTTGGACGAGGGCACCTGAAAGTAAGTCAACCCTATCCTGCCATAAGAAAACCCTTATTGTACAAGTTAAATTTCTCCAATAAGTAATAATGTAACCATTAAATACAAATTCAAATTTCCCGAAAGAACCAGGGTCTAAGAAAACAATTGGAAGCCCTATGTCCGTTTAAAGTTAGCATTGGTTTATTATAATACAAGTTAAATTTTCATAGAGGCTCCACCAAAATTTCAAATTTAGGGGAAAAGTTGTAAGGCCTACATCGTTTTAAAGGAAATTATACATTTAAAAAATTCTATTTCCAGATTACCATTGTTTTTTGTTTCTTGAAAAAAATTTATGATTTTTTAAAACCTGAATATTTAATGGGTTTTTTTTAAGAACAGTATCCAAATTTTGCTAAAAATCCCAATACCCCAGATTTACAAAAATTATTAAATAAATAAAAATAGTCCACCTAATTTAAAAAAAATTTATCAAGCCAGCCAGTAAATTTTTCGGGTTAACTTTTTTTAGAACACTCTAACATTCTCCGGGCGTAATTTTATAAATCTAAATTTTTCGATCAAGTAAGCCCGAGATAGAACTTGATGAAAAAGTTTATTAAGTATCAGGTTAAGTAAAATCATGTTAAAAATGATTCAAAAGAGGCCTAAAATGAAAAACCCTTTGCAATAAAAATGGCTTGTAGGGATTTCAAAAGAAGGAAGGTTTAAACATTTTTTAAATTAATTGGGCTGTTTAAAAACATTGATAAATCGGATTTTGAAATGTTTTTTGGTTAAAAGAAAATTTAGTATTTATGGTTGTTTTTAATTTTAAGAAAATATCTGTTAATTTTAATAGGGCAAAAAAGATTGTTATTAATTTCTATTTTTTTTTAAAATAATTATTATGAACATATTTTAATTTTTTTACTTTTGGAAGGGTTTAATTCCTAAACGGTTGTTTAACAGATTTTCTTCCTAAATAAACAACCCCAATCATAAATAAATTAGGTCCAATCAGTGGGGTTAAAAAATTAATGTAATTTCAATTCCTTTATAAAAACCGTAATTAATAACGATTAAATCTTTTTCACTCAAAACTGATGCGACCTTTATTCAGGGCTGAATGCCAAAAATCTAAAATTAAAAATTGTCAAGGGTGAAAAGGCCCCCGAAAAGGGCCAAAAAATAACTACAAAAAGGTTATTAAACGCTAAAATAGTTAGGTGAAAATTCCTCAGGGTTGAAAAGACCTGAAAAGAACCATAAAAATGAAAATAATCCGTGGGATTAAAAATTTCAGGTGTGAGAAAAAAAAGGTGTCCGGTACAGTGTTTGTATTTTTAACGTTCAGTTTAAAAACACAATAAGGGATTTCTCTCTCGCATTGTTGCTTTTGAAAAAGAGTGTTTTATTTTTTGGTTTTGTTTTCCATTTACAAGAAAATTGTATTTTATTGGGTTATAAGCAATTTCTTATCATAAGTCTATCTGGTAAGTTCATTAATTTCTATTTGCATTGCTGTTTCGCAAATATTAATATCACCACGGTGTCATCTGCATACGTAAATATTGCCCCTTTTGTTACTTTGTAAAATATGTGTTTATATCATAGAAAAAAGCGGTCCAGTTGCTTTGTATATATCTCACTATTTCTCTTCGCTATATGGTTAATCATTACGATAAAGTTCTATTTTAAGGTAACTTTCAATCCAGTCGACTGCTTTCTAATTCCTATTTGTTTAAACATTAAAGTATCCATGATTAACCTATAAAGGTTTAGTGAAGTCGATTAATATGTATAGTCTGTCACTTTTGTCAATATTTCTTAATTTATTGTTTTAAAAATTGATGTTCATGAATAATCTTGTTTGCCTCAAAATATTTTTTGGTATTCAGCGAATATATCTAAACCTTGTCCATCGTTGATAATATGCTGATCGGTCGATGGTTTTGTAATCTATTTCTGATACATGTGGTGGTCAAATATTTTAAGGTTTCAAAGCCATTTTAAGGAGATCTTCGTGAATTGGTAACAAGTCAATTAAGAAGATTAGAGATGTATTTTAAAAAGATTATTCCAAATCAAAATTGTTGATTGTAAAACGACTATGTAAATGAATGTAGAGTTCACGTAACTCTAAACCAGTCAAAGTAATCTACTGTGAATCTATTAAATTGTACAGTTGATGAAATTAGAAAAATTAAAAGAAGAAAATCACGTTCGTCGTGTAGACCAGAAGGAATGGAATATTAGTGACATACCATACTTAACGTTCAGTACACCAAATGCCTCAACAAATCAAAGGAGGAATATATCTATGCGTACGACATTATTCCGATGCCTATGAGATGCAAGTGTCAAACTTTGGGCATTCGTTCAACAACTCGAACAAATGTTATATGGAAACCACTTATAAGGGTCATGTTCTGATAACATTAGATGCATAAATTGTAATGGCAATTTAGCTATTATAAAATGAAAAGTTCCAGAAATGCATAGGAAATAAAAATTAAAAACTATCATACTAAAAGAGAGGCAAACTTCCCAGTTGTCCTTCTAGATTACAATAACGTCGACACCCAAATACATGAGTGTTATAAGAACCTTGCTCTGAGTTAGAAAAATGATCGACAAAAGTATTAAGAAACATATGGAAAATTACATCAATACCACACCTCAACGCAAGGAAATATCTATACAATCGTAACAAACCCAAAGGCTACAATAAGTAAATGCCCTGAGTTTATCCGACCAACGATGAAGTAGATAGATCTAAATCTCCGGAGTACTTCTCAAATGGACCAAACAGAATTCCATGCAGATGCATTAATTAAAAGGCCAGATTTAAAATAAAAAACTGAAGAATCCAAAAAGAAACCAGTTGGGTAAAAGGTCGCCCTGAAAGAAACTCTAATATAGACGAAGTCGGATGAAACCGTCTATCCCAACCTAGTTAATCAAAAAGGATAGGGATAAAGGCAAAATAAACTGTGATAACTTTCTGTGATATCTGACATTGTTTATATTTATTCGTTTTACAAAACTTAGTTATTAATCTATTTGTTATAATTGTATTTGTCCTTATACAATTTATTTATTTATTTATTTATTTACACAGCTATTTATTTATCTGTTTATTTATTATCTAAAAACACTTAAACATCTAATCAATTAGTTCCATTAATATTAGCATCAACAATAACACATTTTAATAAAATGGCTCAAGTAACATCAAATAAACATCGCATTTTGACAGTTTAAGAGCATATTAAATGGAACGTAATGGTCTTAAAGCTCACTATTGCCAAATAAAGATGATTATGAAGTACGAACGTTTCTGCATGTGCATTCAAAAGCATTTAAAAGAAATGAAAGATTTCATTTTAGGCACACTGGTTACAACCGAAACTGTTTGACTAATACTAGCAAAGCTTTTGTCAGGTTGCGTTGACGCACCCGTATGTAAGATGTTATAATGAGTTATTACGTGTTTTGAGTCGAGTGTATTGAGTTTGAACGGAAAAAAATTTTGTGTATATGCATAATGTATGTGGGTGTTGATACGCCACTGGAAATTTAGGAGAAATATTATTCAGTATGTAGATACGTGTATTTGAATGTTATAGAGACTTTGGTGTTGGAATAAATAGATTCTGATGAATGTAAAGTGAGAAGAAATTTGTCGATGGGACGATAATGTTTGCTACTGTATTGCTACTGTCTTTTACTGTAAGAATGGAATGTTGAGATAGGAGTAATCTTGCCGGAAGATGTGAGTATAATGTAGAATGTTTTAGAAAATATGTAGAGAAAGATTTGGTATGTTTAATGGTTAATTATAGAAAGTTTTCGTAATGTTGTGCAATAAGTTTTGAGAATACGTCATGTATATGATTTGGCATTGCGGTTTATATTAATATTCGGGGGTCATCTGCAGACGTAAATATTGTTTGAAAGTTTGTAAAATAAGTCGTTTATATAGCTATGAATAGAAGTGGCATGTTTTAGTAAATATCTCACGTAATTTCTATTAAGAACAAACATGGCGATGTATTGTATTAAGGTTCTATTGTAAGTATGTTCAATCAGTCGAGGTGCTTTCCTAATACTCCTATTTGTTTTAAACATTGGAAGTATCAGTTAACCATTTAAAGCTTTGGTGAAGTCGATTAATACTATAATATTATCAATAACTTTTCTGTAATTTATTGTTTTCGAAAACCGTATTGATGTTCATGAATAATCTTGTTTTCCCAAAATGGTTTTGGTTATTTTGTGAATATATATCTCAAATACATTGTCCATTACAACTGCTAAAAATTTGGTATGTTTCTTTTTGCACTAAGAAAGTTCTAAAAAAGACAATTAATAAATTTACTTTAATCAAATTCGAATTTTTTTTAAAGTAAAAGTCACTAAATATTTAGAAACAGATAACTTAATTACTTATTTTTGCATGTTTGCTTGTTACCGATTTGTTAAAATTTTTAATTTTACAGTAAATTTTCGAACAAATTTGAAATGTTCTAAGTAAGATCTCTAAATATTAATTTAAAGTAAAAGGACTACTTCATACCTAGGCAAATAAATCAGTAAGCGTTTAAAGGAACAATTTATTTTAGTTATTTAAATTGGAGTTATTTAAAACCTTTAAGACATTATTACAATAAATTATAAATTGTGAATTTAGTATTTTTATGCATCCGGTTTAAGAATCAAATGTTATTAAATTAAATTGTATTCTATCTTCAAAAAGATAGCAGCCTCGGTAACATTGGACAAATCTTTTAAGTAAATTTGCAAGTAAAGTTTAATTGTAAAACAGATCTTCAATTTAAATTTTGTTTAATTTGCACGTAATTTACTTCACTATATGTTATAATTAAATTCGTTACGATTAGTTCACTCGGTTTATAACATCAATAAAATCGTCTTGAAAATTAAACTTTGTATTTTCAAAGTGTAACATTGTTCAGCTTAATTTGTGCAGGAAATATATATCGTTAACTTTTATTGTTGTTTTTTAACATCGACAATAGAAATATTCTACGATGACCATTAAACTGTTCCGTTGTATTACTGATTAATAATTTTCTTGATATTGTCTTAAGATACCTTGACAGTTTTATGGTCTGATGTAAATTTCAGGTATAAATAGCTAGTGGATTGTTGTTTTTATGGCAAACCACATAATAAACCGTTAGATAAAGTTAATTTCAATAAGAACCTTCCGTTGGTAGAGCGGTTAAACGAACAATATTAAAATTCTATTTATTGTCACGAATCTTGAATGTACCATTTTCAGAAGTGTCTTTGCCAAACTTTAACTACAATAGACTTAATCGCTTGGCAATTTCATATAAGTTACAATTGGTCTGATGAAACGCTAATTTAATTATCAGGTAAGTTACAAATTTAATTTAAATTGTTACAATAGGAAGATATAATTGTTTAATGCAGTTGAATTGGAAAATTTTGAAATGTGTACCAGATTATGTCAAATAAATGAAACGGAAGTTCGTTATGTACTAAAAATACTGTAACGGTATATTCATTTTTGAGGTATCGTTTTAACCTCCTTTATGTAGTTTTGATTGCAAATCCTACCCATACAAGGTTTAACACCACTTAATAATTTTGCTTCTAAAAGTTTACGATTTGGTGGGCCTAGAAATTTTCGAACTGAGACAGATTGAATATGTTGAAGGTGTTTTGAGCCATTAATGTTCTTCTTACTTATTTTTCCTAGTCCAAATTTAGAGTCTGGCTTTCGCCCGATTACATATAAACCAAATGACGCCTAGTACGGTTTGGAGTTAACAAATTTCTCTTTACATAGACGTATTTTATATCTGTCGACAACACTGACTTAGTCTCAGAAATAACCCAAGAATGCAATGTTGAAACGATTTGTACCACTAATTGACACACTTAACATGAACGTCAGAAAGTATTCAATTTACACTACATAATGTAATTTTCAACATCTGCTTCAGGAGTTAACGATTCATACTAGTTGAAATGATGCCTGCGAAAAGATTATAGAAATAACAACCAGTTAAGTCAACAATGTCATCTTAATTACAAAACAAACTTAACCTTAGCTTCCTTTAAGTTCATTTGAATTCTAAGTTGCGTTAGAAATTACGTGGAATACCCATTTTTCTCCGTTCGTTGAGCGTCTGCCCCATTCTTTCTGTTCAACTCACCTAAAAGGCACAGTTTACAAATTGGCAAATTGAAAGCAAATTGGAATCAAACAAATTTTGCGTCTGCTCTAAAGCGGGCAATCTAACTTGAATTAATGTCTTTCCTGACGCATAAGGTTTTAACAATTTCGATACTTATCATGATATGCTTTAATTTTATAAAAGCGAATAGTCGATTCTAGGGATGGATGCTTAAACTGGCTAATAAAGAATAACTTAATAATCTTAACTAAACTGATATTGAAAACTTATTGCTCACACAAATACAGTACATCATATCTTCGTATGTTCTAAATCAGAAATCGGCAAATATGTTAGAAATTCAAAAACATGTCAATAACGAATAGTAAATCTAAAACGTAATTAAAACACAAAAAAAACAATACCACCTAATAGCTCTACTAAACGACGTATTTTCAGTAAGCAGACTGCACTCGATCGTAGTTCCAGATGTAAAATGCCTCCCAAATTATGAAACCTATTCTAATTACTTATAACAATCTTGGTAGAATTAGCTAACTAATATAGTTTACTATAAATTGATACAGATTTTTAATAAAGCTCTAAAAATTAGAATACAACTCTTGGATAGTAAATTGTATATGCTTCAGAACTTAAACTGAATAATTTCAAAATTTGCATATTTATAATACATAAAGGCAACTTAAACTGTCCATGTCAAAATGTAACAATTCAAATTTACGATATAACCGCACCAACTATTGTCCATCGTTGATAATATGCCAATCGGTCAAGTTTCTAAGCTATGATTTTTGATGCAGAAAATATTTTACTAAGTATTCAATGAATTAAAATTAATATGAACCTTTCAAACTGGTTCCATTAGATATTCAGTTTAAATGGCGAAAATATTTCTTTTTCTTAAACGAAACATAAATTGGAAGCTTTGGTACAGAGAAACATCAATATAACTGATGACCTACTGCTATATCAAACCGATGCGATTTACAGAAAAATGTTTAAAGGTATGAAACCATTTTTATTTTCGTGCATATTGTATTAAAATAACCAACATCTAAAAATTATTAAAATTAATGTAGTAAAAGTTTTGTTGCACTCTATCTAAAGAAATAAAATTAATTGTTGATTATAATACATCAGCCAATAAGACACAACTAGGTAATAGATTTAATTAGCTTGACAATGAGTAACCAATTAGAAAATGTTAGAAAGAACTCCAGAGCAATTACATTTAAACCTAAGTCTCAACGAGAGGATCCATAAAAAACCTCTAATAATTTCTGAAATCAAAACATTCGACTATGTTTAAAAATGTAAATGGGAATTTTTATATACTATGTAAAAGTAATCTTATCTCACAGAAGAATATGATTGGATCAATTTGTTGATATTGATTCTAAAAAAATAAAAATCAAAAGTAAAAAACTATCCTTAATAATTGTATTAATAGCAGTAATAAATTTTAAAAGGCAATTTCTAAATTAGTTTTAACAAATGGGAAAAAATAAATGTTTATATCTTAAGATAACATTTTAAAATTCTAGTATATCTACAACTTTTGGAATAAAATGTCGGTTCTTGACCCGAATGAATTTATAGTGAGTTCGAAATTTTACCTGTTCAGTAAACAAATATCTATTGCAACTACTGGATAAATTGTTACAAAATAACCATAGCTTCTGTCTTGAATTAAACTGGCAATTCATTCACACAGTTATAAATTGGACAATCATCCTCACTTTCTAGTTTGACGATTAGCGATCAATTTGGCAACATTTCACTTACAAAGCGTATTCTGATAATACAATACATTTAAAAGGTTTGAGTATGGTCAGTATATTTCTGTCAAAGTTATTCTGAATTTAGTGTTTGCGTTGTTAATCTGCTAACATACCAATTGATAATACAACATCACTTTATTCCGGTTATCTTAGCCTCACTTATTTAATAGTGAAATTAAATTTCAGAATTTTTAAACCCCAATGATTGTGGACCTGAACAGTAAATTTGCTATCGTGCTAAAGCACTCAGGAACACTTAGGAGGATGGATAGAGGATAATGAATTGCCACCTTAAATTTTCTCATATCATCAATAAAGGAAAACAGGAACTACGGAGATCATTCCAGAGTTTAGAAGCCGTGTAGAAAAATGGATTGCGCCCGTTTGGTACGACAAGTGGAGATTTGTACCATACTGATGATGTGAATGAGCGAACCGAGTGTTTCTCGAAAAGATACATGGTAACAAAATATAATTCAAAAGCACAATAAACGTTGTAATAACGATAATACAAAGATAGAACTTGAAACCATCCTTCTATGCTCAAAGGACTGTATGTGAGAAGTTATACGGGTCATTTATGTTTAATCGCTCTCTTTGAATACGATCAACGATATCGAGCGTATTGAGCAATAACAGAGGTGAGAATTATATTCCAGATGAGGCCGAATTTGGGCCTTATACAGCAGAAGGAGTTGTCGAGGTAAAGTACTGCTAGATCTGTACAAAAGCCTATTTTACGAGCAACTTTTGTAGCTGACAGAAGATGGTCAACCATGAGAAATTTCAAGATACAGTCATACCCAACAGAGTAATAGAGTCTGAAAACTAAGAACTGAGCCATTCATACTTAAACGAAATGATCGATCTTTTTGGCGGACATAAGGACACTGAGTTTGTTAGCATTAAATTTAAATAGAATTGGGACCTTATTCGAGAATACCTAATGTCTTAGTTGATTGAATTTGCCATTTCAGCTTTAATTTCTTGATTTGACATAGAAGGTGGATTATCACTATGAGTAGACTGAGATGAACTACAGTGAAGAGTGCTATCGTCACAAAGCAATGGATGGGGTTAGTTGTTGAAGAAATAAGGTCATTTATGTACAGTAGAAAAGTGTAGGCGCTATAACGGATCCCTGTGGACGCCCGTTAATGCTAACTTTTTTGAAAAAAACCATCCTACAATACGTCTTTATCAAGGAAACTAGAAACCCAGTTGATGAGCGTATCATTTAACCAAACGAGGTGAGTTTGGAAAAACACTTATGCCAAACTTGGTCAAATGCCTTTGAGATATCTAAAGCGACTACAACTGTTTCACCGGACTGCTCATGTATTGTTCAAACTTGGGTCACATATGAAAGAAGATCGCCTGTTGAACGACTTTGCCTAAACCCATATTGGTGGTCACTAAGGAGTTTTTAGTTTAAAGGAACGTGAGAAGTTGCTGATTGATGGCTTTTTCCATGATTTTAGACAAAATGGAAGTGATGGCAATTGGTCGGTAATTTGAGGGATCGGTCTTATCGCCTTTTTGGGAATAGGTTGAACATTTGCTAACTTCCATGATGAAGGAATTTCAGAAGACATAGAGATCGTATAGAGCTTAGATAGGACTGGTACTAGTTCGGGGAACATTTCTTTAAGACAATAGCTGATACCGTCTGGGCCAGTCCCTTATTGAGATCAAGCCTACTGATGATCGATTCCAAGAGCTTGTACCGAAAATGAATTGGTTTCATAGCGTATGAAGAAGAGTTGACTACAATCTTTTCCAGAATCATTGAGACACGAGTTTGATGCAAACAAACCACAAAAATTGGCTTTGTCTACAGAATCAGCAATACCGATCCGTCAATAGACGAAATGAAGATGTTCCAAAGTTTTTACTAATGGCTTTAGCTAAAGACCAAAATTTACGACTGCCTAAAGGAGATGTAGCTAGTTCATTGCATTTTCGTTGTTCGAACAACTTTTTAGTTTTAGTGATGACACTTTTGCAGATATTTCTAGCACCAACGTATTTCACATGACTGTCGACCGATTTATTAGATTTCCATTTAATGTAATATTTTTTTTAAAGATATTGCATCAGCACAAGCTTATTGAACCAGGGTTGGAACCTGAATGACCTATACGGTACTGTTTTTTTGGGAATAAACTATTCCCATGAGGATGATACTGAAAGAGCGATGTCCGAAGAAGGGACGACTTAAACAATATTCACGCCATGGAAAAGTTGCAAAGAAATCCTAAATCACTCCATCGAGCTACTTAACCTCGGTTTTGGAACAACAGTGAATTAGGTACAGTAGAAATGATTTTATTAGACAATGGTAAGACCTAAGGGAAAGAACGGAAGTTTTATAAGCAAGAGGGTTTGATGTAAGAAAGAATTCTGAAATGGGAGTATGGTTAGGGTTATCAAGGATTCTTGTGGATTCAGAAGACAAGTTATCCTTTTTGTTCAACTGTATTGATCTCCTTATTTCGTATAAATAATGATAGTAATAATAATAATAACTGCTATTACTACGACAGAATCATGACCGATGCGTATTAATGGACATCATAATTAAAACAAAAGAAAGCCATCATGCAGAAAACTCACAAATACTTAACACCATAGCAGAATGAAGAAAATACACAGAAGCAGACAGATGAAGGTGAAATCGACAATGACCATCGTGCCAATTGTCATTCAACACATATTAGCTGCAACCTTGAGAGATACCAGAAGAACATCTACCTTCTTTCAGAAATCAATATCATGAACACCACAAGGATTGTATTTAAGTCAGAAGAGGATAGTCTTTTTAAAACCGAATCATTCGTTGCCAAGAAAATTGAGATACAATGGAAAAAATAATAATAATAAAAATTAATAGATGAAGAGCATGTGACTTTCAGACCCGTCAGATCACTAAACCAAAATATGAGAACAAATAATAATAATTAATTGAGTGTCGAACCAATTGGTTTTAGCTAACGCTGGTCGCACGTCGTTTTCTTGCTTTGGAGTTTTTCCTATTTCATTTGGATGTCTATCTGAATTAACAAAGGCGTAATCCAAGGTGTAATGAACCGTGCCGAGGGATGAATGCCATACGTTAGTTTGCGAATGTCTGTCCACCAGGGACCAGATAGTTTTGCATTGCTGCGGTATGACCACTAGTGACGTTAGTTGTTCCTACTCATTTATGATAGAAACTAAAAAATGAATCTGTCCTGAAACAGATGAGAGAAGTCTGTAAAAATTAAAACGATACAAAAAGGATTAGTTCTTTTAAACAAGGCGATTAAAGACGCCTTCTGATAGCTTGGATGTACGGTATCATTTAACAAGAATTAAGAAGATTAGAGATATTAATAACAGAGATCTCAACTTACAATCTAGAAATTGTTGACTGTAAAACGACTATGTGAAATGAATGTAGATTACACCAACGTAACTCTAAACCAGTTTGAAAGAAATCTATGTCCATCTATTAAATTGTACAGTTGATGAAATTAGAGAGGAATTAAAAAGAAGAAAGGTTATCGAGCTTCGTCGTGAGCCAAAGGAATGGAATATTATGGACATCTACCCATTTTAACGTTCATTACAAAATGTCTACAAATCAAAGGAGAATATATCTACTTGTACACATTACATGATGCCATGAGATCAAGGTTAAACTTTGGGCATTCGTTCAACAATCAAAAGAACAAATTAATATATAAACGCACTTATGAAGGGCCATGTTCTGATAACATTAGATGCATAATTGTAATGGCAATCATTTAGTTATAAAAATGCCCAATGTTAAAGGAAATGCACAAGAAATAAAACGGTTAAAAACTATCATAGCCAAGAGAGGAATAAAATTTAGTGGTCCTTCTTAGAGTTATGCCCGAACGTCGAAATAACAACAATACAATGAGATTGTTAAAGAATTGCTGGAGTTAGAAAAATGATCGACAAAAGTATTAAGAAACATATGGAAATTACATTAACCACTCAACGCAAGGAAATATTATAATGTAACAAAGAAGGACTAAATAACTGAAATGCTCTGATTTATGCAAACGATGAAGTAAAGATCTGGAAATCTAAGTACTTCACAGAACATCTAGTAAAATAAAGAAAACTAAGAATCAAAAAGGAACCAGGTTGGAAAAGGTCGAGAAAGAAAATTAATATAGACAATACGGATGAAAGTCTACCTCCCAATAGTCAATCCAGTAGACAAAAGATAACTCAAAGGAGTAAAATAAACTTATAACCTGATTATGCATTGTATATTTATGTTTACAAAACTTGTTATAATATTTGTTATAAGATTTGTTAACAATTTATTTAATTTATTTATTACATTTAATTGATTATTATAAAAATTAAACACAATCAATTTTAATAAAGCATCAAGTAAATTTAAAAATTAAAAAAACATGCATTTTGACAGTTTAGAGAATAACAATAACTGTAATGGTCTTAAAGCCACTATTGCCAAATAAAGATGATTATGAGCATAGAACCTTTCTGCATGTGCATTCAGAAAGCATTTAAAAAGGAAATGAAAGATTTCATTTTACTACATTGTTACAACCGAAATTTTGACTAATCTAAAGCAATTAGTCGTTATTGTCAGGTTGCGTTGACGCACCCGTATGTAAGATGTTATAATGATGTATTACGTGTTTTGAGTGCGGTGTATTGAGTTTGAACGAAAAAAAATTTTGTGTATATGCATAATGTATGTGGGTGGGTGATACGCCACTGGAAATTTAGGAGAAATATTATTCAGTATGTAGATACGTGTATTTGAATGTTATAGAGACTTTGTTTGGAATAAATAGATTCTGATGAATGTAAATGTGAAGAAATTTGTCGATGGGACGATAATTTTGCTACTGTATTGCTACTGTTGCTACTGTAAGAATGGAATGTTGGTGGATAGAGATAATCTTGACCGAAGATGTGAGTGTATAAGTGTAGAATGTTTTAGAAAATATGTAGAGAAAGATTTGGTATGTTTAATGTTAATTATAGAAAGTTTCAATGTTGTGCAATAAGTTTTGAGAATATGTATTATGGGATTTGAGACCTTAGAGGTACTTATTTTTGCAAATGTTGCGGAAGGAGGATCGAGCGCAGGGAGATAAAGTTGAAAGTTGTGTAATGGTCCAGAGTGGCTACTGAATGAATGTGATGACGAAAATGTTCTTCATAAAGTAATAAAATTTGTAAGTAAGAACAAAATGGATGTATTGTAGTTATGCGTGGTTGTACAGATGGAGCATTCGGGACTAAGAAATTTTGAATGAATACCATTGGAGAATATAGCGAGGAAGGGACATGTTTAAAGATGGATGGTAAGGTATAAATAGGAAAGTCAGAGATTGACAGGTTAGCTTTTAGCTTTGGCTTTTGGTGAGAGTTGAGACGCGCGCGAGGTGATGTGTGATAGAATGGGTTGTTGGAGTTATATTTGTGAATAATATTGAAGGCAGTCATTGTTTAAACAACTGCGTAACGAAAGGGGATGAATCGTATAAGACATTCATAAATAAAACAATTAATAAATTGAGATTGAAGATAAAATAGTTTGTTCTTCAAAAGTAAAAGTGCTAAGCAGATTTATAAAAGATAACAGTTATTACGTTAAAGTGTTGATGTGGCGCTTTTGACGATATTTAGTTAAAATTATTTATGGGACCACCTTTAAGTGAACGAAATTTCGTATAAATTGCCAATGTTAAGGTAATTTTATGTGACATTAAAAGTTTATTTGTGTTAAGGAAGGACTAATTGTCAAAGGTTGCGAAATTTTTAAGAGGCAACCAAATGGTATAGTTTATTACGGTTTATTGGAGTAATAACCTCGTATAGTTGACTATTTGCGATTACAGAAAGGAATAAGTGTTTGTGGAATTGTGAAGTATTTGTTATGTGTTCAGGCAATTTAAGGAATACAAATGGACTACAAATAATTGATTTACGGGAAGAAAGAAAAGCGTAGGATTAATTAATGGACAATTTTAAGTAAGAATTAATTTAAGAACCTTGAAAATTCAGTAGCACGATTATCTTTTCTTTGTTTAGTTGTATTTGCGTAATGTTTATTAATTAATTGTTGAGGAAAAAGATAATCGGTCTCGAGTTATGTTGTATTGGGTGTTTTAGTAGTAAGAATTTTAAGAAACGCAAATTTGTATTTTCAACCACGGTTGTGTATTAAACATTTGTTTATTATTTTGCAGGACAATATTTATCGTTATTTTATTTTTGTTGTTTATTTAGCATGAGATACATTTGTGACGTTTACTTAATTGGTGACCTAGTTTTTTGACAAGTTAAAGTAACTTTGCATATTTTGGATTTTTAAGATTAATGAACAACCTGAAAGGTTATATTTGCCAGGTTGATTGCAAAATTTTCATGTTAGTTTCATTAAGCAATACACTAATGACGGATCAGCTGTTAATTAAAATTTCATTAAGTATAACTAAGAGATGAGTTTGAGAACTTATATATATATATATATATATATATATATATATATATATATATATATATAATATATAATATTTACGAATGTCAAATACGATTCAGAAGTGTTATAAAATTAAATTAAATTTAAAAGATATCGTTCATGTTAGAATTTAAAAATTAATTTCGACCATTGAATGAAGAATTTTATTCGTTAATAAGTAGAAATTTAACTTTTATATGTATACGAGGGATGTAGAAAATATAACTGTTGGTTACGTGAATGCAGTTAATTTGAGTGATAAATTTTGTTTTGGAAATTTTGGTATACGAGGTGTATTCAAAAAGTTTTTAATAACCTGGGTAGTACTAAATATATTTGAGTTTAAGTTGAATTGTTTGGGACGAGTGTTTGTTTTAGAACCCCCGTGTGAGAGTGTACTGAGTAAGCACAATTCTACTTTCCACAATCAAGTAGGGTTAATTAACATCCAGCTTATGACAATTATTTTAGCAAAGTTTCGATTGTGGTGGCGCCTAGAGACATATTTTCCCGGACGGAGCTGTTTGAATATCGGTGTAAGGTGTTTGAGCGTATTAATCATTCATTTTACTTCGACCACGCCCATCTCCCTGTTAGCTGGCTTGGCAACCCGCTTACATTAGTAAGCATACACGACGCCTAGTGCGGTTTGGACGTGTAACAACCTATATTAAAAATGATATACCACATAGACCACTTATGCTGCAGACCAATCTGCAAGTAGTAGCCATTAAAATCCAGTACCCAATGAAAGCAGCAATTCGCAATGTTTATTTACCACCTAATTGGACGTTACATGACTTAGAAAGCGTGATCGACCAATTGTCAACGCCATACATAATAGTAGGAGATTTTAACGCACATTCTCCTATGTGGGGATCTTCTACTATTGACACGAGACGCAGACGAGCGACTTATACAAAATAACAACCTAGTAGTATTAAATACAGGAAACCACACACTTAAATAACAAAACAAAAACATTTAACGCATAGATCTATCTTAAGTTGAAACAGTGGCGTTGACATTGAATAAACCCTTTGACTATTATGGAGTACAGCATCTTCATTTCAACTCAAACCAAACAACGAAGAACGCACTATATTGAAAACATGGCAAATTAGAACAATTGGGAAAATATGCAAATTCTGAAACTGTCCACCTAAACGAAACCTAATGGTTGAGGAAGACGCGTACTTACGCAAAGTATAATCGAGGAATTGATTCAAATTGCAGAATACAACATGGAAGAATAAAACAATAGTGTCATGTGTCTAACGAGGTTAATGATGCATTAAAGAGAAAAAGAAAACGATTTAATACGTTAAAAAACCTTCAGCGTTCAAAATTGAGCTAGAACACGTGTATTCAAGTGCAAAAAGGATTGGCAAGAATATGTTAGCAAACTCAGCAAAGAAACATGTAGCAGGAATATGGGAAAAGTAAAACAATAGCTGGTAAACAAAAGAAAACCATATCACTACTATAGCAACATGAGACTGACAGAAAAGATTGCAAACAATGGCTTGCCGTTTGAAAAATAAGCTCCCAAAATTATATGAACCTTTCTAACAATAAAACAAAGAGCAGAAATGAAATTACTTCAACTAAATGTAAGTAGCTATAATAGCTTTCATCCAACGAATTTAATAAATAAAACAGAAATACTGTCCTGGACCTGATACGATTTACATGTTGAAAACTTACCTGCAAACAAAAACACAACTTCTGATATTTATGACATATATGCGCATTAGGACTTACCCATGGAACTCGTCATAATTTAGCTAAACCCGGAATAAGTACAGTACCGAAGCAGTAAATTATGACAAATTTAACTCTGCAAATTTTGAGAAAATGATTACAACAGTGGTATTGAGCCAAACATAGCTACCTGCAAACTGTTGGCAAATTCCACAACACAACAGATAAATTGGTGTACCTAGAAAATCACATCCTACACAGCTTTATAAAGCGAAGTCATACGTGGCAGTCAGCTTTGACCTCATAAAGCGTATGAACTGATGTGGAGGTACAGCATAATTACAAATGCAGGAATGGGACCTTAAAGGCAACCTGCCACAAATTGTCAAAAGCTTCTTGTCATTTCGTAGCTTTGTGGTACGAGTGTGAACTGTAACATCTAATATACCTATACAACATAATGGTATACCACAGGGATCGGTCCTCAGCTGCACTCCATTCCTAATAGGAATTAATCAAATGTTGGCAGTAATTAAACCACCACTCCAATAAACAAATGTATGTACGTAGATGATTTAATTATGTTTTACGAAGAGAACGCAATACAAAATGTAGAGAAAGAACTCCAGGCAGCAATTGAGGACATTACAATGTACGCCGCAAATAAAGGTTTGAGGTTCTCCGAAAGCAAAACCTCAATAATACATTTCTGCAGATTAAGAACGGAACACAGAGAACCTAAGTTATATCTCAATGGAGCTCTATTACCAACAGTAGATGATATAAAGGTGCTTGGCGTCACGTTTGATAAGAAATTATATTTTAAGAAACATATAACTAGTCTATCTACAAAGTGCAAAAGAGACTAAACTTAATAAGATGTAAAGCAGTATAAATTGCAGAGGCTAGTGCTTCTCCAATTATACAAAGCATATATATTATCTGTTATAGTAGCTTTTGTATTCATCGGCCAGGCCTTCTACATTAAAACTTCTAGATACGATACACACTTGTGGAATAAGAATGGCTACGGGTGCATTTAGGACGAGCCCGCTAATGTCAATTTTGGTCGACGTCGGAATTACACCGTTAAGTATCCGCAGGCAAATGTTACTCTGCAACTACTGGATAAATATTACAACAACACCAAAGCACCTGAAACACACTGGGAAAATAATGAGAACATGGAAGACTTTAGGTCAAGGCCAACGTGTAGTAAACCTGCAATAGTTAGAGTAAAAGAGGCCCTAAACACAATGGAGATTGAAATACCGCCAGTAATGGAAAATAAACACGAAGTAGTTCCATCGTGGAGAATACCTGAAATTGTAATATTAACAGAATTAACAGAGTCTAAAAAAGACTATACGCTACCTACAATACATCAAGCAAAATTTTCAAAATTACTATCACAATATAAAGAGTACTTACCAATATTTACCGATGGAGCAAAAACATCCTCAGGAACAGGATGTGGTATATACGTAGAAAAAAAGTCTTACAGTTGGTCACACCATAATGAAATAAGCGTGTATATGGCTAAATTATACGCTATATGGCAGGCCCTTCTTTTATGCGAAAAACACAAAAAGGCCAACTTTATAATATGCAGCGATTCCATAAGTTCGTCACAAGCTATACAGAATGGAAAGACCGACCCTCTGCTAAACCGTATCTATACACAATTGGACACTTTGATCAAAAGCAACAAATACATACTGTTTATGTGGATTCCAGGACACGTTGGAATACATGGAAATGTGAACGCTGATGATGCAGCACAGGAGGCGACAAATAAAACCGTGATTGACAATATATTCCTAACGCAAAGCGATGTACGCAAATACATCAAAATTAGAAACACGGAACTGTGGAACTACAAACACATAAAAAGTACACAACACCGTGGAAAACTAAATATCATTTAAAAAGGAGAAATGAAGTGATAATAACGAGAATACGAATAGGGCATACCGACATAACTCACTCCTACTTACTTGGCAAAAGCGGTCAAACAACCTGCCAAACGTGCAATGTACCATTAAGCATCAATCACATTTTTATACAATGTCCGCTGTATGATAACGTTAGGGACCAACTAGGTTATACGGACAGGATAGTTGATATAATCAAAGAAAGTAAAGAAAGCGTTCTAAAAGTAATAGAATTCCTTAAAAAGATTAACCTATATAATAAAAAATTATTAATTTTATTAAATACATAAATTAAAAGTTTACCTCGAGTAGGATTCGAACCTACGACCTGTACTTTGCTAGAGTACTGCGCTAACCAACTGCGTCACCAAGGTTCAAGCCCCAATCGATGTAAATTTTGTCTTTATTCGTTCATAACAATAACTTATAATAATCTATATAATAAAATTTAGAAAGTAAAGTAAAGTAGCAGCAAAGCGTACTAAATGCCATATGACCAGAGTAGTCGGTGCCTTAAAAAAAAAAAATAATAATAATAGTAATAAAGTTTATTTGCGACACACAGGCAACATAAAAATACAAAACAACTTTATATAGAACAAAAACGGAAAATATTTATCCGCTATTATTTGATGCTGCTCCGGGAAACACAATGGAATGAAATCCAGACTTACTCAAGGCTGTCTGATTCTCAACTCATTCCTATTAAATAACACTAGCAATCATAACACACTAATCGTTTAATCCTACGTATGAGTATTGCATTATGCTGCAAGAAGCTCACTCTTACATATCGAAGAATTAACCTCCCTCTTAAATGACGTCATAGGTGTGAATTTAAGATTATACGGTAACATATTTATATAGGCAGTGACTATAGGCACGTGAAAATTGACGAATTATAACCTCAATGTGTCTAAAAAAATGGGAATAAAAAGGAAAATTAAAATCTACGGTGACCTAGGATCCAAGCTACGTTTCCCTACAATCCACCTAGGTTACCGTAGATTTGAATTTTCCTTTTTATTTCTATTTTTTAGACACATTGAGGTTATAAATTCGTCAATTTTCACGTGCCTATAGCCACTGCCATTTATATAATGTGAAATACAATAAGAATAAGATTTTTTAAAGACCTGAAGTCTATGAACAGGAATATCTAAAAGATCTTTGCGTTTTATGTTTATATTATGGACATCAGTACGAAAGCTTATGTGTTGATAAAGGTATTGTGGAATTTTTGTGGTTAGTATTTTATGATAAAAACACAGAGAGTGAAGCAGTCGGCGATCCCGAATACATAACCATCCAATATCCTTTATCATATGAGAAATTCTTTCCTTCCGTTTGAGTTCGTGTATGAACCTAAGACACGCATTTTGTACTTTTTGTAATCTTTTACTATCGTAGAGCGTTAAACAAGAGTTATAAACAACATCACAATAGTTAAAACTAGATAAGATTAGAGAGTCATATACCATTTTTTACGATTCTGATTTAAAATATGTCTTTTCAATTATAAATGTTTAAATGACTTTTGTATAAATTTAGTTATGTGATTAGTGAAGTGAAGATTGGTATCCATCCAGAGCCCAACGTTTTTTAAATTTTGCACTACTGGGGGAGGAGAACTATTAATGCAGATATCTACATTATCGACACGTACATTGGTGTTATGAAAATCCAATACACAACATTTACTTATATTCAAGTTTAGGTGATGTAATATATACCTGATATGTCTTCGTTAATTAATTTGAGGTTAAATTCAAGCTCAGATACACCAAACGATCTGTACAATTGCGTGTTATCGACATAAATACGAACTTTGCAAGGCGCTAAGCATTTATATAAATTAACTGTATATATTGTATATCAAATTGGGCCTAGAATAGACCCTTGAGGAACTCCAGATAACACTAAATATAAGTCAGAGTATCAGTTGTAACTTATGAAAACTTGACTAAACCTATTAGAAATATAACTTTGGAGTAACGTGATATCTTGCTCACCTAGGCCTACAAAACGCAAGATGGACACAAGTAAATTGTGGTTTAGAGTATCGAAGGCTTTTGAGTAGTATAATAGAATAAGTATTATAATTTTATTTTGATCTACGGTGCGAAATATATCATCAGCGCACTAAAACAACCGAAAACCCGGTTGGGTGTAAGGTAAAACATTATGGTTATTTAAATGCTGCTTAATTTGTAGAGATAACAATTTTTCGAAAATTTTAAAGAGGGTAGATGATATACTAATAGGGCGAAGATCCGATAACCAATTATAGTGAATAGTTTTTAATACAGGTTTAATTATCTTCCATAGATCAGGAAATGTGATCGTACTTACGCATTCATTCACTATGCGGCGTAAATATGGCAGCAAGAAAAGACACATGAATTTGATCATAGCTATACTTATGCCATCTGAGCCTACTGCATTAGAAGATATTTTAAGAATTACATTCTCAATCTCATTTTAGTAATTGGGTTAAAACTAAAAGGAGTGCAATTAATTAATTTGCTATTATAACAAAAGTGAAATAAGCCTAAATCTGGAGTAGCACTACTTTGAGCAGAAGAGAAGAAATCTCCACCGTGTACGTTAACATTATGAAAGTGCCTATTATTTTGAGTTTTCTTGACATAAGCATTGTAATCTTTTTACCTTGATCATTCTATTTTAGAGCCAATTTCTTTGAATTTGAAGTTCAGATAAGCTCGCTTTCCATTGTCATGTGTATTGAACGCCTATATATATATATATATATATATATATATATATATATATATATACATACATATATATATATATATATATATATATATATATATATATATATATATATATATGTACGTATATTTTTCCTTTTATTCTTTTTTTGCTAGTGATTCAATTTACGCTAACTAAACTGGTTGATTTTTTTGGTGTTCATCAAGGTACAAGTAGAAGTAACAATTTTTCGTATTGCCATTTCGATTTCATTTCTGAAATTGGCAATTATATATTTGGTGGCTTAATTAAATGCAAATAAGAAATTTTAAAGTTGAATCTAAATTAGTTTTCCTGCGAATTTTTATAAAGGTTTCGTTAAAATAGAATGCAGCTGTAGATAAGAAAAGTTCGCATGTAAATTGTAGGATGAGATCATTTCTTGGTTTGTTTGTTTCAGCAGGGGATGTTGATGTTAATTTTGATTATCGCGTTTAGTAATTGACGCCGTTTTTCTGCCGTAGTGTAGCATCTCAATCCATTTAGTATTAAATAATTATCGTTAATCTGTGAACGACTATTTGCACTTGAGTTGTGCACGTCGCAGAGTCAGCAGTTTTTTTGTCATGATAAGGTTTGGTTGAAAAAGATGGTGCGATATTATAGAGAGAGGAAGAAGCTGTTTTTTGCGCGGTTAATTTTCGCGGGGTTCTTGATCTGAATTTCGTGAGTAAGAGATGTGATCTGTGAGCTTGGGGGCGTGCCTTTCCGAATACCTGGAGGACCGAACTTTTGAAGGTTGTTTGTGACTAAAAGCATGCGTTTGGTGGATGTTTGTGTAGACATTCATCCCTTCTGGTTATTTATTTTGAAGTTACGGACCGTGGGGTCAATTAACGAACATTTCACTTAGTGTTTATTTAAGGGCATCTTAGTGGTGGATCGTGGTCGCGCTTAAGGCGGATTTATATTACCGAGTGAAACCATTGTGAAGGCACAACGTTTTGTTTCCCGTAAAAGAAAATCAGCTGCAATAGACGAAAGTTTCACTGCAAATAGACCTTTTTTTTTCATTTTAATAATTAAACTTGTAAATAGAGTTACTTAATGGGACATTAAGCAGATGTGAAGTGTAAGATGGATTTGTTGTGCGCACATAAACTATATAACGCCTGTCTTCGGTACCATTTTCCATAGATGGAAAAGCTTGTCCAACCCATGCTTAATCTCATAGTTCAAACCGCACCTCTCTAAGTTACACATTTCCTGAGATTGCAACAGACGTCAATTTTTACAAAAAAAATCGAATTACTCGGAAACAGTCTATTTTAGACACATGTGATACATAAAGTATAACTAAAATGAACGAAGAATCAGAATATGCAATATACAGGGCGTTCCATTTGAAATAAAAGTTTGTTGCGCCTGGGCTGAACGAAGCACTGTATACTCAAAAAATATTTTTACGTGATAGAGAACTTGACTATGAACAACTTTTATATAAACAATTTTTATTTATTTTCAATATCCGAGCCATTATCCACCAAATACAGACAGTTGCCCTACCCTGTATATACAGGGTGCAGCATTAGTGCGTCGAAGTACGACATATCCGTTATTAAAGAAGATATCAAAAAAAATGATTTACAAAAATTATGAGCAACTTCAAACTTCAGATTATAAAATTATTTTCGTATTTACAGAGTGTTACATACTATCAGGGTGAACCAAACGTACTTTTTTTTTAAATGGTACACCCTATACTTATATTATTTCAAATTTAGATTAAGCTCATCTCCCCCATACTTCCATTATAGGGTTTCATTACGTTATACAGGGCATTTGAAAAGTTATGGTCAATTGTACACGAAAATCATTCTCATTTCAACGTCCTGTATACCATAGACAGAACAACCTAACAATAATTTTTGACATTGATTCAGTGTTACGAAAAGGTGTTATTTCTTTAGTATTGAACCAATTGAATATAGAGCGAGCCAAAACTCATGATTTTGTCAAGCTTTTCAAATGAATCACCCTGTATTTTATTTTAAAAAGTGAAAATATACTTTATGTTCCTTCATTTTTATTAAGCACTCTCTATAGCTAAAATCGTTAAATTCTGAGATATTTTCGGGGATAATATAACTAGTTTTATGATTATTATCGGTGATAGCTCGAGTTAAAACCGATGAAAATTGAACGAGTGCGAAGCAATCGTTAAATTTTCTACAGGTATTAACGAGTGGTATCATCGATTATTAATCGTAACACGTCTTATATTTGGTAAGAGAATATAATGAACGTTAACAGAAAATATATTTTTTAAAGTTTACAATTTTAAACGATCTGTTATTTTACTAGTAAATACTACAGTTGCAAGATAGTCAATACAATTATTTATTATGAGTTTTTGTTATGAACGAATAAGTTCAAAGCTAAATATGTAATTAAAAATTATTATTAATTTTATTAAATACATAAATAAGTTTACCTCGAGTAACATTTGAACTACGACTGTATTTACTAGTACTAACAACTGCGCCATCAAGGTTCAAGCCCCAATCGATGTAAATTTTGTCTTTATACATAAAGATGAAATTTACATCGATTGATTGAACGATGGCAGTTGTACGTACTATAAATAATCGTATTCAAATCTACTGAGGTAAACTTTATTTATGTATTTAATAAAATTAATAATAATTTTTAAATACAATTATTTATTTCTTTGAAACTTTTTGTCACTCTGACAGTAAACTATTTTATTCATTAAAATCATGTGACAGTCAACATGCGGTGAAAAAATTATCACTGATTTGATAGCCTTTTCTGCGATTTTGTTTTTGTATTTTAACCAATGAAAGTAATAAAACATGTACCATGTGACATGTGAATTATATTCTCAGTTTAATAACACAAAGAGAGTTTTTAACTATTCCTGTTAGCCGTGAACAAATGACAGATAGATATTATTCAGTAACAATTACTAGCTTGTCATTTAACAAACTTCTTTGAGATTGTGTAGTGTTTGTTAATAAGTAAACACTTAAATACTGTTTGAAATGAACTTTCCTGTTGAGCAATTAAGAGACATGATATGGGTACTGGGAGAAGGTATGAAAAATTGTTTATTATCACAAAGAACGTACAAAGAGAGATATCCCGCAAGAAGACAACCCGAGAAAATAATGTTAGAAAGGTTAGTAGATCGTTTTAATCGTACGGGTTCAGCAGTTTATTAAAAAAAAGGAAAATACAAAACCTGTACTTAACGAGGAAAATGAATTCAACGTGATGCTTGAATCTCGCGTCAGCATGATATTAGTGACAGGTTCGTACGAAGAATACTGCGTAAAAATAAGATGCATCCGTACCATATCCAGTTGCATCAAGAGTTACTATCCCAGAAGGGTTGCTTTTTGTCAATGGGCTCAACAACAAATCCACAATCACGCTGATTTCTTTGCTTTCATCCTCTTTGGAGACGAAGTCAGGTTTCATAAAAATGGAACTGTGAATAGACACAATTGCCATGATTATTCGTTAAGTAATCCCCATCTTATAGCAACTCATAGTTAAACTAGGTGGTCTTTGATTGTTTGGGGTGGTATAGTTGGAGATCACGGAATTGGACCACATTTTTTCGATGGAATAGTGAATGGCCAGGTTTATTTGGACTTTTTAGAAAATCATTTACCATTACTGTTGGCAAACGTTCCTCTTAACATTCGTCAAAGAATATGGTTGTTACACGATGGAGCTCCGGTACATCACACTAGATTAATTCGTAATTATCTTTATACCCATTTTCCTGGAAGATGAGTGGGAAGAGGAGTGCCCATTGCATGGCCAGCTCGTTCACCAGAGTTAAGTAAAATTGACTTCTTGAAGTGGGGTTATGTGAAAAATCGTGTGTATCAAATACCTCCAACCACACAAGATGATATGAAGAATAGAAGCATTCCAGAGTATTAATGTAGCAATGTTAATAAATGCCAGTCGATAATTTGAAGATCGACTGCAATGCTGTATTGATGCTTTCAGTGGACATTTATTATGAAATTAATAATTTTGTCTTAATAACCGATGTTTTTTTAATTTTTTATAATAATTTGTTACACTTTTATTTGTTCACGGCTTACTTATTTTTAATAGAAATTAAAAAAAAAATGTCTTTGTGTTATTAAATTAAAAATATCCTAGAAGTTAACGATTTTAGCTATAGGGAGTGCTTAATAAAAATGAAATAACATAAAGTGTTTTTTCACTTTTTTAAAATAAAATATAGGGTGATTCATTTGAAAAAATTGACAAAATCATGAGATTTGGCTCGCTCTATATTCAATGCCATTCAACGTATCAATGTCAAAAAGTTATTCCTGGGAAAAATTATCGTTAGGGTATATAGGACGTTGAAATGAGAAAGATTTTCGTGCAGAATTGAACGTAACTTTTGAAATACCCTGTGTAATGTAATGAAACCCTATATTCGAAGTATGGGGGAGATGAGCTTAATCTAAATTTGAAATAATATATAAGGGTGTCCCGTTAAAAAAACATGTTTGATTTACCCTGGTAATATGTAACACCCTGTAAATACGAAAATAATATTATAATGTGAAGTTGCCTATAATTTTTGTAAATTACTTTTTTTACTTTTTTTACAGGTGGAGAGAAAGCCGAAATTTTTCGCAACAGAAAGTCATATTTTTCTGTTAATGATCAAGTGATCTGTGATGCTAATTTAAAAATTCGTGATATTGTTGCAAGGTGGCCAGGAATGGAAAATGCAGTTTCCATCTTCCGTTTTACTAGGTAATAAATATTAAATGTAGTGCAAATACTTTGGTTTAAACTGATTTTTTGTGTATCGAGATTTTACAACTTTTGCCTAAAACATTTTTTGTATCTTTAATAAGAAAGTTATAGACGACCGAGGCCTTATTAAATGGAGACACAGCATATAGCCAATAAGTTCGATTTCCGTTACTGTCTACCCTGTATAAGGCTTGTCAGACGGTTTTCTTCATACACATAAGGGCATCATCACTGCGTATACGCATATCATGGACGGCTATTTATGGGAATGGCCCAACTCTATCCTGACCGCATCCATCATTAATACCACCGTGCTGTAAGGATGTTTGAACTATAAGGCTTTTCTTTTCCAGCACTATTTTGTATCCTATCGTACGACTAACATGCCTTTATTTAAGCGAGTATTTATGTACGATAAACCTTTTTTAAGTATGTATGTGTGTGCGTGTGTGTATGTGTACGAGGGCCACTTATAAAATTCGTGGAAATTGTAAAACATGTACACTTATCTCCTTTAATAACGGATATATCGTACTTCGACGCACTAATGCCGCACTTATATATATATATATATATATATATATATATATATATATATATGCACGAGCCCTGTCCCATCTCAATTGGCCCACCAATATTTTTCTTTTAAATAAAACTATGCTAATTCACGGTAAATTTAACGTAAGTATTTATTTTTATTATCATTTGTAACATTTTAAACAATTTAAAACATTTTATTGCAACATTTTACTTTAAATCATTTTTTAATTGTTAAAAACATATTTTTATACAAAAAAAAAAATAGTTATTTGCTTTTCTCGAATTTATTATTTTCTAAGAATCTTTGAATATCTGAAATAATCAAGTAGGATTTGCCTTTGTCCAACAAAAGAAAGTTTGCTTTTTTTACTATTAGTAAAAATGACGCGTGGAAAGATTGTTGATGAAAAAATTCGCTCAATTATTATCAATTTATTTAAAAAGGGAAAATCAAACGCGGAAATTGGCGATCTGGTTAATTTATCAAAGTTTACTGTCAGAAATATCATTCGAGTTAATAAAACAACGAGTACAATAGCTACAAAACCTCGGTATGCGTCGAAATCCAAAATATCAGATGCTGATAGACGGGCATTGAAGATTATTAGAAAAAACAGGCGTTCGAACTATGGTGAATTATCTGTTCTTTGGAGGGATGCTGTGGGACGAAGTGTTTCAAGATCCACGTGACATAGAGAAGCCCTTAAGTTAGGTTTTAAAACTTACAAGGTAATTTTATTGCAACTTTTTCCAAAAAAATTTTTTTGTAATTTTACTAATTTTCTTTAGGCGAAAGAAAAGCCACTCTTAACATTAAAACAAAAGAAAAACCGGCTTAAATGGGCTAAAAGTCACATTAATTGGACGAGTGATGAATGGAATAGTGTCCATTGGAGTGATGAGTCTCGTTTTGAAGTTTGTGTTGGGGACAATGGAAGCAGAGTTATTCGTCAGAAAAATGAAGCTTTCAATTCAGATTGTTTAAAAAAGAAAGTAAAATTTCCTGCTTCAGTTATGGTATGGGGTTCAATGTCTGCTAGAGGTGTTGGAAAACTTCACTTCATTGATGGAATTGTAAACACCAATAAATATAAGATTTTAAGAAAATCGTTACTTCTAACAATGACAGATTTATTGCAGAATTATAATTTTGTGTTCCAACTGCCATACATCACGAAAATCTTTAAAATGGCTTTCTGATGATAATGTCCCACTTTTGGAGTGGGTGGCAAACAGTCCCGACTTGTCACCAATAGAAACCCTTTGGCACACGATGAAAAAATGATTACGAATACAATCAGCTAGAAACGTAGTCGAATTAAAACACAAACTTCAAAATATTTGAGATACTTTCACTCAAGATGAATGTCAAAACTTAATAAGTACGATGCCCAAAAGAATTCAAGCCGTAATTAAAAATAAAGGCGACGCCACACAGTGGTAAAGGTTTTTGGATTTTATAAGTTTTCCTTGTTTTTAACAATTAAAAAATAGTTTAAAGTTAAATGTTGCAATAAAATGTTTTAAATTGTTTAAAATGTTGTTACAAATGATAATAAAAATAAATACTTAAATTAAATTTACCGTGAATTAGCATTATTTTATTTAAAAAGAAAAATTATTGGTGAGCCAATTGAGATGGGACGGGGCTCGTATATATATATATATATATATATATATATATATATATATATATATATATATATATATATATATATATATACAGTTTGTCCAAGATAAGGATCCTCACCATGGGAATCTCAGTACTTGTTGGAGATACAGCTTAGGTTAAATTAGGAAAAAGTTGTGTTCTTTGAAGCTTATTTACATGCCGTTTAGAAACTTGAAAAATTTTCATGCCCTGCTGAGATATTTCGAAAAACGGGAATTTGACAATATCGATTTTATTTTTTCTGACTTTATTTGCAGAAATATCAAAAACTAACAACATTTTCTCATTGGCACTTTTAAGGTACTACATGATGGTATTTTAGATTTTATATCCGACGTTTCGTTTTCAAGAAACCATCATCAACTTTATTTTTTATATGGCCCGAAAAAATGTACACCCTGTATCTAATTCCATTTTTATTACAAATTCAACGATGTATCACATGCCATATTTTATTTAGTTAAAAGGAAAATTAATTGCATTTTTCTATTTCTTATAAGTATTTTAAGTAGGCGAGTAATGAAATTTTTTTTAAGTAACGAAAACAAAGAAATTAACGCATTTTATATTTAATTCAAAGCAGGTGTTCAAACAGGTTTCCGTTATTTTCTAAGCATAAGTATGATTTTCTAACTGTAGAGCTTAAAACATCACGTAACATCTCTGGTGTAATACTGTTAAATGCGGCCGTTACACATTCTCGTAACTGCTGTTCAGATTCAAAAGAATATTGGAAAACTCGGTTTTTAACAAAACCCCATATGAAGAAGTCCAGAGGGGTTAAGTCCGGGGATCGCGCTGGCCAAGACACTTCACTAGAGGTTCCAATCCACTTTCCAGGAAATCGCCGCGAGAGATACTCTCGAACTTGCCTAGAATTATGTGCAGGAGCACCGTCTTGTTGAAACCAACAGCTATTGACCTGTGCCAGAGGTAAATTATCTAAACAGTCTTCTAAATCATTTCGCAATAAATGAAGGTATCGTTCTCCGGTTAATGAATTATGGTAAAAAAATGGACCTAGGATTTTAGTTCCTAAAATTCCACACCACATATTAAACCCAAAACGTTCTTGATGTCTCGATATTTTCTTAACACGCGGATTTTGTTGAGCCCAGTAATGCGTATTGCGGCGGTTGAAGATACCATTATTAGTGACCATGCTTTCGTCGGACCATATTATTTTTGAAGGGTAAATTAAATTTTCTTCACACGCGCGTGTATACCACTCGCAAAAATGCCGGCGCCGTTCGAAATCCCTGGTTTAAGTCCTTGGCAAATCCTAAATTTATAGGGGTGATATCTATTTTACGCAAAATAAATTGAGCTGTGGATTTGGCAACTCCTACATTATCTTTGATTTGCCTAGTTGATATTTCAGGGTTCTCAACAACTGTTTGTAAAACATTATTTTGGGTTTCTTCTAAAGACTCCTTTTTTCGAGTTAAAATAGGCTTTTAAATGAACCATATTCTTTTAAATTTCGAGCCAGCTTTAAGAAAATGGACTTACATGGCTGCCTTCTTTCTGAATATGTATTAAGATACATTGCTGCCGAATTTACATCATTTTTGTGGCACAAAATGTAGCACGTTAGTATATCAAACTTTTCTTCATGGCTATAATGCTCACCCGGCATATTCGACGATAAATGCACAATATTAACTATTCAACAATAAACAACAATAACGACAACAGTAAAAATAACGACAATTACTCTAAAAACAACAACTCGGCAAACAGGGTAACAACAAGGATAATTACAATTTTATCATAATATTAAGTGACAGAATCGGTGACAGGTAATGACGACAAAGCATTTGTTTGCAACGCCTTCGTAAAAATACTTATAAGAAATAGAAAAAATGCAATTAATTTTCCTTTTAACTAAATAAAATATGGCATGTGATACATCGTTGAATTTGTAATAAAAAATGGAATTAGATACAGGGTGTACATTTTTTTCGGGCCATATAAAAATAAAGTTGATGATGGTTTCTTGAAAACGAAACGTCGGATATAAAATCTAAAAATACCATCATGTAGTACCTTAAAAGTGCCAATGAGAAAGTGTCGTTAGTTTTTTGATATTTCTGCAAATAAAGTCAGAAAAAAATAAAATCGATATTGTCAAATTCCCGTTTTTTCCAAATATCTCAGCAGGGCATGAAAATTTTTCAAGTTTCTAAACGGCATGTAAATAAGCTTCAAAGAACACAACTTTTTCCTAATTTAACCTAAGCTGTATCTCCAAGTACTGAGATTCCCATGGTGAGGATCCTTATCTTGGACACACTGTGTATATATATATATATATATATATATATATATATATATATATATATATATATATATATATATAGGGTTGACCAATAGTGCGTGGGTGGACGATTATGGGTTAAGGAATATTTCTCAAGTTTGTTAATGGGATGAGGTGAGCGACAAACCTAAAATATTTTCACTTGAATCGCAAAGATTATAAAGGGCCAATTATATCAAAGTTGCATTTTTTTTTAAATGGAACCCTCTGTATATTATTGCATATTTGGATTCCTTGGTCAATTCTAGCGAGACTTGATGTATCACACATGGTACCTAAAACGAATCGTTACCCCGAATTCATTTTTACAAAAAGTAGATGTCTAAAAGAAATTAAATATCGCTGTGATCACAAAACTTAGAAGTCCATGATTCTGCGATGTTACTAGAAATGAAATGTACTGGCGTAGACCGGGCGGCGAAATCAGAATTCTGCTTGTGTTTAGAGAAATTACTTTTGTCAATTTGAAAATTTTAACCAATGGTAACTCGATTATTTTTGTACCTTTGTTAGATAGTAATATTATTTATAGTTATGTTATATTAATGTATACATGAATAATGGAATAAAATGTTGTCTTGTTTAACATTTTAAAATAATTGGCAATTTAAATAAAAATTGTATTTCTTTTGCGTACGCCACTAAAAATAGTAGCGCTCAAGGGCGGAGTTACCGGTGAAAAGTGTCCGCGTCGCCTGCGCGTCTTTCGCCAAACATAATGACGTAAGTTCTACAACCTACTTAAGTCAATTCTATACTAAATTGTAGCAACTTACCATTCTAAATGTTGGAGTATATCATGTAGAACGAACTGAGCCGTTTCTCCCCAACAGTCACTGTTTAACAAAACATAACGAAAAGGTGTGAAATTAATCCATAAAGAAAAAACAAATGCGTAATTATATTTAAAAATAATTAATATGTATTACAAGAACATAACTATATTAAAACTAAAGGATTTAAATAGTATTATATAAACAAATACGGATCGTAACAACAATGAGCAAAACTTTATTATTATTTATACAAAATTACCTACATTAAAGTACACTCTCATTTAAATGCATTTTATGCTAATTCTATTTAAAATTTTAAAATGTTCGCCAGTCTTATTATTAGAAAATTACCACATTTTCCATTGGACAAATTGAATACAGTGGGGCATAATTTTGTTTAAAACATGTTTACGGTAACATTCTCCCACAGTATTTTGTTTCACAAGTAAAAACATGGGTAAAAATACGGCAGTGAAATCTTAGGAAAACCACAAAGTACTTAATCTAAATAAGCTTAAATAAACAAAAACAACAAAATTACAATAAATAAAATTCCTATCGCCTTCTTGTTATATCCCCTTAACTATACAGAATTATAAAATTTGTGTGTGCGGATAAATTTTGATATTCAATTTAAAAGTAATTACACGCGTATAAAAAAGCGTAATTTGTAATAAGCACTAGTTGCACTAGTAATGAAGAAATTCACTTTTTAAAAGTATGTAACTTTCAAACGGCAGTTATATCCGCTAGAGGTAGTCAAAGAGTCGAAGAAAAACATCGCCCTTCTGTCCACGGCTCCTGCAACAAGAAAAAAAATTAATTATACGAAAAATAAGTGGCCGATTTAATTGGTAGAAAATTATTGGTAATAGCGTAAATTATGGTTCTTGTAAAAGATTTATAACTGTAAATTAATACTATTTATACCATTATGTTAGGATTTTGCGTTTAGATAATCGAAATTTCGAGAAATCTGAACTAATAATTTGCGGTTTTGTAACGTAAAATGGTTTAGATATCTAAATTGTAATTCCGGTAAAAAAAAAAGTATACCAAACCGGATAGAGGGTAAACTATGAAAAAAAAATAAAATGTTTGTGATTCAGGGAAACCTGAGACATAAGATTTACCACGTTTCTGTATAATGTATGTGTAAAAGTGCAGAAAGAAAGAGGGAACAGCTACTGGTTAATGGGACTATAGCTTAGCTTTAGCTTTTAAACTCGGTCTCGCTTCAAAAAAGGTAACTTTGTTGTTTCAAATAAGGAAATAAAATTTACAAAAAAAAAAAAAAAACGTAAAAACTGCCGTTGTTTAGCAATAATTATTATAGCCTGTTCAGTCAGAGATCAAGAATGCAATGTCAAACCTAAAATTTCATATTTCTGCTAACAATTGAAAGAACTGCCAGATTTGACAGGTCAATTAAGGAAGCAAGGTTACATTTTTACCATTTTACCTTAGTTTTTCATTAGTGATTTGCTTACAAGTGATTTATTCAAATGTTGATGTCTATTTTCAATGTTGTGAAAATGCAGCTATCGTAGAACGGGATTCTGCAAAGGGGTACCATGAAGAAAGCACCCGTTTTGCGGGCAAAATGTACGTAACTTTGCTTATATTTTGTTTCACATTCCTCATTTAACTGTGAAGTTTGTTTCCCCTTAACACGTTCACTGCGCACCCTATAATCGTTGTGTATGGCGGTGGCTACTAATCGTTTTTCGCTTATAGTCCAGGCGAGAAAGTAGTCAATTTTGGGGAAAATTTCTTACAGGGTAAACTCACCGGGGAAGGGTAGGGTTATACATTACAAAAACTGGATCCTTGCGGTTGCGGAGGGTGTAAATACAGTGGTTTAAAAGTCCTGGTGTAAATAAATAAATGGTGTAAATGTGTTCAAAACAAATCGTTAAAATAACCAGGGATTCAAAATACTCAATAAAAGATAATGCCGTTGTCTCAGTCGGTAGATTAATTCAGGAAGGTTCAATATTTTTTTGATTTGCTTAATTACCACAATTTTCCGCTTAGTTATTTCCACTAAACATCAATATAGTAACTGCAATGTAACAATAATAACAATTATCTCGGACGCCAAGTTATTTTTTTTATTATACTCGGAATAACTAAACCGAGGATACAATAAAAAATTCACCAAAATGTCATAATAAAAGATATACAAACTATGCTTATTAAACATTTAAATTTAGAATTATATAAAATATATCCTAAAACTAGTTGTAATAGCCTTAAATTACTAAATTAGGGATATAAATACCTGTTTGAAAATTTTGTACACAACTTTTGATAACCTCTGGTATCTAAAGAAATACGAAAATGTAAACCAAAGGTGATGTAATCTTTGCACAAATATTGCGCAATATGTCGTAATAACAATGCTGTACGTTGAAAACCAAACCAAAGTTGAATTTTACTTTTTATAAATTTATCTTCATGGCAATTGTTTGCATCAAACTCGTGTCTCAATGATTCTGGTCAACTCTTCGTCATACGCTATGAAACCAATTCATTTTCGGTACAAGCTCTTGGAATCGATCATCAGTAGGCTTGATCTCAATAAGGCGACTGGTCCAGACAGTATCCCAGCTATTGTCTTAAAGAAATGTTCCCCCGAACTAGTACCAGTCCTATCTAAACTCTATACGATCTCTATGTCTTCTGGGGAATTCCCTACATCATGGAAGTTAGCAAATGTTCAACGTATTCCCCAAAAAAGGTGATAAGACCGACCCCTCAAACTACCGACCAATTTCCACCACTTCCATTTTCTCTAAAATCATGGAAAAGCCATCAATCAGCAACTGTTCACGTTCCTTGAAACTAACAAACTCTTTAGTGACCACCAATATGGGTTTAGGTAGTCGTTCAACAGGCGCTGTTCTTTCTTATGTGACCCAAGTTTGGAACAATACAGTAGAGCAGTCCGGTGAAACAGTTGTAGTCGCTTTAGATATCTCATAAAAGACGAATACGTGTCGTAGTTGATGGCTTTTTTTCAAAAGAAGTTGGCATTAACGCGGGTGTACCACAGGGATCCGTTATAGCGCCTACACTTTTTCTGCTGTACATAAATGACCTTATTTCTTCAACAACTAACCCCATCCATTGCTTTGCTGACGATAGCACTCTTCACAGTAGTTCATCTCAGTCTACTGATAGTGATAATCCACCTTCTATGTCAAGCCAAGAAATTAAAGATGAAATGACAAAGACATTCAACGTATTCTCGAATGGGGAAGCAATAATCTAGTTAAATTTAATGATAACAAAACTTAGTGCTGCCTTATGTCCGCAAAAAAGATTAAAGTATGAATGGCTCAGTTCCTAAGTTTTCGGACTCTATTACTCTGTTGGGTATGACTGTATCTTCAAATCTCTCATGGGTTGACCATCTTCTGTCATCTACCAAAACAGCTGCTCGTAAAATAGGCTTTTTGTACAGATCTAAGCAGTACTTTACCTCTCGACAACTCCTTCTGCTGTATAAGGCCCAAATTCGGCCTCATCTGGAATATAATTCTCACCTCTGGGTTAGTGCTCCTCAATACGCTCTCGATATTGTTGATCGTATTGAAAAGAGAGCGATTAGGCTTATAAATGACCCGTCCTTAACTTCTCACATACAGTCCCTTGAACATAGAAGGATGGTTTCAGTTATTTCTTTGTATTATCGTTATTACAACGGCTATTGTGCTGCTGAATTATATTCTTTGATACCATCTCGGGCTATCTTTGCGAGAAACACTCGGTTCGCTCATCAGTATGCAGTACAATTCTCCACTTGTCGCACCAAACGGGCGCAATCCACATTTTTCTACACGGCTTCTAAACTCTGGAATGATCTCCCTAGCTGTTCATAGGCATCTATTGGTAATTCATTATCCCTCTATCCATCCTCCTAAGTGTTCCTGAGTGCTTTAGCACGATATGCATAATTTAGCCTGCTCAGGTCCACAATCACAACAAAAAAATTGAATAATCCAGTGTTTATTGCATTTTCTCGAAATTGAAATCATAAGCATCGAAAATACCAAAAGTGGTAAAAATCCCAAAAGTAAAAGTAAAAAGGTAAGTGTAAAAGTAAGTAAAAGTGCCTGCAAAAACCAAATGTTTTGATTTTAATATAATACGAGTTAAATATATCTTACCATTAAATCAATGGCACTTTTCACAAAATTTAGGTGGAAACCCAAACATGGCTTCCTAATCAAAACAACGTTCAACAAGTAATCTCAAAAGGGCGCTTACGATATCAGGTGATATAGAGGTATGCGAAAAAATATGTGCATAAAATTAATTCAAAGATATGGGAATATAAACCCCTAAGAGGATATGTAAGTTAAGTTACACCAAAATTTAAATTAAGTTGCCTACCACATACTTAATAATTAAAAACTTTTTTATTTACAACTAAATAAACGAAGAAAGTAAAAGATTCGTAAGGAGTGGGAGTGGAAAGGGGTAAAAAACGTTTTTTTTACGTTTTCCGGCGTAAATACTGGTTTTGTCAAAAAAAGTTAAATGGAAAGGTTATGGATAATTAAAAAATACACAATCTTTGTTTGAAACATTTTTCGACATAACCTCAAAACTTGGGTGTAAAACGCAAAAAACCAATTTTATCGTTTTTTATTTTTAACTCAGCTAAAAAAATCCAATCATTATGAAAATTGGCTCAGTTGTAGCTTTTTGTATTTCGAAAAAGTAGAATTTCTTTTTTTTGCCCTAAATGGACTAGTTTTTGAGAAATTCAAAATTTTACAAAAAAAGACTCAAAAACCCCTTTTTTTGCCGTAGACACTTCACCCACTGCTTTTTTTGTGCGTAAAAACTTCAACTTTCAGATAAAAAAATAAAAATATACCCGCTCAAGCAAAAAAAATCGTTAAAATTGCAAAAAAAACTGAAAATTTGCATTTTTTTTTTCGTAACAAACCACGATTTTTCCTCTTTTCCGGTCTGTATCGCAAATTGTTTATAAAAAATAAAAATTATTTCAACGACAATTTAAAGAGAAGAAAATTTCCTAAATTTTAAGACCTATACAAATCAAATCGAATAGAAACTTTGGTAAGTACACTGTTGAAAAGTTTAGATGTGCGTCGGGCGCCGCTACGAGTGCGAAGCATACGCGACGTGCAGCGTGTTTTTACAATTTGTGGCTTAAATACTTGTTTTATCGGAAAAAGTTGAATGAGAAAGTTGTAGACAATTTTTTCGTTATTTATTTTTAACTCAGCCAAAAAAAATCCTATCATTATGAAAATTGGCTCGGTTGTAGCTTTTTGTATTCCGAAAAAGTAGAATTTCTTTTCTTTGCTCTAAATTGACTAGTTTTTGAGAAATTCAAAATTTTCGAAAAAAGACTTTTCTTTCAAGTCCCTCAAAAAGCCTTTTTTTTTGCCGTAGACATTTCATCCGTCGCTTTTTTTTTGGTAAAAACTTCAACTTTCATATAAAAAAAATAAAAATATATTCCCTCAAGCAAAAATAATCGTTAAAATTGAAAAGAACTGAAAAATAAAGGTTTCTTTAAATTTAAAGAAAAAACGATTCTTTAAATTGTGTGTATGTATGATATATATATATATATATATATATATATATATATATATATATATATATATATATATATATATATATCACACATGGTGTCCGGACAAGGGTACGGAGCGGCTGTATCTCGACAATGGTAGGGCCTAGAGGTTTGGGAAAAATCCTAAGTAAAATGGGCAAGAGAAATAGCTGGAAATTATTTTGAAGTTCCTAATTTGACCGGTAGGGGGCGTAACTACTATGAAGAAACAGAAAATTCACGCTATCTTAGAAAGTTAGACGATGAGCTATAAATTTCAAAACATCATTTGACAGCTTGGGTAATACCGCACCATTTTGATTTACGACATTTTTTCGTACATATCATAATAAGGGAGGGGGGAGCCAAAGGATTTGTCAATATTTGCATTTTAATATCGCCTGAACCGTTCAACCGATTTGAACATTTTTGGTCTCATTTGAAAGAGTATTTTATGCTCTTTTAAAGAAATTTTTTTGGTAAACTGTTTAGTTTGAAGTAAATAAACTAGAGGGCGTTATCTGCAGCGTTTACACATTTTTGTGATTTTCGGAAAAAAAGTTAAATGGAAATATCTCCAACCGATCTTGATTTATATGAGAAAATGTCAAAAATTGGAGTGCTTTAATCAGATTAAGTTACCTTATCGAGAAAAACAAATGCCGCAGCCATTGTAACTGCTAAATTACTGATTTTACAACTGTCAAAAGTTAGTTTTATAGTTTTTGTGTCTCAGATTTACTTTTTTAATTCGATTATCATAAAACATGCCATTTACTAACGCGGAAACATATGATATGTTACGCATTTATTTTCAATGTTAGGAAAATGCTGTAATTGCGTCGCGTCAATATGCAAGGCAATATTCACAAAGACAACATTTTTCTCGAGAAGTGTTTTGAAGATTGGCCAGGCGATTACGGGAGACAGGCAACATGCATCCTATGTAAGCACCTCGAAGAATTCGAAGAACATGTATTGAAGAAAATATTATTAATGTTTTGGCCTACGTGCAATACGATCCCACCTTAAGCACTAGAAAAATTTCGAACGACCTGGGGGGCCCAAAAAACAATTGTCCACGAGCTTCTTCAAGAAAATAAAATAAAAGATTATGATAGAACACTGAACCACTGTTACTGGCTGTTAAATATGATTTGGGAAAATCCAAATTTTCTGTCACTAATATTATGGAGGGATGAAGCAACTTTTAATAGCGCAGGAGGTGTAAATTTGCATAACATGCATTACTGGTCTCAGGAAAACCCACATGGGATGCGGCCAGTAGAATATCAAAATCGCTGGAGTTTAAACGTATGGTGCGGAATCGTGGAAGGAAAAATTATAGGCCCATATTTTTTCGACCAAACCCTTTATGGAGAAAGGTTTTTCAAATTTCTGAATACTTTCCTTCCACCACTGTTAGAAGATGTCTCCTTGGAAACAAGAAGAAATATGTGGCTTCAGCTTGATGGTTGTCCGGCACATTATACCCAAATCGTACGTCAGGATTAGAGGAACAATATCCGAATCGTGTTGCTCCGACTGTTATGATCAGTGTTGTTACATTTGCTTTTAAAAGAACATAGATTCTTGTTTATTGAACTAAAATCAGCAGGATTAATTGTGTATTAGAAGTATCGAATGTGGACACTTTTTTAATTAATGTAAGTTTATTAACGTTTATACTTTTAAAACACATTTTTTTGTAGTAGAGAAGAATGTGGATTGCGCTCGTTTGGTACGACAAGTGGAGATTTGTACTGCATACTGATTATGTGAATGAGCGAACCGAGTATTCCTAGCAAAGGTAGCCCGAGATGATATCAAAGAATGTAATTCAGCAGCGGAATAGCCATTGTAATACCGATACAACCAAGAAAGAACTGAAACGATTCTTCTATACTCAAGGGACTGTATGTCAGAAGTTAAGGACGGGTTAATTATAAGCCTAATCGCTCTCATTTGAATACGATCAACGATACCGAGAGCGTATTGGGGAGCACCAACCCAGAGGTGAGAATTATATTCTAGATGAGGTCGAATTTCGGCCTTATACGGCAGAAAGTGTGGTGCGGTCAAGTACTGCTTAGATATGTACAAAAGGCCTATTTTACGAACAAGCAAAACACTGAGTTTTGTTAGCATTAAATTTAACTAGATTATTGATTCCCCATTCGAGAATACATTGAATGTCCGTGCTGATTGAATTTGCCATTTCAGCTTTAATGTCTTGAGACATAGAAGTAGACTGAGATTAACTACAATGAAGAGTGCTGTAGTCGGCGAAGCAACCGATCGGATTAGTTGTTGAAGAAATACGGTCATTTATGTATAGCAGGAAATTAAAGTGTAGCGCTATAACTGATCCCACTAACCAAATTAGTAAACTCATCTTTATATACATTTATTTACTTATCTCTACATTAAAATGCACTAAATTATTACTATTTATTTAAAATCCAGCTTAGAAATTACTATTTAATAACTACAACAGCACGGTCTAGCGGTACAAGTCGTCTAACAGCGCTTTCCGCTAAAAATCATGTCGGTTTAAATAAAATATTTGCCCAACTAATTTTCTATGTTCAATACACATTAAATACTTTCCATTTAAATTAGGATTCCAACTTTACTAAGCCAAATAATTATTTAACTTGCAGGTAGCGGACCGCGAAAATTTTATTACTGTAAGAAACATTTTTACATCGGCATTGTTACCGCGATAGAAAAAATAAGTAATAGGTTTTTAATATCTTGATAATACGTCGCAATTTGCTAATGTTTTCGGAATATTTTATTTGATGTATTTTTATGTAAGAAATGTATGTAACTGATATTTGGCTAAGGGTTGAAAACACATGTTGGGGTTTAACTAGCAGGTGTACGCTTAAAAACTGCTTTACTGAAGGGGCATAACGAATCATTGGAAATTCTTATGCGCAACATTCTTGATGTAAAAATGTCACTAGTTTAATAATTAATTACGTTGGTACAACACTGCAATCAAGGACGTCTTTGTTTGGTACTAGGAAATTTGATATTAAATGTAGAGTTTATTACGGACGAATGCATATTTTTAAAATTAAGATTTCATTCAGTTAGGTATGCGAAAAATGTTCTCACGAAATAATTTCTTGTTTCCTTTTTTTCATTATTACTTGCAATAACGGGGGTTGATTTTCGGAGGTAAATATAGTTAGTTTGAAATCGGAGGAAAAGGGAGTGCTGTTTTAATTACAAACTCCCGTTGAAAACCGTTCGGTCTATAAATATTTTTGTCGTGCACATTTCAGAAAACTAGAAACGCTAATTCGTTCTTTTCTTGTGGTGTATGTTTTAATATAACTTTTTCCAAAAATTAATCTATAATTAATCGCCGCGGCGCCGAGTTTTAAACCGCGTATCTTAACTCGTCGTTTTGGTGGTAAAGTGTTTAACTAAAGGGAATATATTCAAGTGTAAGTAGGTATTTTTATATAAATGAAGCTCGCAGTAAATAATTTTACAAGCTTATATAACGTATTAAAAATCAAACATTGCCTTGCAAAGTTATCTCATTCGTACGCGGGCTCATTAAGCTGAAATCTGTTAAAATTAAAGATAGTACAGGGCTTCCTCACTCTTGTATTTGGGTGAATTAGCATTGTTGTTTGTTGTTTATATTTATATTTGTGTAGAGGTGGGCTTGGCAAACGGGTACAGAATAGACCTTGGTTATAATTGTAATAGGCAATTGTCGAGTGTTTACATACTCACGGGTCCAGATGACCATTAAACACCTCGAATTGTTTTTTTGTTTTTATTGTTGTATAGTTGAAAGAATTACCTGAGAAAGGGGCGCAATATTTTTCTAACGAACTCAAACATGTATATCGGTCACGGTACAATGATTCATTTACAACTTACCTTTGTAAGGCTTTGTTTTAACGATGTTTTTTTTGTCAGTTTGTTCTAGTAGAAATGTTTGCCTGCGAACTGATTTCTCTTTGTATGTAATTTATTGTAACTTCATTAGTCACTAAACAGTTGCGTACGTGTAAATTTCTCACTTATTTTTTTTTGTTTGTCCTTGCATTTACCTTATTATCATCTGTGCAATTTTACTGTTATATTTTATATGTACCGAAATTTGCCTTATTATTTTATTTGCTTATTTACTTAAAGACCGGCATGATTGATTTTAGAGGGCCACATGTTTGGTATTACAATTATTATTCTGATTTATTTATGACACAATTGTGTGTGTAACTACAGGTTTTTTTAATTGTGTTTATGTGTAGCTAAACTGCTTTTTATTTATTTTTCTCTTAATGTTACATATTTTGTACGCACTTTACCCTGATTTAATGGTGTTTTGTTATATATTTAATCCTTTCATTGTTTTCTTTTCGTTATTTCATTTATTAATGTACTTGTGCAATTACTTATTTATGAATAAAGTTGGTTTTGTTGGTGATTCTTTCCCACAATAGTAGATTAACGGGTTTAACCATCATTGCGCAAAGCTTGTTAATTTTAATTTGAGTAGTCTCATTGTTTACCTGCCCCACATGATGCAACACTTAGCCTGATCCAGCCTATCTAATTCAAATAGCACAACGTACCTACCACTGACATTATTGTCACTAAAGCCAAGATAAATCACAGCGATTGTTTTGTTCTTAGATTTGCATTCTTGCAAATAAGTTTAAATTACACTTTTCAAGATAGGGTACCTGGGGGACGCTACCAACTCATATTTATACACCTCGAATTTGAATTTTGTCAAATATTTTAGGCAAAAAATCCAGAAAGCACGTTTTTCTTTAATGCGTGACAAAAATATATCCCTAGGTATAATTAAATAAACTGGGTACATAATGTATATTAAATGATTCTTGACAATTGGACTAGCCGCTGAACTTCCAATTCAGTAATGATTTAGAACTCTCTAAGACGATGTCCTCTCTACTCTGCGTAGCGTGGTTCGAATGAGGAGACATACACGGTGCAACACCTAACCTCCATGGAGCTTCTATGGCAACCTGCTGGAATTTTTGAAAAGAGTAAAAGTATCACAACTTTATATTTATACAGGGTGTTAAAAAATCAACCTGATGGAGGTTACTACTTACAAAAAGTGAAGTTTTTAATTTTGTTTTTTGGAAATTTCAAATAACTTGCCTCTACACAAAAATCTACTAAAATATTACCGTTTATTTAAATTTTAACTTAGAAATTAACATTTAATGACTACAACATCATCTAGCACAACAGGTAACCGAACCTCGAATTTGTTTTTTGGCAAATACTTCAGCAAAAATCCATTTGTGCACGCCTAAAATATCTCTTGGTATAATTAAACAAACTACATAGTACATAAAATGATTCTCGACAATTGAAATAGTCGATAACCTTCAAATTCAGCAATGATTGGGAATTAATGCACTCTCCAACTCATGCTTTTGAATGAGGCGACATATACAAGGTGATGCATTCCCACCGCCACGGAGTTTTTATGGAAACCTGTTGAACATTTTGAAAAAAATTGTCGGCAGACATATACTGAGTACTATAGGTAACATCCCAAAAGAGTTGTTAGCTTTATTAACAACCTAGACTTAATGGGAACACGATAGATGCAGGGTCATTCACAAAAGATCTTATCTTACAGGCCGCAGTGAAGAAAGGCTTCTCAGAGCCAACCAACCCCGTAACAATAATCTACACTCTACAAGAATCAGGTACATCCAGACTCCATTGATAAAACGGTGTTTATTACTCCTGGCGGACAGTAATAATATTTAAGAGTTCTATTCATGCTGGCGGATGCCCCATCGGTATTCCAGCGCATTATGAGTAAAGTTCTGGGCGAATTGTGACACGGTGAGGTGTTAGTATCCACATATGGACGATTTACTAATACCATCTACCACCGTGGAGAATTGGTTAGCTATTATTGACAAGGTGTTGCAATTAGTGTGGGAGGCGGCGTGAAACTGAGGTTGCACGATGCTCTTTCTGGATGCAAAAGCTGTAGTATTTAGATCACGAGGTATGCACCGATGGCGTTCGGTCAGGAAGGCGTAAAGTCGAGGCAGTTCAATTCTTTCTTATACCACTCTCTTGTAAAGAAATTTAGTTCCACGAATAGCTCGGTGATGACTGACTATCCAGGAATATGACCTGGAGGTGGAATACCGTCCTAGTGTAAGGATACATGTTGATGCACTAAGTAGAAACCCCATCGGAGAAATGGCGGAAACCAGTTATGTAGGTCTGATGTGGTGGCGATTGATGACTCGATTGGTTTCTTTAAGATGAAATTACAGGGCCCTGAAGCGCAAGGGTATTGGGTTCAAACGTGGCGGAAAAGGACGTCAAGGCAAACTATAAGGTGAAGGATTACAATAAACTTCACGTGGCTTTGTTAACCATTTAATATTAAAAAGATGTGATTACAGCATGCAGGTGCATTTATTATCTTATTGGTTTGTAACTCAAAGCGCATTCAACGTTTTACTGAACGGCAAGTTAGTTAAGTATAATTATTTTATAATTAACCACATTTACCATTTAATAGGAAGACAGGTTCTCTTTCTACCGTTTGATTCAATGAAGCGCAATTATGCCCCTATCTAACACATAGTTCATGATTAAGCATAAATATGATACATTTTTATTCTTTATCTCTAATTGTAAGGCTGTTTCTCGGAGAAGTCATCGTTCAGGATACCATACCGCATAAATCCTTGGCGCCAATAACGCATTTCTTTGGCATTTTCCAAGAATGAAAGTCATGTCGATCAACTCTGCGTCGGACAACAACATTTTAATGGAAATGTCTAGTAGAAACACTTAAACTGATACACAAGACAGCAAAGCACAACAGAAGCTCGAGAAACTGACGTTTCTTATCAGTTGTTTAAAACAATTGACAAACGCTTTCCAAAGCACCGCGACAATGCGCAATAAAAACTGAAATTAGATAAAAATGTGAATATCTCGAAAACTATCACTCCAAAATATCGATAATGTTACATCAATGGAAAGGAAATTTAATTTCCTATCCGCTGATGTAAGAAAATATAGGTGGTTCCATTTAAAAAAATCAAGTTATCCATGTTTGAAAAAAATTATTTTCGGAGCGATAGAAATTATTTAATTCTAAAAGCAAGATTTTTGGCAATGAATGAAAATGATGCGGTACCCTTTTCGGAAGTAAAAAACGACAACCACATCTCTCTACCAGTATCCGTATTCGAGACATTGAAAGTTTTCGGAGGCACTGCAAACGTCATTTTTTCTACAAAATGTCAAATAACTCAGAAGCAACGCGACGTAGACCCATAGTGTGGTTATTAAAGTGACCTTTAAATTCAACGAGGAATTCAAAAATGTAATAATATATAGGTTGTTCTATTTAAAATAAAGAAGTTGGCATGAGTTTCCGGTATAACCGGAAGTCCGCCATTTCTGAAAATAATTTTAAAACGTGTAGTTTATGACTGTGGACAACTTTTATATAAGACATTTTTTCGTATTTGTAATAGTAAGGGAGTTATGGAGCAATCTCGCTTAAGTGGGTCACCCTGTATATATGTAATTTATGACTTTTACTAAGTAGCAGTTAATCAAGCACAATTGTGCACTGAGCTGATAGAATAGTGGTGGCACGACCTGCTTAGCATTCGGGAGGTAATGGGTTCGATTCCCGTTACCGTCTGCCTTGTGTAAGGTTTTTTCAGGGAGTTTTCCTCATACACATAAAGCGGCATGGTCACTGCGTATATGCATAACATGTGCGGGTACTTAGGCAGATGCTGAGGTAGTATTTCTCTCCTCAGAACCTTAACTCCGTTCCTTCCGATCCTATCCTGACCACACTCGTCCTTAACCCTACCATGCATATCTACGTAATGTATGTATGTATGCTGGGAATCCATGATTGTGGCTGAAGGAGCTTGGAAAGCTCAAACAGCCCGCCCTCCTCCTTGGGGAGGGAATGAAGTACGTGACCTTTCCTTTCCTGCGCAATTGTGCGTCCCTGATGAATTTCGTACAAGTAGCATGTGTTCCTTTGACTTTTGTAGAAACAAAAAACATCGAAATCTGTATCAAGTTAAGTTAGTAGCACAAGTATGAAATTGTTTATATTAGAGTAACACGGCTCATAAAATTTTGAGTGCAGTCACTTTTACATTTCTTCAGAACATTTTGTATTGCTAATGAAATTGCAAATTCTTCTAACTAAGCTAAAGAAAAAAAAACTACCAAGTATTATGATAATCCAGAAGTTTGTACGTAATCCCCCTATATGTAAAAATTGCTAATTAGATGCAGTTTAAATTAAATTGTGTAAAAATAAGCTATAAACAAATCAAACCATTTCTGGGAAATTCTATACTTTATAATTAAGTGTTTTGTATTTAAAATCAATTCTAGCGCAGTTATGCGTTTCGATAATTTCTAGAAAAATGAAATAAAAATTCACTTAGTCACAAAATGGAATAACTACTATCGATTCCGTAGAAAATAATTTATGTAAATTATTCCTTTGTATTAATCATTAGATTATTAACCGCAACAACGTGTGTAACCGCAGTGCATCATACTTTTCCGTTAATTCCGTTCAGCTTTTTTCAATAATATTCTACTTTGGGATTTTGTAAATTTTGGAGACTGAACAAATGAAAGTAAAAGAGAGATAAAATACCGTGTGAGCTTCCTGGAAGTGTTCGATATTTATTTTTTTCCTCAATTTAATGTTAATAGAAACTCTTTGACATATTGTGTATTATTAAAAAATTAATAAATAAAATAAGAAAGGTCCTTCCCAAAATCCCCTCCTATATTATTTTATTTACTTTTTTTCATTTTATTGTTTGTTGAATAAACAACACTATCATAAGAGCAAAATACATCAGATAATTAAATAATTAGTTTCATTTAAACGAGATGATGCACTCTCAAGCTTTTCTGTTTTCTTGGCGTATTCCTCTTCATTTGTGTTTTCTCTTTTTCTCTAATTTCGTTCTTCCGCTTTTTTATTTTCTTTTTCCTTCCTTTCTTTTTTTTTATGATTGTGGACCTGAACAGGCTAAATTTGGTTTATCGTGCTAAAGCACTCAGGAACACTTAGGAGGATGGATAGAGGGATAATGAATTGCCAATAGATGCCTATGAACAGCTACCTTAAATTTTCTCATATCATAAGTGAGAGGAAAACAGGAACTAGGGAGATCATTCCAGAGTTTAGAAGCCGTGTAGAAAAATGTGGATTGCGCCCGTTTGGTACGACAAGTGGAGATCTGTACTGCACACTGATGATGTGAATGAGCGAACCGAGTATTTCTCGCAAAGATAGCCCGAGATGATATCAAAGAATATAATTCAGCAGCACAATAGCCATTGTAATAACGATAATACAAAGAAAGAACTGAAACCATCCTTCTATGCTCAAGCGACTGTATGTGAGAAGTTAAGGACGGGTCATTTATAAGCCTAATCGCCCTCTTTTGAATACGATCAACGATATCAAGAGCGTATTGGGAAGCACTAACCCAGAGGTGAGAATTATATTCCAGATGAGGCCGAATTTGGGCCTTATACAGCAGGAGTTGTCGAGAGGTAAAGTACTGCTTAGATCTGTACAAAAAGCCTATTTTACGAGCAGCTGTTTTGGTAGATGACAGAAGATGGTCAACCCATGAGAAATTTGAAGATACAGTTATACCCAACAGAGTAATAGAGTCTGAATGCAAAGCAATGGATGGGGTTAGTTGTTGAAGAAATAAGGTCATTTATGTACAGCAGAAAAAGTGTAGGCGCTATAACGGATCCCTGTGGTACGCCCGCGTTGATGCTAACTTCTTTTAAAAAAAAACCATCAACTACGACACGTATTCGTCTCAGCTTAGTCATCATTTTTCTTTTTCTTGTCTTCCAAATAGATGGGGCTTATTATCAAAATCTTTCAGGGCAGCTTTTACTGTTAACAGCGCATTTAAGGACCATTCTGACACGGTTGCCCCGTCACTGGTCAGTGTTCTACCTTTCTGCGTTTGAATTTCCATGGGAAAGGGACAGACATGCTTTAACAACTTTACTAAATTCAGGGTATTTTGTACAGCCAACAGGATCTATTAGATCCATGAATTGGCTCCAGTATTGGTTAATGAGAAGATCTTTAAGCTCAGACTATTCTGGTTCTCATTTCAGCAATTTCGATTCGTCTAAGAGGGTATCAATTTTATGTCCCAAGGCGTTGATCTGATTACTTCTAATATTTAATCACAGCTCTCTGCAGATAAAATTCTAAATTTATAAATGGCTAGCAATCTAACTAGTCCAACTAACCAACAGAGATTGTGACGTTGCAGAATCACTCCATAAAGAATAATTCAAATTAATGTTGTACACAACTAAAAGTTTTGAATACTAAATAAAACAAATGTTAAAAGAACTATATTATCAAAAGTAATCAACAATGAACAATATTCATAAGATAGTTCAAATGTTGGGTTAAAAAATTCACCCCTGATAGTTTAAAGTGGAAAAAAATTATTTTATAACATTTAAAATAATCTGCAAGTCTAAAAATAGTGACTTTTAGTAAGAAAATTAAAAAATAGTAACAAAATAGTGATTTTTAGTGACACGCACCAAGCCCTGAATTTCGCAGACTTAAACGGCAACTTAACCTCAAAATCGACTCGCTCACGTCTCATAACGCACACAACATAAACATAAAATAACATAACAACATAAAACACGTTCCTTTCCGGCTTGGTTTAGTTATGATATAATTAAAAATATTCGTTTAAAAAACTACTACCGAAAGAAATACAGACCAACTAATTCTGAATGTGTATATAATTTTACAAAACTGCGAGCAACTATTAAATCACACTCTTCTGCTAGTTTGTAAGGTTATTTTGACGCACCATGTATATGCAGTATTTTGATACCGTATGGAACGTATTTTGAATGTAAATGAAGCGAGTTTTAACGAAAAAAATTTTTTTTTGTGTATGTTGAATGTAAGTTGGTGTAAATGATACGCCACTGGAATTTAATGTAGCATTATTTATCACATGAAAGAATATTTGAATGTTGTAGAAAGATTTTTATGTTGAAAGCATTAAATTTGGTTGAAAAATAATGTTTTGTGACAATTTTTATAGGCACGGCACTAGTAACAGACTACTCGCCTTTTGTGCTACTGTATAAGAATTTGGATTGAAGAAGTGGTTGTAGACGTATGAATGAGTGAGTTTATTATACCGGGTGGTCGTAAAGTAAGGAATAAATTCAATATCTCGTAAAGCACAATTTTTTTCAAAAATCGCCCGGACCCGTCGATTTAATTTTTTTTCGGGGCATATATTGCGAAAAAAAATTTTTATACAGAGTTTCTCAAAAAAGCTTTGCTACAAAAATTTTTTTTTTAATTGCAACCCAATTTTTTTATTGCATTTTTGAATTGCCCTTACAATTCTAGCTCAATAGTAGGCTTTGGATTTATGACGCGGAAAACAAAAGAATAATTAATGTCAATAGTTATTATCGTTGACAGTTCTGTATGTATTTTCGTAACGTTTCACTAGTTTTTCAAAGTCTAGTATTAAAGTTATTATCGTTGACAGTTCTGTGTATTTTCGTAACGTTTCACTAGTTTTTCAAGGTCTATTATTAAAGTTATTATCGTTGACAGTTCTGTGTATTTTCGTAACGTTTCACTAGTTTTTCAAAGTATATTTTCGTTTTTTTAACACTAAATTACATTAATATGCGGCTTACTGAGACACAGCGCCTAGAAATCTTGATGATGATTGGCTACGGTAATCGGGCTAGAACGCAGCAGGACTTATTTAATCAAAAATACCCCAATCGTCCGCCAATATCGAAATCGACAGTTAGCAAGATTGAGCAGAAGTTTAGTCAATTCGGTCATGTAAGAGATGTTCCTAGATGTGGTCGTCCTCAAGTTGATGAAAATAAGCAGTTAGAAGTCTTATTGGCGATTCAAGATAATCAGCATGTAGTATCTAGGCAGGTAGCAAAGGACATGGATATTGGAAAAACAAGTGTTCTAAAAATATGTGTTTGGAGAATCCAAATTTAGTGAAAAATATACTTTTTTCCGATGGAGCCACTTTCTGCTTGAATGGTGACGTAAATACCCAGAACTATCGGTACTGGTCCGATGTAAATCCACACTGGATGAGGGAAGGACATACACAATTCAATCGAAAAATAAATGTGTGGGCTGGCGTTGTTGGTGACATTATTATCGGGCCTTTCTTCTTTGAAGAAAATTTAACAGGTGAGAAATACCTGAGTTTTCTAGAAGAGGAACTTGTTCCAGCTCTGGCTACCCTTTTTTCTGAGATAGAACGTCCGGGTTTGCCACACCATAACATCTGGTTCCAACAAGATGGTGCTCCCCCCCATTTTGCTGTGGTAATTCGAACTTATTTGCACGACACTTTCCCAAACAGGTTGACTGGAAGGAGCGATGTTATTGAGTGGCCACCAAGATCACCCGATCTAACACCACTAGACTTTTTTTTATGGGGATACCTTAAAGGCAAGGTATTTAAAAGCTAACCGGCAAATCTAGATGATTTAAAACAACGCATCCGTAAAGAAATACGTCGAATAACGCCCGAAATGGTTCGAAATGTGCAGCATGAATTTGTAGATCGATTAGGCCATTGTCAGTTGACTAACGGAGGACATTTCGAACATTTGCTGAAATAAAATTATTTTTAAGTTTACGAATCTTGGACTTAGGTATAGCACATGCTACATGACAAATGTTTAGAATTGTAAGGGTAATCCAAAAATGCAATAAAAAAATTGGGTTGCAATTTGAAAAAAAAACTTTTTTTAGCAAATCTTTTTGCGACACCCAGTATAAAATTTTTTTTTTCGCAAAATATGCCCCGAAAAAATATAAAATCGACGGGTCCGAGCGATTTTTGAAAAAAATTGTGCTTTACGAGATATTGAATTTATTCCTTACTTTACGACCACCCGGTATATTGATATTGTATTAACGTGCAGTAAGAAATATGTATATACATTTTTATTTGTAAAAATTTTGTAATATTGTGCAATAATGGAAAATTGATGGATGTTCAAGAATGAAGTTGTTAGAATGTGATTGAGTTGCTTAAATTACACGGAAATGGGGAATAATGTACAGAGTAAAGGTAATTGCAATTAAAGGCCTTTTCAGATAGTTTTGAGTGAATTAAAAAGTCAATTCAAGATGGCTACGTTCTTCTTACTTTGCGGAGCGGTGGTTCCGTTTCGGACGTCCACGCGTGAGATCTCGATAGTAATAGGTGAATTTTGATGTTAGGGGGGATATATTGTGACGTTGTGGTTAAAGTAAAGATCGCGCGCGGCGTTTTTGAAGAGACCATTAGAATGGTCAGTGTGGATTTTTATTTGTGAAAATTGTAGTTTCAGCAGCACGTATATATAGCGGCTACAATAACCCACAAGGGGATAAATTATATATAGACATTCATAAGTAAAGTTTATTTGTGAGTTGAGGAAAAGAATAGTGATTTTTTTCAAGAGATTTAAAAAGTGCGAAAGGAGACTTGAAAATAACACAGCAAAATATTCATCTAAGTGTTCAGTAAGCGCGTGATCTAATAATAAAAAGAAAGCCTAAAGTAACACTTTAAGTAACCGAACTAAAAGTTTGTAAATTTAGTTAAGACGTTGGTAATCATCATTGACATTGAATGAAGTACATGTGTACAATCGACAATAATCAAATCAATTGTACAAAGTAAATAAGAGTTTTAATACATTTAAGTGGAAGTAAACGTTCTTCATTGTGTTAAACGTTTTGAAGGGCAAATATTAAAGCATAATATGTGATGTTACGTTAGAGCCCAGGTAAGATACGCGTGTGAACGAGACATTTGCGTCCTGCAGTGAGTTTAACGACGGGTTGCTAAGTCAGCTACAATGGAAACGGGTGGGGTCGATATAAGGAGTAAAATCATTGAAAGCTAGTTTCAAACACCTTAAACTTACCATAAATCTACAACTCACAAAGCTCAGTCTAAGCCCCACCACAATCTTACATTTTGCTAAAATAAATAGTTTTAGATGGGATGTTAAATTAATCTTGCAGCCTACTCAGTAAAACCACTCAAATTCAATCACACTTCAAAAGAAATTGATCCAAAAGCTTAAGAAAATTTTGAAATACACGGGTCGTCGTACACTTATTGAACACACCCCGTACACATAAAAATTCCACGTCATAAAACAATAAACAATACCCAATTTAGAAAAGAATCAAAATAAAATAAAAGAAATCGGTTTAATAATTTTTATCTCAAAACATACGTTAGTTGCTGAAAAATTTTAAAATAGAACGATCAGTGCTTTCATGACAAACATTATCTATATTTTCTCAATACTTTCTCTTTAAAAATGGTATTGCGACATTCATCAATAGGTTTAAATGTTAATACTTCAAAGCTGTAATTTATGCTTAATAAAAATATACGGTCAGTAGCGTTCTGTACCTGATTGACTGCAAAATAATTCAATGTAATTAAAATAAAATTTTGTAATCGATCTGGCTCATTACGCAATTTCAAATCGATCATAAAACTCAAAATAAACAAAGATTAATTTCAATTATCAATAGATGTAACCCGTTAGGTAAACAACAAAGTAAATTAAATACTGGATATATATTGACAAATTTGCAATTGTAAAGTACACACACGTGGCTTAAAGAAGCCACCACGAAAATCAATGCTTATAGACTAAAAATTCCCCCAAATTCTTAACACTAAACACATTAAAATAGATAAAGTTCCATTATCCCTTTTACCTACAAAAAAAAAACTGTTAACTCAAGAAGCAAAAATGTATCTAGAAGATAATCGTACTCGTCTCAGTTAAGCAATATCTAAAACTAGTTCTTACAATTTAAGTTAATTAATGCTTTATCAGTAGGTACAGTGAAGTCCACATGGTCTGATTTCAGTAATCCTTTTTAAATTTGCAAATACACTATGCACAAAACACAGAAGACGGCCGTATTGGTTGAATACTTCCAGAAACAAATAGAGGGGCCCACCTTTCTAAAATAACCTAGGTTTAAAAAATTACATGATTTTCGGCTTTGCCCTTAAAATAATTTCTTTAATTACTTAGTTTTCGAACCAATTTTAAGCTGTAAAGCAGATTTTGGTGTCGAAAATTTACGATTTGACAATGTAAACCTTGTCGTGGCACCCCTACCCCTCCTATAGCCCCAGAAGTATTAGTAAGAAAAAAAAACTAAATTACTGGGCCAATTTGGTGTGAAATAAAAGTGTGGAATGTCAACATGTGATTGATCCTCCTCTTCCCCTCCCTCTAAACCTTTAAAAAGAAGGCAAAAATAATTCTAAGCTATAAAGCAGCTAACGTTGGTGTCTCGTCCTTATTAATAGTTAATTTTCGTTCTCTACGAATAAGTTATAATTTAGTAATGCATGCCAACTGAAGCAAATAAGAATTCGCACATTCCGCGTCTTTTCGTTCTAGTTATGGGGTCGCTTGAAGGACATTCCAAACTCCACCGACAAGAAGATTTGTCCTGGAAAACAGAACAGTTTTATACACCCGAACAAGATTGGAAGACTGTTTGGAATGTGACGGAAAGCAGTTTCAACATTTATCGAGGCATTAAATACTTAATATTTTTGGGTTTAAAATGGGATTTTATTTGAATTTTACACGGTGAGCCACGTTAAACTTAAACTTTAATTTCGCTGTAACTCTAAAATTAACAACAATATTAAAATAAATCTTGTATCATTTTTATGGCAAATTTAATTAATTTTTTGATTTTAATATATTAAATACCTACATCATCGAAATTAACATTTTAAAGAAAAAGCGTAAAAACCTTATTTTTTTATTCTCAACGCCTCCTAGTGACGTTAAAAATCACGGTTGGTCCTTAATGTAGAGCTATTTTAATTACTACACTTTCAATCGCTCCCCCCACTTTTATTATGGTCAGAACGCCAATGAACCTTAAACCAAAATCAGAGTATTTTCAAAACCGGAGGTATGTATATTTTTGTTCGCCGTTACACTATTGCTAGAAACCTTTCTAACATAAAAAATTAAATAAAAAAATATTTCATGTACAATGTTCGACATCCCCTTCAATACGATGCAGCATTAAGATCGTGTTTTCTTAAAAATTACAAAATTTCAAAACGGGGGGTATGTTCATTTTTGTTGGCGAGTATATTATTGCTGGTGAACCCATGAAACATACAAAATTACGGAAATCAAAATATTTGATGTACAACACGGTTCAACGTCCCTTACAATAGGGCGCTTGTGCATGACGTTCGTCTTCTTTAAACTTGCCTGATTTCAAAATGGGGTGGGGGTACAATTTTAAATTTTGTTTTTATCTTTAATTTTAATCAAGCAAATATTTTTTTAAAATTATAAAGAAACCGTATCACCAAAATTACCTTTATGTCTCACCCCCTTTAATAAATATTAATAAATGTTTCATTAAATTTAGCGTATACGATAGGGTTAACTACGTCATTTATATGACATTCCACCTAGAGGTTAAATTCCTTCAACAATTAACTGAAACATTGTCTATTGCTAAATCTACTTGATGCGGGTTTCCTTATATTCAAACGAATTTGTCTGCCTGTAATAAGTAATAATAATAATTTATTAATCCAAAGATCTTCAGAGAATATGGAATACGTCTCAAGTAACAGTGATAACATAAGAATCTTATTAAAGTCGCCTAATATATTTTTTGTGCGATCGTTCATTTTTGTCAACTTACTGTCACTGTTTTGACAACAGTAGGTGGCATTTACTGTTTAATGAGTCTAACTGAACGGTAAGTAATTTACTTACCGTTCAGCGAACAGTAAGTGAAATTCATAGTTTACTGAAACACCTGCCAGAGTTTTATTAATATTAAAATTAAATGTACGATTGTTACAATTGGAAATGGTAATAATAATAATAGTTTACTGATTAGCAGAATTTCTGACACAATTATTTTACAACTGTCACATCAACATTCAGGTTACTAAGGAAACAATACATACACTTGTGGCTCGGCTTGTGGTCATCTTTTAAGCAATTTTGAGATAAAATAAAATGTGTTTTGCCTACATTTTGCCATCAAGTGTATTCTTGATCGCACAAAAAATACCATACGCATTTCGAACAGTAACGATTTTACCGATCTCCTCCAATATTGGCGACTGAGCGAAGCGAACATTGTCGTCGATCGGTAAACTGTCCTTACTGTTCTTAATACTTAATATACTATATAACATTCATGTACTGAAAAAATACTATTTTTGATTAACCCTTCTTTAACTAATTTTTTTTACTGTGAGATGCAAGACTTTTAAGATTATCTGGTAGTTTGTTACATAATGATGCTCCAGTATAGTATGGGTTTTAGATTATGATAATTGATGATTAAAACTATGTACCGGGTGGTTCATTAATAAAGGAGGCCGGCTGTATATGAGAAACTACGCATCGCACAGTTTCGAGAAAAAATATTGATTGTAAAAGTGACCAAGAGAAATTGCTGGAAATTAGTTTCAAGTTCCTGCGATGGCCGCTAGGGGGCGTACACGAACACCAAATTAGAAAATATGCTTTTTCTCTTAAATCGGCATTATCAAGATATGAGCAAAAAAGTTTTACTATAAACTACATAAGCTTTAAAAACAGTCTTTTTTTTAGTAGTTCTCTCTATATTATTAAATGATTGGACCGATTCTTATAAACTAAGTCTCGTTTGAGAGGGATTCTTGGGCGCTTCTAATAAAATATTAACAGTTTTAGTCTTTTTCGAAAATTTTAAATGTAAGGGTAAAATTATGTTTAACTCACGACAAAGCGCGCGAAAACAGAAATTGATGAAAACCGCAAGTGGATCAAAATAAATGTAACAATATATTTTACAAGTAACAGAATTAGAGAACACGTTTAACTGTCATTAATTATTAAAATTTATAAATTATTATGTTGTATTAAGAATTTTCTGTGGTCCTAAAAAGGTCCGATTTTATAAAAGAATGGTGTTCAAAATCCCTAATACCGAAGAACTAATGACGCCCCATATGTTCAAGTTGTCGCCCGTACTGTTCAATACAGAGATGCAATCTCTCACGCATAGTCAGAATAGCAGTCTAGTAAAAACAAGTAGGTCTTGAAATGCCAACAATAACACAAAATAATAGCCACTTTAAACACTGCTTTACGTGGATTTGCTCATTGGATGAACGAGATGCAACATCAAGGCAGGCGGAGCGTAAACGTTTGGTGCGATATATAGGGAGGAATAATTGAGCCATTTATATTTAATGACCGGTGAAATTTACTTCAAGTGTCCGACCAACGAATTGCCAGTTCTTTGAGAAAACGTGCCATTAAAAACACGCCAAAACATGTTTTTTTAGAATGAAAATGTCCGTCAATTTTTGGACAGAACATTTCCGGAGAGCCGGATAAGAGATAACTTATAGGAAAAGTAAAAAACACGTTTCAATTTCTAGGTTACCGGTTCTAACTTGTTTAGATTTTTATTTTTGGGGAAGGTGGCCGTATTCCAATGGCAGAAGTAGAGACTGCTGTTTTGTCTACGCGTGAGAGATTACAGCTCTGTATTGAGCAGCACGGGCGACAATTTGAACATTTGGAACGTCATTAGTTCTTTAGTACTAGGACTGTTGCACACCATTCTTTTATAACATCGGCCCTTAGAAAGGAAATTCGTAATGCAACATAATTTAAAAAATAAATGTTATTATCCGCGCTAAATTAAACATACGTCTTTCAGGCGATATACAACACACTAGGTCTAGTTCCTATTGTGTTCTCTAATTCTGTTACTTGTACAATGTATTTTTGTCCATATATTTGTAAGGAAAGAAGATATCGAGAAAATTGCAAAAATTTACTGATTTGTCTAAAATGCCATCTACCGATTAAAAAAAACTTACAAACCGACAATGTTAATATTTTATTAGAAGCACCCAAAAAGCCTCCATCATAAGAGACTTAACTTATAAACATGGGTTGAGTTAAAAAAGAAGTTGGCAATTTGTAACGGTATAAACGGGTGGTAGAACGGGATTACAGATAAAATTGGCCTTTTTGCCCCGACTAGCCAGCGTATGGTTGTAGGTCAGATGTTGAAAAATTTTTGCACATCCAGAATAGTAAATCGTACATAAGTCAAAATAGGGGATGAAGACAAAATCAATTCGGTTAAGGGCGCCAGAATGTTTGGTAGTCAAAATAAGGGTCGTCGTGCCAGCAACTCAGCCAACCGCCTGAAATAGGGCTTCAAAAGCACTACACGCTTGTCAAATAAAAGCGTGATACACACTCAATATAGTTACGTTAATACACCTCAGTGTAAATAATTAGGCATTAAATAATAAAAAACAAAAAAATAAGCTATAGAATGCACTCTAAATGAATTAATTCTCAACTAAAAATCAAATAAAACACTAAATATTATTAACGGCTATTACTCAATAATAATAAAAAACTAACTGTCACTTCGTTACGTTAAAACTAAATTACCGGTAACTTGCAATTTGCAAGAAAAAACTTTTATGCAACACAAAAGGGTTTCCACAGAATTAAAACAAATTTATAAAACCTAACAAAGCTATAATAAAATAATAAAAAAAATAAATATAAACATACGATAATGCGTATAAACAAAAAAAATACAAAGGCTTAAAAGGCGACAGGATGTCTGATCAGAATGCTGATTTACGCCGGTCTAAATGGTTTAATATATATATATATATATATATATATATATATATATATATATATATATATATATATATATGATATATATATACATATTCAATACAGGGTCAATTGCCCTTTAATACTAAAATAAATAACAAAGTGTGAAGGCGGAGCGTCAGAACTATAGTTAATTACACTGAATAAAGTTAAAACGACAACTCAATTTACCCAAAAAAAACGACACCGCTTTCAAACCTTCGTTAACACAAAAACATAATTCGAAACACACAAAAATCTTGAAATATTCAATAAAAAAAAAACAATATTATGTTACCTTAAAGTCTAGAATTACACCTCTCCTGTGTTACAACAATGAAAGCGAACCAGGTGATCGGTTACTACTATAACGGAAATGAAATCTTCCTGCTCTGGCAAAATGATGAATAAAATGTTGACTATTGTTCTTTCATACACAAACGATTCCTCGATTTAAACTCGTTAAAATGTTACTGGATAAATTAAAAACTTTTTTTAAAATACTAATTTGTGCACTCAATTTGCTTGTTGACTTTAATCTTTTAAATGGTTTTATTTCCACTAACAATCCAAAATGTTAATAACATGATTTAATTAAATATAATTTTATTATATTGCGAAAGTTTCTTTATCTTTAAACACGCTTTGTACGATAAATAAGTGGCACTCAAGAACGTTAATTTTAAAATCCGCAGAAGCGATATAAACCAAAGAGTTCACCGAAGCACTAATAAAACACGACAATGTCCTCTAGGTAACTTTACGTAAAATCGAAATCGGCACTAGGTATAATCCTTTGGTGATGAACAGTTTTAATAAAATCCCTTTACAGGTCTTCTTTAGAAGTAGCTTAACTACCCTTACTACACAGAAAAGTACGTTCGTTAAACACCACAAGGTCCAAAACATCAACGTTGTAAACCACCCCTTTAAGCGTAACAACAAGCGTCACCGTAATACTACTCCGTAGCGCAGTCAATTTCAGAATCAAGCAAATTATTACCAAAAATCCATCTTGGAATTTTGAATCCCACTACTCACAAAAAATCTTATCTTATTTAGTTCCACCAATTAAAAAAACGGAAGAAGATATAGTACCCCAATACAAACTTCGTTTTCATCCGTCAGGGCTCGATAGTTTTCCAAAATTTTAAACGTCAGCAAAAGTAACGTGCAAAATATCTCTCTTTTCCTTAAAGTGCGAACAATTAGTCCCACATTCAACCTCTATGATTTAAAACCAACATACTCACTAATAAACTGAACAACTCTAACTACTCGTCTTTATGTCGCCAACATGACGTCATGCACATATAAACCTACACTATTTATTTAAATTACTTAATTTTTTAAGGAAATCAAACGAAATAAACATTATTTACACTTATATACAAATAAACGTTACTCAAACTTCGATAAACGGGAAATAATAAGGAAAACAACCTAAATTACGGAATAATAATTTCACAAACAAAAAAAACTAAAGCTCGCCATACACCTTTCCTAAATGTCGCTACACGCGTTACACAAATTTATCTATAAAACAATTTGACAACAAAAAAAAAAAAAATATATATATATATATATATATATATATATATATATATATATATATATATATATGTATACGGAATCTAACCAAGTGAATAGAACTACAAACAAAATTACGCAATACGTATACAGGGTGTTCAAAATACCCTGACAAATTATTCAAGTGAACATTTACCTTCCCCTCTTCCCTTATTTTACCAGATAAAGAAAAATGTTTCTAAGCTATGTAGTTTATAATAACAATATTTTGGACACATCTTAATAATGCCGATTTAAGGGAAAAAGCCAATTTTCTAATTTGGCGTTCGTGTACGCCCCTTAGCGGCCATCACAGGAACTTGAAACTAATATCCAACAATTTCTCTCTGTCACTTTTACCATAAATATTTTTTTCCCGAAAGTGTGATGCGTTGTTTCTTATATACAGCCTGCCTCCTTTATTAATGGACCACCCGGTACAGAATTTAAAGAAGTAAATTGATCTATATTAATATGTACAAATGACAACATTTCTAAAATATACACAGACGGAGGCGTGAGTATTGTATACTTAATAAACAATGGCGTACATGAATCCATATTTCTTAAACTAAATATACATCGTAGTGCACTTTTTTGTAATATAAATAATCGGTAGACGGAAGTACAATTTCCCAAAAAATAATACCATACCTTAAAGCTGATTCAAAATTGGAGTAATAAAAACTTAGTGTAGAATACCAGCCTGAAGTTACATTCGACTTTTTTTCAAGGACATTCGCTTATAGAATAGTACCAACCTAATAAAAAATAATAAAATAACTAAATAATCCGGCTTGAAATTACATTTGCTTTTTTTTAAAATATATGAACTCTTTTATTTACTGTGCTGCAAAATGCGAAAAATCCACCTCGATGTCAGCATTATGCGTATACAAATATAGAAGGCGTCAATTCAAATGTAATTTACAAAATTTCAGCGAGTTTTGGAAGAGGAGGATTATTCGAATAAGGTGGCACAAGATCCCACCTTTAATGCCCTATAGGCCGTTTGTCAAAACGTACTGCACAATTCGAAAAATCCACCTCGATGTCGGCAATTGCGCGTATACTAATATGGAAGGCGTGAATTCAAATTAATTTACAAAATTCGAGCGAGTTTTGGAAGAGGAGGATTATTCGAACAAGGTGGCCCAAGGTCTCACCTTTAATGCCCTATAGGCCGTTTGTCGAAACGTACTACACAATTCGAAAAATCCACCTCGATGTCGGCAATTCTGCTTATATTAATACAGAAGGCGTGAAGTCAAAATTAATTTACAAAATTTGAGCAAGTTTTGGAAAAGGAGAATTATTCGAACAAGGTGGCACAAGCTCCCAGCTTTGATGCCCTATAGGTCGTTTTTCGAAAAGTACTGCACAATTCGAAAAATCCACGTCGATGTCGGCAATTCTGCGTATATTAATACAGAAGGCGTGAAGTCAAAATTAATTTATAAAATTTGAGCGAGTTTTGGAAGAGGATGATTATTCGAACAAGGTGGCCCAAGGTCTCACCTTTAACGCCCTATAGGCCGTTTATCGAAAAGTACTGCACAATTCGAAAATTGACCTTGGTGTCGGCAATTGCGCGTATACAAATATAGAAGGCGTGAATTTAAAATTATTTTACAAAATTTTGAAAGAGGAAAATTATTAGTACAAGGTGGCACAATAGATAGTTTTATTTTCAAATCTAATGAGATCGCTACATGCAGACACTCGTAGCTTCTAGTTGGTATAAAAGTATAATAGTGTATGGTATGCTAGGCGATTTGCAAAAAAAAATTCCGAAGAGACCCAAAATGTTCTAAAAATCATAATTAAAGATTTGATTATGACGTCATAATTCTGTCAAAATTTTATTTATCATTTAGTTGCTTTTGAATGTTTTAGGTTGAATTATAGTGACTGTTGATACTTTCATGTTTGTTGAATACAAATAAAAATTAAAAATACATCTCATACTGATTTAGAAGGTTTCTTATTGTAAACATTTATGATTTAAAATATTGGGAAACATTAGATTTGACTCGTCTTAGCATTTATTTAATCAAATTATGATTAGGGCTACGTGTATTCGAATTCAATCTGGTTATTCATCATGCTTGAGAATAGGTTTAATTCGTTCACCAAGGTTATTGTAGGTTTTGTTTAACGTTACGACACAGTTTACAGTAGGACTTTATATGCAATTTGCAAATGTATGTCGAACGTGTTGCAATTTTACTGTTTACTGTTACTGTAGGTTTACTTGTATGTTATGGAAGCTTGCAATAAGGCTTCATTTTAATCGCTTTGTACATAGGTTTCACCTTAGTGTGATATTTGGTTTGCAAATTCAAATTTCACACAGGAGGTAGTATGTTCGATGCGTTACTCCTATATTTGAATTGGAGGAGTTCGTCTGTTAGTTCGATAACTTGTTGGACATATATCCTCGCTATAACCACAATTGTATAAGGGGAGGGGGGTAATCGATCCACTAACTCCCGTAATAGGTAGCCCTATTCCCAATCATAGGGTGTCCATTCCACGAAGACTAAGAACGATTGCAATATTTGAAGTGAAATGTAACCTTTCGGCTGCCATAACCACTTCAATTTCATTCTCCATACAAATTATTGTGTCCATTCCATGAGGACTAAGAACGATTGTACCATATGAATTGTTCCAACCTTTTGAATTCACAATACGATAGACTACTGTTTACACAAGAAGCAAGTAAACACAAAGGAAAGGTCCGCTAGTCTAGCGAGATCATTCTGCGGCATGTCTGGAACACATTGATCATGTAACCATCTAAAACAAGTGGAACATTGAACGATGACATCTTTGATTGTCCTGCCAAAGATCATGTTAAACATCTATTGTACGATTGTTTATGGTTATCAAAACAAGTTCTTAGAGTTAATACAAAAGAGTAGTAGAACAATTCAATTTGACAAAATTGTTCTACATTTTACAATTTTATCGAAAATATAGTGAGAAGATAACTGTAAGTATTCACAACGTTTATGATTATAATATTTCATTAATAAACCGAAGAAATCATTATCATGATGTTAATGTGAAGTTTACATTTTCATATCTATAGAACGTTTCTCTGCATTTTGAAATACGTACATAGATAAGGTAGAATACATACATAAGTTAGACCGTAGAATAAAACGGCACCAAATACAATGAGGTGTCGTCGTAGTACTTGTTTGCACAACAAGGAAATTCCTCTTACATAATGAATATTACCGACGAGAATTTCTCTGTTGTCTCATTAGATTAGAAAATCAAACGTATATATATATATATATATATATATATATATATATATATATCCCATTCCTTAGTAACAGTTCAGCTAGAATACCTAACACGAGTGTGATAATTGTAACTTTTTAAAAATGCCGTATGCAAAAAATGATTTACAAATGAGAACAATCAGTTAATTGTGCTCACTACATTTGTATATGCGCAATTGCCGATATCGAGCTGAATTTTTCAAATTGTACAGTACTTTTCGAAGAACGGCCTAGAGGGAATTAAAGGTGGGACTTTGTGTTAATTTTGAATTCATGTCTACTATATTTGCAACCCGCAATTGCCGACATCGAGATCGATTTCTCGAATTGTGCACTACTTCTCGAAAAACGGCCTATAGGGCATTACAGGTGGGACCCTGTGCTACCTTATTCGAATAATCATCCTATTCCAAATCTCGCTCAAATTTTGTATATTAATTTTGAATTCACACTTTCCTTATTCGTATACGCGCAATTGCTGACATAGAGGTGGATTTTTCGAATTGTGCAGTACTTTTCGAAACACGGCCTATAGGGTATTAAAGGTGGAACTTTGTGCCACCTTGTACTAGTAATCCTCCTCTTCCAAAACTTGCCCAAAATTTGTCAATCAATTTTGAATTCCCGCCTTCTAAATTTGTAACGCGCAATTGCCGACATCGAGATCGAATTTTCGAATTGTGTAGTACTTTTCGAAAATCGGCCTATAGGGCATTAAAGGAGGGACCTTGTGCTACCTTGTTCGAATAATCCTCTTCTTCCAAAACTCGCCCAAATTTTGTAAATTAATTTCGAATTCATAGTCTATATTTGTACACGCGCAATTGCTGACATCGAGGAAGATTTTTCGAATTGTGCAGTACTTTTCCAAAACCGGCCTATAGAGCATTAATGTGGGACTTTGTGCCACCTTATGCTAGTAATCCTCCTCTTCCAAAACTTGCCCAAATTTTGTAAATTAATTTTGAATTCACGCCTTCTATATTTCTAACGCGCAATTGCCGACATCGAGATCGATTTTTCGAATTGAGCAGTACTTTTCGAAAAACGGCCTATAGGGCATTAAAGGTGGGACCTTGTGCTACCTTGTTCGAATAATGCTCCTCTTCTAAAACTCGCCCAAATTTTGTAAATTAATTTGGATATCACGCCTTCTATATTTGTAACGCGCAATTGCAGATATCGAGATCGATTTTTCGAATTGTGCAGTACTGTTCGAAAAACGGCCTATAGAGCATTAAAGGCGGGACCTTATGCTAACTTGTTCGAATAGTCTTCCTCTTCCAAAACCCGCCCAAATTTGGTAAATTAATTTTGAATTCACACCTTCTATATTTGTAACGCAAAATTGCCGACATCGAGATCGATTTTTCGAATTGTGCAGTACTTTTCGAAAAACGGCATATAGGGAATAAAGGAGGTACCTGGTGCTACCTGGTTCGAATAATCCTCTTCTTCCAAAACTTGCCCAAATTTTGTAAATTAATTTTGAATTAATACCGTCTATATTTGTATACGCGCAATTGCGCAAATTGGATTTTTCGAATTGTGCAGTACTTTTCGAAGAACGACCTATAGGGCATTAAAGGTGAGACCTTGTGTCACCTTGCTCGAATAATCCTCTTCTTCCAAAACTCGCCCAAATTTTGTAAATTAATTTTGAATTCACGCCTACTATATCTGTAACGCGCAATTGCCGACATCGAGATCGATTTTTCGAATTATGAGTACTTTTCGAAAAACGGCCTATAGGGCATTAAAGGTGAATTAATTTTGAATTGATACCTTCTATATATGTATACGCGCAATTGCTGACATCGAGGTAGATTTTTCGAATTGTGCAGTACTTTTCAAACAACGGCCTATAGGACATTAAAAGTGAGACCTTGCGCCACTTTGTTCGAATAATCGTCCTCTTTCAAAACTTGCTCAAATTAATAAATTATAAATTAATTTTGAATTCGCGCCTACTATATTTGTAACGCGCAATTGCCGACATCGAGATCGATTTTTCGAATTGTGTGATACTTTTCGAAAAAACGGCCTATAGGGTATTAAATCCTCCTCTTCCAAAGCTCGCCCAAATTTTGTAAATTAATTTTGAATTCACGCTTTCTTTATTTGTATACGCGCAATTGCTGACATCGAGGTGAATTTTTCGAATTGTGCAGTACTTTTCGAAAAACGACCTATAGTGTATTAAAGGTGAGACTTTGTGAAACCTTGTACTAGTAATCCTCATCTTCCAAAACTCGCCCAAATTTTGAAAATTAATTTTGAATTCACGCCTTCTATATTTGTAACGTGCAATTGCCGATATCGAGATCGATTTTTCGAATTGTGCAGTACTTCTCGAAAAACAGCCTATAGGGCATTAAAGGTGGGGCCTTGTGCTACCTTGTTCGAATAATCCTCCTCTTCCAAAAGTCTCCCAAATTTTGTATATCAATTTTGAATCCACGCCTTCCATATTTGTATACGCCGACATCGAGGTGGTTGTTTCGAATGAACTACTAAATATTACATCACTATTTCGTATGAAATAAAGGCGTTCATATATATAAAAAAAAAAGGAATGTAATTTCAAGCCGGATTATTTTAATTTATTATGTTGGTATAATTCCATAAGCGAGTGTCCTTGAAAAAAAGAAGCGAATGTAACTTCAGGCTGGTGTGTACCATCGGTATTCACAATTTGCGTTAATCGTTTTAAGAGAAAACAGAAACTATATAATTTTTTACAAAGTGCATCAACATGTGCATTCAATTTTAGAGATATATCTATATTAATTCCAAGTAGTTTACACGTTTGTTATTTAAACTTATTAACGAATTATTTGAATATTGATTTTGTGTAGAAAAAAATTGCATGGCATGAGTTTTTTCTTGATTACAAGTAAGCTTGTTAGCATGAAAATAATCCGTAATATTGTATAGTGCCACGTTAAGATCATTACAGATTGTTATATCATCAGCAGAGTACTTTGGAATTAAAATTTTGATATGGTAGAAAATGTCTTCTCATATTTAAATACGACCTCAATAAGTTGATTGCTTGACCTCTGATTCCAAAAGAATTTAGTTTTGGCCCAATTCATATACAGTCATCCAGCAGTGCTTGCTTTACTATTTTTAAAAAATCAGATTTTTTTAACACAATTACCCTTACATGTTGGAAGTTGAAATTACGATCATTATTAAAATTTTACTGATCAGATGTGCAGTTCCATATTTGCAATGCTGATGATTAACTGCACAATTCAAGCGATTAAATGACGCCAAACTATCTCCTTATCGATCATTTGTCACGAATAATCACTAAAAAACTAGAAATTATTCAGAAAATTAAAGTGCTACATTTTATGATAGTTCATATTGATTTTACTCAAAAATTATTTCGAAGATTTAGATGCTCTGCTGGTTGATATTCGATAGTTCTGCTAGCAGAGACATTTAATATAGTTTTAGACGATTATAATATCGCAAATTGAATAGTTTCATCAATAAAACAATTAGAAAATTTTTAACTAATTATTTTGTTCGAAAACTTATGATTTCGAAGATTAAGGTGCTCTGCTGGTTGATATTCGATAGTTCTATTTAGCAGAGCACATTTAACGTATAGTTCTAGACGTATATATCGCAAATTTAAATAGTTCCATCAATAAAACAATTAGAAAATTTTTAAATAATTATTTTGTTCGAAAACTTATGATTTCGAAGATTAAGGTGCTCTGCTGGTTGATATTCGATAGTTCTATTTAGCAGAGCACATTTAACGTATAGTTTTAGACGTATATATCGCAAATTTAAATAGTTCTCATCAATGAAACAATTAGAAAATTTTTTAAATAATTATTTTGTTCGAAAAACTTATGATTTCGAAGATTAAGGTGCTCTTCTGGTTGATATTCGATAGTTCTATTTAGCAGAACACATTTAAGGTATAGTTCTAGACGTATATATCGCAAATTTAAATAGTTGTCATCAATAAAACAATTAGAAAATTTTTTAAATAATTATTTTGTTCGAAAAACTTATGATTTCGAAGATTAAGGTGCTCTGCTGGTTGATATTCGATAGTTCTATTTAGCAGAGCACATTTAACGTATAGTTGTAGACGTATATATCGCAAATTTAAATAGTACTCATCGAAATCGTATTATAGCAGGTTGTGAAACGATAAGATATTCACCAGGAACATTTCAAAACATACGCAATTCTATGAGAAATAGAGTAGATGCTTGTATTAGAGCTGAAGGCAATCATTTTCAATATTTTTTGTAGATAGTATTGTCGATATTTGACAGATTTTTGTTTTTTCTTAAATTATTATAACATTAAATTATTCATTCATTTTATTCATGTCCACCTGTTCTTAGTTCCAAACTTTAGCCTAGTAGAATCATAGGTGAACTATTTGGTTGACTGTTGTTTACTAAAATGTTATAATAAAACATTAATTAAAACTAATGTTTCAACTTATCCCAGTCATTTGTCTCTTCAAGTTACTTTGAAATTAACTAACCCAACTTAAACTAACTAACCAAGTAAATAATAAATTGAATGTTAAATAATTTCAAAACAATAAATTTGAAGATAGGCCACTTAAACAACCTTCGTTAAACAGCTCGTCTTTTGAAAATGCATTGCAACATTTACTTTGTTTCTCATTAATCTCTAACTTTTCGAAAAAACTTGAAGAGATCAATAAGTTAGTAAATGAATGGAACTTTTAGATATACTTTCTAAATGTAAAAGTTTTGTCAAAAATAGTTATAAGAAAATGCATCTTAGGTTTTTGATTATATTCAACTTAGCAAAATGGCATTAAAGGTGGGGCCTTTCTCTGTTCAATAATCCTCCTTCCAAAAGTCTCCCAAATTTTGTATATCAATTTTGAATCACCATTCCATATTTGCTATACGCCGACATCGAGGTGGTTGTTTCGAATGAACTACTAAATATTACATCACTATTTCGTATGAAATAAAGGCGTTCATATTTTAAAAAGGAATGTAATTTGAAGCCGGTTTATTTTAATTTATTACGTTGGTATAATTCCATAAGCGAATGTCCTTGAAAAAAAAAAGCGAATGTAACTTCAGGCTGGTGTGTAGCATCGGTATTCACAATTTGCGTTAATCGTTTTAAGAGAAAACAGAAACTATATAATTTTTTACAAAGTGCATCAACATGTGCATTCAATTTTAGAGATAAATCTATATTAATTCCAAGTAGTTTACACGTTGTTACTTGTTAAATACATTTGTTATTTAAACTTATTAACGAATTTTTTGAATATTGATTTTGTGTAGAAAATATTTGCATGGTATGAGTTTTTTCTTGATTACAAGTAAGCTTGTTTAGCATGAAAATAATCCGTAATATTGTATAGTGCCACGTTAAGATCATTACAGATTGTTATATCATCAGCAGAGTACTTTGAATTAAAATTTTGATATGGTAGAAACTGCTTCATATTTAAATACGACCTCAATAAGTTGATTGCTTTACCTCTGATTCCAAAAGAATTTAGTTTTGAGCCAATCCAATACAATCATCCAGCATGCTGCTTTTCTATTTTTAAAAAATCAGATCTTTTAACACAATTACCCTTACATGTTGGAAGTTGAAAATGATCATTATTAAAATTTTACTATCAATGGCGGCCATATTTGTGCGATGAACTGCTACAATTCAAGCGTTTACGCCAACACCTTATCTCCTTATCTATTTGTCCTATCACTATGGGACAAAAACAAAATGATTCAGAAAATAAAGGGCTACATTTTTGTTCATACTCTTTTTACCCAATTTTTTCATATCTCTAATCCATTTTTTTCAGTTTTTAAGGGTAATGTTTCTCGAGAAGAATTAGAATATGCAAGACAAGTTTTTTACAAATAAAAAATTTAGGACTCTGGTTTGCACCCCATTTCTTGAAAAAATTTACAAAAATTCAAAATTTTCAAAAATTGTTTTTGTTGGGGCAAAATATAATAATCTGAAATTCTGGCCACGGGTAGTACTTTATAACAGTAACATTACGAAAAATTTCGTTTTGTAGTTTGGACTACCAGCTGAGATATTACAAGGTAAACGTGTAAAAAAACCGCTTATCAGAAGGAATTGTAATTGGAAGTATTCCGGTTTATAATTGCACAAATGTACATTAAAAAGGTAAGCTGAAAGATAGTTTTAACACTAAAAAAACATGAAACCCCAGTTAAAATAAAACATCACTTAAAATACTCACACAACATTACTTACACAGTCACAGTTTTCGTAAACAAAACGCACAGTTTGAATATATTAAAATTTATACGTAAAAGTAACGGAACCTTTAATAAATCCGCAAGTAGGTCATGAGGGTGTAGGACGTTTCGCCGCCAGCCGTTTCGCCGCCGGGCCAGTTCGCCGTCAGAAAAATTTTAATATTTGGAATAACATATACACCCATTACGAAGCTTTCTCTGTGCTTATTAAAAAAAAAAAGCACGTCTATTGCTTCTTACATCAATGTTTAATCCTTTTAGAAAAATATTTTTTATAAGTATCTAAACTTTCCCTCTAATTTAATACAAAATCCAAGAATCCATTAACCTAAGTTGATGTCTTGGTTACTAAACGATATTAGAAAACGTAATTAATGAAGCTAATTCAAAAATTATTACCTAGACAACTAGGAATTTACATAGGCTATAATGGATAATATCTAGTATTACTTTACTATTACTGTTAATACAGTGTAATATAATAAATAAAAATATATTACTAGTATATAAATTCTATTTGGAATTTTCAACAAAACATCGGCGTTAAAAACACATTTTCTAGAAGTATAGAAAATAAGCGTTACCATATTAATTTTCTAAAAGTACAAAATAAGCGTTAAAAATTGATGTAAGAAGCAACATGTTTTCTAATACGCACAGAGAAAGCTTCGTAATGGGTGTATATGTTATTCCAAATATTAAAGTTGTTCTGGCGGCGAACTGGCCCGACGGCGAAACGGCGGCAGCAAATCGGAGGCGGCGAATCGGCGGCGGCGAATCGGCCGCGGCGAAACGTCCCATACATGGTCTAGACACTTCATGATCGCGCAATCGCCCGTCAGCAGCGTAGTCATAGCAACTGTCAAAGTCAAAATAATACAAACTTTTTTGAAAGACAAATAAGTTCTAAGTAATAATTATAAGATACATACTGTTTAAAAATGAATACCTACGTGTTCAATATGTCAAGGAATAGTGAGAACGTGATGGCAATGGCAGAAATGGCAACAAATGATTTACTATTGTTTAAGAATCATTTACAATACCTGATAATAATGAAAATATTAAAAGTAGTCCAGACTTTTATGCACACTATATATGGTCGTAGGTAAAGTATAGTACGTAATGCGTGTTATTACGTAATATACTATCAGTAACCTCTAGCGTTAAAAATATCTTTTGGCTTACCTTTTAATGTACATTTATGCAATTATAAACCGGAATACTTCACTTACAGTTTATGTACGACTTCTGGAAAGCGTTGTTTTTTTTACACATTTACCTCGTCATATCTCAGCTTGTAGTTAAATCTAAAAAACGAAATTTTTTGTACACGTTACTGTCATAAAGTACCCCCAGGCCAGAATTTCAGATTTTCACATTTTTCCCCTAAAAATGACAGTTCTTGAAAATTTTGAATTTTTCTAAATTTTTTCAAGAAATAGGGTGCAAGCCAGAGTCATGAATTTTGTGTACAGGGTGGCCAACTAAGAATGCGAGATACTGTATCTGGGAAACTATACATCGTAGAGGCTTGCGGAAAAAAGTAATTACTAAAACGGCTAATACAAAAACCTGGAAAATATTTTCATGCTTGTAAAATGGCCGCTAGGGGGCGTAACTGCAATCTTGAATCTAAAAAAGTGATGTTTCAGTGAATTCTGCTATATTAACCTAATAAAAAATAACTGATCTATAAAGTCGAGGATAATCTGAACTTTTTTGTTTGGCACTTTTTAACGTTTGTCTAAAAATAAAGAGGTGGGGGGTATTCAACGGTTTCCTTAAATAACCCCCTGTATCTTCGAAACGGCTAAGCCGATTTTAACATACTTGGGCGCGTTGAAATAAGCTTTTCTTGGGCTACAAATGTTAAAATAATTGAAGTTTTGTTAGTTTCACATGTCGTCGCTAGAGGGCTTTGTTCAACATTCCGACAGAAACGGTTAATTTTTGCAAAAAAATTAAATGCATTGGTATGACTTTTTTTCATGAACAAGTAGCTAAATGATGCCTAAACAAGCTCGCGAAAACCGCATCTCGATATCTTGTTCCTAACCTAAAATATCGGCCAAAGAAAACTTTATACGAAAATACCTTAAATTTTTATATTTTTTAACAATATTTTTTCTGGAATTGTTTCTATTACCTATGTAAAGTTGTGGCCCTAAAAAGGATCGATTTAAAGGAGGAAGGTTTTTAATGCCCCCGTAAATGCTCAAAATGCTGAGCTTCACTCTGTGCATTGCTGAGGCCTCTTATGGGTAAACAAAACTGCAGCTTCAATTTCAGCTCTGGATAGGTTACCTAGAAATTGCGATTTTAAATGTTTGTAAATTTATACACCAGAATAAAATCACCCTTTTTGAAATTACAACGGGCAAGTAAGCAATGCTAAAATTTAGACGAAAGTCCTATTTTTTGTTTGTTTAAATGCATATTCACTATGGATATATACGAAAAATACAATTAACGGAAGCAGGCAATGGAAACAGATACCTAAACAAAACATACATAATCCTCAAATTGTCAATAGTTGTCAATACTTTCGCGTTACTTTGAGCAATTTTTGTGCTTTCAAAATGCGTTTTACGAATAATGAAGCTGTTAATATGCTTGCGGTTTATTTTGAATGTCTTCAGAATGCCGCAGTAGCTAAAAGAGTTTGCGGCTCGATATCCAAATGGGCGTCCTTGCGATGTAAGAGTTTTTCCCCGATTAGTGGCGAGTTTATGAGCCAATAGTAGTTTTCGGCCTACGTTTCAACGGCAAAGAATTGGAAAACCACAAGAAAGTATTAACCGTGTACTGGGTTATATTGAAGGAAATCATTATGTTAGGACAAGAGCATTATCCACCGAGTTGGGCATATCACGGACAACGGTTCAGAATATTTTGAAGGACCATTGGTAAGTTCTAATGGTCATCGAAATATATAGGTATTCGTTTAAACCTTTTTGATTACTTTAGGAATGCACCCATATCATGTCGTTTAGGTCTATTAACCTGGCACCCCCACCATGTCAAAAATTTTTGGGCTTCGTATAGAAATTACAGGCTTTTTATGGGCTTTCAAATTTTGTCAATTAAATTTTTTGGGCTCTTTTCATTCCCGAGGAAATCGACATTTAAGTGTGGGGGTGCTGATTTGCCGTTAAGCTAGCGCCAACTTTTTTCCTGGGATACTTAAAAATTTCTCGTTTGTCTCAGATTTATGGGATTTTCGAATATGCAACTCCCGATTTACTTGGATCAACCCTAACAAAGATATCAACCCTTAAAAATTAAAAGAACAAAAATATTTTTTAAAATAAATATTCTTATCAGATAATTACGGGCTATTTATGGGCTCTTCGAGAATGCAACTCTTGATTGCCCCGGATTAACCTCAATAACAGTATCAACCCTTAAAGAAAGAAAAGATTGAAATATTTTAAAAAATAAAAATTCTTTTCATATAAATATGGGCTGTTTATTGGCTCTTCGAATATGTAACTCCCGATTTTCCTGGATCAATCCTTACAAAGGTATCAACCCTTAAAGATAAAAAAAAATTATATTTAAAAAAAAATTCCTGTCAGATAATCATGGGTTATTTATGAGCTCTTCAAATATGTAACTCCTGATTATACCAGTTTAATAATAAAATATCAACACTTAAAGGTTGATAAAAATAAAATACGTTCAAAAATAAAAGTTCTCGTGGGTATTTATGGGTTATTTGCGGGCTCTCCGTATATATTATCGCCGATGTGTCTGGATCAAATCTATCCAAGATATCACCACTTAAAAACAATGTTTTGATAGCAACTCAGAACTGGTAGACTATAGAAAGATTGAGTTCATAAATAAATAATAAATTTAGAAGTTTATGTGATCGTTGGGTGTTGCTTACTCAGGTATTGATATATAATGGATTTGGTAGTAGATTTTTTCGTCCAGCGCAAAAATCACGGGCCACAGACACACGGGTTAGATCTATAAAGAAATAAAGATTTTATCAATTTTTTATAATAATACGTTGTACTTTCGTTTACTTGGTTGAAACTTCATTCAGTGGTAGTTTTTTTTTAACCTGGAGGGCAGCCCAAAACTCATGAGTAACAGAAGTGTTAAGCCCATAAATGAATATTAATTTTAAGACAGTTTACATGACTGTGAGACGTTGATCATCCCAGATATCGCTTATAACCAATATACGGGTAATTTTTTTGAAGGGGGAGGGCAGCCCAAAAATCATTAACGGCAGAAATGTTGAGCCCATAAATAAATAATAATTTTCTGATAACATTTGCGATTTTAAAGCGCTGCTATGCTTCGCTACTTGAAATACTTTTATCAGTTTTTATTTTTATAATAGTAACTAATTAATACGTACACACGGTAATCACTTTTATAGGACACACTCAAACGGATATAGGCGGCAGTAGGCTGCTAAAATATAACTACACATTTCAAATTTGTATACACTCGCAAAACTTATTGCGACATGGATTACCTACTCAACAATAGTCGGCTACAAACTAAAAGTTATTAAAGTGTAGTATAATATTTTACAAAATACAGATTAGTTTAAAGTTAAAACCATTTAATGGTTAAAACAATAAATAAAAGTAGGCGACTAGTCTAAACAAAATATAAAGGTACTATATTACTGATTACTTTGCGAATTCACACGCCCACGCATTATGCGTCTTGCAGGCGCCAATATTTTATTAGCAAGATTAGGGACCGATGCTTCCTGTAACGCAAAGCTCAGCAGGATAGCAATAATACATCATTTTATCAAAATATTTGACACTTTTACGACCTTTTTCTGCAGTTTGAATAATCATTGATGCGATATGAAAAGAATTTTTATTTTTTAAAATATTTCAATCTTTTCTTTCTTGAAGGGTTGATACTGTTATTGAGGTTAATCCGGGGCAATCAAGAGTTGCATTTTCGAAGAGTCCATAAATAGCCTGTAATTATCTGACAAGAATATTTATTTTGAAAAATATTTTTGTTCTTTTAATTTTGAGGGTTGATGTCTTTGTTAGGGTTGATTCAAATAAATCGGAGTTGCATATTCGAAAAGCCCATAAAAGCCCATAAATCTGAGACAAACGGAAATTTTAAGTATCCCAGGAAAAAAGTTGGCGCTAGCTTAACGGCAAATCAGCACCCACACTTAAATATCTTTTTCCTCGGGAATGAAGAGCCCAAAAAATTTAATTGGTAAAATTTGAAAGACCATAAAAAGCCTGTAATTTCTATACGAAGCCCAAAAATTTTTGACATGGTGGGGGTGCCAGGTTAATAGACCTATGTCGTTTTGCGTCAGGCATTGAAAGAGGAAGATTTTGATCGAAGGTTAGACTATTCCCATTGGATGTTAGGCATGATATGCGAAAATAGAGAATTTTTATTTCAAATTCTTTGAACCGATGAAGCCACATTCAGTAGTGACAGGAGAGTCAATATGCATTATTGGTCTGCAGAAAATCCCCATTGGTTGCGAGAAGTTCAGCGCCAAGGACGTTTGAGTTCAAATGTATGGTGTGGCACACTGGGAGGCAGAATTACTGGGCAATATTTTTTCGAGCAACCCCTAAATGGCAATGTATTTATTGACTTTTTGGCCAATCAACTACCGTTGTTGTTGGAAGATGTGCCTCTGGAAACAAGGCAAAAATTGTTTTTGCAGTTGAATGGTTGCCTAGCACATTTTGCTATTAATGTGCGAGAGCATATTAATGCAGTATTTCAACAGCGGTGGATTGGAAGAGGAAGTCTGTTTCCATTGCCTCCGCAATCGCCAGACTTAACTTGCCTCGATTTTTATTTATGGGGGCGTTTAAAGGACATCATGTTTTGGACTCAACATACTACTAGAGAAGATATGAAAAACCGGATTCGTAACGCAATACGTAACATACCAAGAGCCGAAATTGAAGCTGCAGTTTTGTCTAGTCGAGAGGCTTCAGCAATGCATAAAGCGTGATGGTCAGCATTTCGAGCATTTACGGGGGCATTAAAAACCTTCCTCCTTTAAATCGGTCCTTTTTAGGGCACAACTTACATAATAGAAACTATAGTTTAAAAAAAATAAAAATTTAAGGGATTTTCGTATAAAGTTTTCTTTGGTCGATATTTTGGGTTAGGAACAAGATATCGAGATGCGGTTTTCGCGAGCTTGGTTAGCCATCATTTATAGCTACTTGTTCATGAAAAAAGTTATACCAATGCATTTAATTTTTTTGCGAAAATTAACCGTTTCTGTCGGAATGTCGAACAAAGCCCTCTAGCGATGACATGTGAAACTAACAAAACTTCAAATATTTTAACATTTGTAGCCCAAGAATAGCTCATTTCAACGCGCCCAAGTTTGTTAAAATCGGCTTAGCCGTTTCGAAGATACAGGGGTTATTTAAGGAAACCATTGAATACCCCCCACCACTTTATTTTTAGATATACGTCAAAAAGTGCCAAACAAAAAAAGTTCAGATTATCCTCGACTTTAAAGATTAGTTATTTTTTTATTAGGTTAATTTAACAGAATTCACAGAAACATCACTTTTTTAGATTCAAGATTGCAGTTACGCCCCCTAGCGGCCATTTCAGAAACTTGAAAATATTTTCCAGGTTTTTGTATTGGCCGTTTTAGTACTAACTTTTTTTTTCGCAAGCCTCTACGATGGATAGTTTCCCAGATACAGTACCTCGCATTCTTAGTTGGCCACCCTGTACAAGTAGACATACTTCGTGCCTATTTGTAAAAAAAAAACTTGTTTTGCATATTCTAATCCTTCTCAAGAAACACCCTTAAAAACTGAAAAAAATGGATTAGAAATATGAAAACATTATCTCTAATTTCACCCCTAAGGCCTAAATTTGGGTAAAAAAGTATATGAACAAAAAATGTAGCCCTGTATTTTTTTAATAATTTTCTTTTTGTCCCATAGTGATAGAACAAATAGATTAGGAGATACAGGTGTTGGCGTAAACGCTTGCACTGTAGCAGTTCACCGCACAAATATGGCCTCCATTCAAAAACTGGTGACAGTAAAATTTTAATAATGAACATTTTCAACTTCCAACGTGTAAGGGTAATTGAATTTAAAAAATCAGATTTTTTTTTTAAATAGTGAAGCAACCAAATAAATATTTTCTGGATGACTTGGAATGGATTGACCCTTTTGATAGTATAACATATGTTAAACACAGTCGAAAACTCGAAAACCCTTAGTTAAGTCGACATACAAACCCATTTTTCTAAATATATTCAAGATGCTCCAAAGCGCTAAGGTAATTGACTTTTTTTTATTTAAATGCAAATTGGTGAATTACAATGTTAAAACACTGAAGAAAGTATATCATTTTGTTTGCAATTTTTCCACAAATTTTGAAAACACAGATAGTAAAATATATAGGCCTATATGTATTAAGCATTTCGGCCTTCGGTCACCACATAAACGTGCAAGCCACATTATTTTGAAAGCATGTTTTATTTTAAATTCTTTTAACTATTCATTCCAAAAACAAAAAATGTACATCTTTAAGTATTATTATATTTAGCATTTCAGGATTTAGTTAAAAACTTACAGGTTGATTTTCTAAAAAATTCAGTTTTGCGGCATGTACCCGTTGTAGGAGGGCTTACTAAATGGACACGGTGTATATTCCGGAAACAAAACTGATATTCAACGTTGCTACAGCATTAAAGCACGTTTAATTATAAAATTGATTACATTTAACTAATTTCACACTTACCTTTCGATTCTTACCTTGACATTGTTGTCTTAGATAATAAAAAAATAATTTTTCATTCTAAATGAAGTGCATAATTTTTGTTTGCTTTTATTGTAAGTTGAACGACCCTTTAAGGGGTTGTGTTAGAAGGGTGCTGATGTTAGACAATGAAGATATAGCATGTAATTTTTACGTAATTATACCTACCTTGATAAACTTTTCTATGCTGTAAATGAAAATAGAAGTGAATTCAAGAACTTTTACCTAAAAATGCGTGACCTACAACAAATATTCTTACCTTTATGTATTTTCGATTTTTTACGCCTAGGGGGCGTAACCCAAAAGCGATGGTTCAAAGATTAACACCAAAATATAAAACTTTTCTATGAAATTTATTTTTTTTTGTGGTATAAAATCTTTAAATCAAGCTGCAATTCACAGAACGATGTGGTTTTATGTGAATGCCACAAATGCGAAACTATGACGTGTTTGGAAAGATAATAAATTAAGAGTTATAGGCTAGAAAGGTATTCGTTACTAAACATTCAGATTAAAAAAATTAGAGAACACTGAAAATATAAAAATCGTTGCGGCATCACAATGTCATTGTCCGATAAAGTCAGTGACATTGCGTTACAAACAAAACTCACCCCTTTGCTCATACACCTTTAAGGTTCACCGAGCATCCATGCTTGACTCCGAATGTGAGCCGTGATCAGAAGAGCTAGATGTCGAAATAGTCTCTGTTGATTTCAATTTTGGTTTATATTCCGTAATAACAACGGTAACGCTATTAACGGTAACTTCCCTTGTTTGCGCGGAGCTTCGATCAACATTTTTAAGACGTGGCGGATGCCGCCTTTTTTTCAACGATCTTTTGTCCTTTTTTTCACGTTTTTGATTACTGCTAGCAGGTACGAATTGACTTGCAACTTGCTGCGCTACCAATTGAGGGTTAATTCTCGGTTTCCTAGTTGATGTACCTTTCCGCACGTCACACATTAAACATTTAAATGCTTCCGCCGTATTCCTAAAAGTACAAACACTACAGTCCCAAAAATCGTCCAACACTTTCGCTTGACGCTTTGTCCTACGCATTGGACTCTTTTTCGCATCCATTTTTACAACACTACACTTTAAAATCGCGTTTTAACAAGAGCTTGACGTCTACAAATTCCGACCGTCGCCATGTTGAATAGCGCTTGTTATACAGTGCGCATGATTCAAACTAGGGGGCGCACGAATCAATTTTACCGTATATTTTCGAAGAAAGTTTAATATTTTCTATATAAATTCATGCATCCGTTCCGTAGCATGCAATCTTTTTTTTATTTTTGAGTTAGCACACAACTGACTTGACTTGCTTATCGTACGTCAGCTTGGGGGCGACATACACGCAATGTCCGCCTGCTAGTTCGCTGTTACAATGCCGTACATCCAAGGTCTTACTTACGTCATCGCCGCTTTCTAAACTTGCATATTATTTTAACTGTACACATTTTCTTCTATCAAATCAGTTATAATTATCTACGTAATGTACATTTAAAATGAGAAAAAGGGACGCGTAACGTTTTTAAACTAAAACTGTTTACACATACACGCGTAGCATCCATTCTTTATTTTTATTTCATTACTCTTTTTATTAGTTTCGTTGCTCAGCACGATTGAAATTTTTAAACCAGCTGATATAAATTACAGTAATAAAAATTCGTTAATACTTATATCTTTTTCTATATAAATTAACCTTTATAATTAATATCACGTATTACAATTTAGCTCTGGAAATTGTCATAATCAAAAACTTTATGACGGTTTATATACAAGGTAGTATTCAAATTTAGATATATTTTATTTATACATATACAGTGTGATGATAAAGTTTGGAACAATTCATAATTACGTTATTTAACTTTAAAAAGAAAAACGCTCGGACAGGTCAATCTTATCTTTTAATTAGCCAACTTATGACGTACATTTCATTTGTGACGTCACTTATTTCTGAAAGGTGACGCCAACGTAAGTTTTTATAAATGGCAACCATATTTTTTTGCTGTTTATTCATAGACTTGCTTACTACTTACTTAGAGATGATGAAAAAAATAGTACCTACTTTACATAACAAACAAAATACACCCACGTACCACACAAAATTAAAAAAAAAAATTAAGACTTAAGTTACTTTTAATTAATATTGACATAAAATTTCTAAAAGATTGCCGTAGGTTAGACGCCAAGCGGAAATGGTTAGATTTAGAAATTAAACGTCATTATTCAAAACTACGAAGCGTTACTCGCTGATGGTATATATGTTAGAAATTTTCTTTAGTTCGCCTTAGTCGACCGCTGATGATGATAGTGTAGCTATCGGAACGCGTTCGGTGTTTTTTAATTTTGTGTGGTACGTGGGTGTATTTTGTTTGTTACAGATCCTGCCATATTTCCTGTGTTTCAGAGTTTTCACCTACTTTACATTATAATTTTTTCCCCAACCATCCAAATAAGACGCTATATTGTGACAATATTTTGTATCAAAAGTGGCTAATTTCGGGATGCATTGGTGTCACTATGGCAGCTTACACACTGGTGTGACTAGCGTGGTGCGACGAATGATCAAAAATTTCAAAACTCGTACAGAATGAAAAATGAAAAATAATGATATTTATAAGGTAAGTTGGACACAATTAATTTTTTTAATCTATAGGCAAAATCCACCAGGTAAAAAATAAAATCAAATAAAGGAGAACACCTGTATAATTTTTCTGTGCGATTTATGTTTTAAGGACTTCTTGTACAATTGCGTTAGTAAAATCTTGCTATAAAGTTATCGCCACCCTTATTCTGACACTTGGTGTAAGGAGTGAATTCCTTTACTGTGTTAAAAAATATGTACAAACTGTAGTAATTAGTTTAGTGTTATTGTAATTATATTTATTGAACTCAGAAGTTGAAGTTCAAAGTAAATGAGAAATATAATGATGCAATTGACAAAATACACCAATTTCTTAATTTACGAACGAAAAATTATTGTACAAAAACATGGTTTTTTTTTATAGAGTTATAATTTTACTTCATGCACAGTGGCGAAACTACAAAATTTTTCTGGGGGGGGGGGCAGGCCCCACGGGCTCTTTTTGGGGAGGGGTGCGTATAAAATTTTGTTGGGGCGTACACACCACTTTTTTATAGATGCATGCGCATGAAAACTACGTCAATCTTGTTTTCACTCTCGATTTTAAACAGTTTTGGTTTTCATCATCATGGTTTGTCATATACCTACTTTAAGTAAAAGACTTTCTTGTTTTCACATTTTATTTAGGAAATATAACATATAAGAGAGAACTTGTTCAGCCGACAATTTCTGCTTAACTAAAGCATTTTCGATACAGAGAAGTGATAAATTTGAAAATCTATCTTGTACCATTGTGGTTCCAGCCATGTTTTTATCCGCCTCATAGCGGAGAAACTTCTTTCGCAACCAGCTGAACTGATTGGAAGGCCTACAGCAATTTGTAGTAATTTGTAAAGATTTGGAGTCAGATCCCCCTTCACTTGAACTTTTACATTTTCCAACGTGATTTCAAGATTTTTATTTTTGAATAAATTTCGTATCACTAAAACTTCAGCTTGAAGTGTTGAGATTTCGATATTGAAGGCACTCTGATAATTGGCGACGAACTCAAATGCTTGATCCAAATCTAGCTTCATAAAGGAATCAATCGATCTTGCTAGGGGAAGATTTTCAAATCGTTTTTTCACATTGCCAATCACGTTGTCCATGACTTGGTAGTAAATGTTGACTTTCCAGTATTCGGGAGCTGTAGCTCCTGCAGGTATGTCGATCAGAGATGATTTACCCAGGGTTCAGTCAGATAGCTATTCATTAAGCCTTTGTGGTTGCTTCCTTTCTTTTGAAATCCTTAAAGGCTCCAAACAAATGTCTTGTTCTCCTGAGAATTTTTCTATTTCACTCCACAGGTCCTCAAATTTGTTCCTCTTCTCTTCAAAGCTACTTATAGTGCTATCTGTGATATCACTAGCCTGACCTAGTGTGGCATCTTTTCTCTGAAAATATTTACTCAGTACATTTGCGACCATTAACACTGAATGGAAGACGAACAAACAAACGATAAACTGTGGCTTCATCATTGATGCCTGTATTCCAAGTGCTTCTACAGAATTTTTGTCTCGCCCTTGTTCAATTTCCTCATACAGAGCATTTCGAATTGCTTGGAAATTTTTCAAAAGGGATTTGCAATTTTCATATCGACAACTCCACCTGGTACTGCTAAGACTTTCCATTTCGCCCCCCGACTTTATACCTAGAGCATCACGGGCGTTTATGAGATGAGAGTGATGACCGGGTTGAGAAAAGTGGACGTATACTGCCTCCAGAGTGTTGAACAATGCAGCTGCAGTAGACACCTTAGCACAACTGTCGAAAATTACCAAGTTCATCCTGTGTGCCAAGCAATAAAAGTAAATGGCTTGTGGATGATCCTCCCTTATTTTGGCTTGCAGTCCTTGGTGTTTCCCAGACGTAACACTGGCTCCATCATAAGATTGGCCAATTAATATGGCGTTATTCAACAAACTGCATTTACTTAGATACTTTTTAATAAGTATTTTTAAACTCTCGGCATCTCTAGAAGAAGAACAATCTACGAAACCAAGAAAACGTTCCGCAACTTCAAAGCCTACGGTATATCTGATTACCACGGACAATTGTTCTTGTTTGTAGCACCTAGCTTCATCAACCATTATCGAAAAAAAACCACATTGCCGCACTTTTTCTACAATCTGTTCAATAACAAGTTGAGATGTGATGCTTATTATTTCATTTTGTATTTTGGAACTGCAATAACTGATATGTCTGTCTAGATGCATCGCAAAATTCGTGTCATGTTTTGCCATAAGTTCACCCAACTCCAGAAAATTTCCTCGGTTAGTAGATGTTGCGTCTTCTCGGTGTCCTCGGAGTGGCAGCCCTTGACGTGTCAAGTATAAAATCATGTCGATTAATTTTATCATATAATCTCGGTTCTGTATTATTATTTCTTCATGTTGTATGGTTAGCTTCTTATGAACATCTCCGGCCTTCAAGGAATGCTTGTAGCCTACAAACCTTTGCATACAGTCACTGTGAGCCAAAGAGGTATCATGTTTTTTCAGCGACTCACTTAGTTTCCTCCAATTACTGAACCCATTAATCGAAAACTTTTCATTTTGATCTCTAATATTTGCAGAATGCCGAAAATGTCTGCAGACAAAGCAGAACACTTTATCTAACTTCACACTATATTCAAGCCACTGATAAGTATCAAAGAATTGAGACGAAAACGATCTCCGTCTATCTCCAAATGAACTGTTTGGAAAAACAACCCTTGGGCCCCTTGGCTGCGAAGGACCACTATCAAGAGTTCCCAGATCTTGATCTTCTGGATCATTTCGTCCTCTTTGATTTGTTTCTGCAGATGTAAAAACATCGGATGTTTTGCTACCTTGCCCTTCTTCAGCGGCTTTATTTACATCTTCTCGTATGCCTCCACCAAAATTTTCTATATTTGAAGTTGAAGATTGTGTTAAATCACAAGCTATCTCAATATTTGTTTTTGAGTCACATACTGGAGTAGACGTTTGCCTTATCTCAGTCTCATCTTTGTCGGGTTGATTTGTGGCAGATTTGAAAAACGATCGTATGTCTTTGAATTTCTTCATGTTCAAACCGCCCACAATCTGCAATCTGCAACGCAAATAAAAAAAAAATTATAAACACCGAAGCTAACTACTCGGACACTGATGGGGAAACAAGTAAAAGGCGTGAAAGAAAGTACAAATCAAAATCCCTTTGCAGTTTTAACTTTAAACTATTATTATTATTATTAGCTGAAACTTGTGATGCAATCTTTCCTTTTTTTTTCACCCATCAAAATTTTAACATCTTATAATACTCTAAAACAAACATACAAATAAGTAAAATTACCTTAGTCCTTAATTGTTTGTGGCAGTTGGCCTTGGCAGTGACTATTTGTTTGCTTTGATGTTTTATTTCACACAACACTGTGCTGTCAGCACAGAAGACTCAGAACTTGAAACACCGAACACAGGTTATATTGGCACTTCTCGAATCTTCTAGAAGTTCGATGACTAATAATTTACGTAAGCTGCTGTCTGCGTCTACCGAGGCATCGTAATTATGATTCATACATCTAGATTGTTCGGAATAATGAGTCACCATTTCCGGTATGTTACACTAAGTTTCAAGTCTCGCTTCCTTTATAAAAAGTTATCTTTTAGAATGTTAATGTAAACTGTATGTAAACTAATCTAATCTACTAATCTTTGCGGCGTCTTTATGCTTGCTGGGTTTACTACATCGTGAAAGAGGAACTATACATGCTATTGTTTATGCATCAACTCTCAACGCATATCAGTATCATGAACCAAAACAATTCCAAGAGCAGCACAGTCACAGTCAGCAGTCTACCGGCGCCGCGCCGCTTAGCTAAACAAATATTATTTCACCGATACAACTTATGCTCGAATGACGAATATTCTAATGTCCTTACATAATAAATAATAATTAATAATTGTACTTATCATTATGTCACTATTACTACTCGTTTGTTTATCGCAATGGTTTAAGATTTAACGAATTAAGTTGTTAGATGGAATTTAAGATAAGAATGAAAAATGGGGAAGTGCTCCGTTTTTCTGGGGTGTGTCAGGGCTTGCCTGGGGTGTGCCTGGCACACCTTGCACCCCCCCTAGTTTCGCCACTGTTCATGCACGCACATTTTCTTATGTGGTAAGTACTCCCATGTGAGAAGGACGAACCAAACTGCATTCGGAACATATCTTCTTCGCTTTGTTCTTGTTGATTTTCTCCTGAAGGTGCGTCGAATGGAATAGAGCCTGGTTGTTGGGCCTGCTATCAAGTCTAGATGTTCTTGTTATGGAGTTGTCAGAACTGAGTAAAACGCTATTGCTTGACATTGATGTAGATGGCCTTGAATTGTTAGCAGAAGAAACACAAAAACATTTGTTTACCCATAGTAGTTTTTTTTATTTATTGTGTTACCGTATTTTCAAATGGGTTCATTTTTCTCTCTCTAACCTTAGTACTGCGCTAAGCAGACAGCGACGAACATGGAGTACATGGAGCTAGAGCTACAGCCTAAACTGGAGCTGGAGCCTGCGCTGGCGAGAGTGTATTTTGAAATTGATAAGGTTTATTGGTAATATCTTCTTGGCCAATCGAATCTTCATCTTCATTGTTCCGATTATTTACTTGGGTAGCAGGTGGTGACGCAACAAGATTTCCTGATTGGGTTCTTGATTTAGTATATGGCAGCAAAAACTGTAATGCATCCCATAGGTAATAAGATTTATTCGCACCACTTCCAGTTGTGTTCTTAGACTTCAAGTATCTGGTGAATCCACCCCTGATATTTTTCCAACGAAGCTTACAGTCAGCCGAATCTAAAAATAATATGAAAAATTAATAAACAGTTTTTCAAAATCTGGAGCTGCAAACAAGTAAAAGCAAAAACGTTCTACCAAAAGATGGATTATAATTTATTTTAAAATTTGTTTCTAGGGAATTCTCATAAATAAAGACATTTTTTTATGTACGTGTGCGTGTTAGGGTCGATTCGGTGTGCACGTATTAATAGTTAATTTTTAAAAATTTCCTTAAAATATAATAATAACCACACATGGAATCTAATAAAATGTTCTTTTTTAGGTACCTGTCTCCTGGAATGACGTTTTCTTCCTTGGCCTATAAAGTTTACCGTGGTGTATCAACTATCAGTGAAGTTATTGAGCATACTGTAGTTTGCATCTGGAATATGCTTAAAGATGAGTACATGTCTTTGCCGACAGAGAAAGAGTGGATTGACATCAGTGACAGTTTTTACATTCAGGATCAACATTCTTTAATTACCACGGGTACTTTTCAATAGCAATGATGGGATGTGTGGACGCTGACCTGTTATTTACGTGGATAAGTGTCGGAGACTACGGAAGAAACAATGATGGACGAGTGTTAAATGCTAGCGGGTGTTTCCAAGCTTTGGACAACAATGATTTAAATATCCCGAGACCTACACCTTTGCCACCATTTTCTTACTTCTTTCTTGAAGATCAAGCGTTCCCACTTAGAGATGATTTATTTAGGCCTTATACAAAAAATGGAGAAAATGATAAGAAAGGGTTTTAACTACCGTCTCTCGAGGGCAAGAAAAATTGTGGAGTGCTGCTTTGGATAGTTGGCAAAGAAATTTAGACTTTTGCTTACCCAAATTGAGCGCAATCCAGAAAAGACGACTCAAATTGTTAAGGCAGCTTGCATTTTTCAAAATTTTATCAAGGTTCATGATGGAAGAACTGCTTCACCTAAGTACGAAAATGAAAAAGCTGATACCTACAACCAGTTGACTTCAATTCAACCAGCCCGCCCAGAAGGACAGAAGTCTAATGCAAACATGTGATTATTTCACCCGATCAGAAAATGCTTTGTCTTATAAAAACGTATACAATGAATAGATTTTCTCTTATAAAATTTAGAAACTAACTATATTCTATGGTATTCATGTGAAAATGTATCTTTTCTTACTCACGTTTCAAATTATGTAAAACACAACATACATACTTCTAATTTAATTTTTATTAAAATCGCCAATTTAATTGTTTTTCACAATGTCTACGATTTTGGAGAAGAGTATGCCAATCAGTGGCGAATCGTATGCCAACTTTAATTTGTTTCTTAAAAATTCCATTTTTAAATTATGTGTAGTCATAGTTGATTAAAAATAACAAAGCAATAGACCAAAAATAAAATTAAAAATTATTATTAATTTTATTAAATACATAAATTACATCGATTGGGGCTTGAACCTTGATGGCGCATTTAGTTAGCGCGGTACTCTAGCAAAGTACAGGTCGTAGGTTCAAATCCTGACCGAGGTAAACTTTTTATTTATGTATTTAATAAAATTAATAACAATTTTTAATTACATATTTACCTTTGAACTTATTCGTTCGTAACAAAAACTTATAATAATCAAAAATAAAATTATTTAGAGGATTAAACAGTTATAGTAAATTCTCTGCTTTTCAAAAACAGCCTTGAACGACTTTTTGCTAGTAATCATTTAGGTCACTGTTTAACAATAGTTACTAAAGTGTAATTGAAAAAGTTTAAGTAAGGATTGTCATGCAAGATTTGTTCCTGATCTTACCTGTCACTTGAAATCTGCTCGCAACTGCCCTCCACGCTTTCTCTTGTTCGTTTCGGTTGCTGTATGTTTTCAAGTTGTAATTGTACAACACAGCAAAACACCGCCCGGCGGCTTCGCGTGGCATAAAGCCAGTTGCACGGCACGTCGCATGCTGCTAGCTGCATCAGTGTGCAAGCTCCCATAAGGTTGTACTGATTGGATTTCTAGTGACATGTCAGTTGCAAGAAAAATGCACGTCGCACCAGTGTGTAACCTGCGTAAGGCAACTGTACAAAAAGTAATTTGACCTTCACTAAACATCAACTTCGTCGGAATGACGTTTATGAGATGTCATTATATCAATAAATACAATTTTAAAATTTTCACATGTTCATCACAAACAAGGTTTTTAGTCATAAATAAGTATTGATTCAATACAATTTTGCTTTTTATTTTCGTTTTAAGGAAGTGTAAGTTTAAATGTTTTGAGTGAATATCTTCTATGAACCGAAATCCACATTTGCTGTCGTCGGTGGCGCCATCTATCTTCACGCTATATCACGTCTAACATCTGTCACGTTTTGTTACATTTATAGAGATAGAATGCGGCTTTTGCTTCACTTTTCTAGAATAATGAACAGTTGCTTTTGTGGTTTGATAGTATTTAGTTATCAGATGTTTATCGCAGGATAGATTGGGAATTTAGCGAATAAAGACCATAATGTTAAATCGTGAATTAATTTCAATTATTATGTACCGTTTAAATTGCTCAACAGTCGAAGTGGTAAGGGTAAAAGTGCTAAAAGTAATCAATTCTAATTCGAATTTAACAAACATAGTACAAAATAAAAAGGTATCCGGACCTTCAGATAAGACACAATAGGATGACATCACCAGTTCTACAATTTACGAGACTTTTGTAGCACTTAAATAAATAGCGCACGATTCAGCGTAGCCTAACGTTAAAAGAATTTGCTTACGACGGTTGTCTTGTACGTGTGGAAAATAAATATACCGGAGCGTGTAAATAAATATAGTGTAAATTGTTCCATACGTAAGGTCAAGTATTAACAATCGTATTTAAATAAATAATCGTTATAGTGTAGTGTGTATCCTGGACGGTAGAAAAGCAGAAAATGCCAAAAAGAAAGTGTACATTTAATAGGGATCTGGAAAGTGAATATCCATTTATTAAAAAGACAACCGCACAATTTTCACTTGCACATAATTGAAAAGCCGATATTGTTCAACACATATCGACAATTAAGCATAAAAAGGCAGATGGTGCTCCTTCTAGTAATCGCAAAGTGTCGTTTTAAGGGAATATTTGGAGATGAAAAACAAAAGCTAGCTGCGATTGAATATACTTAGTCGTACAACAACGTGATCCGCAAACAGTCCATTACTTCTATGGATTGCGCTAGTAAGCTAATAAAAAGTTGCTTCCAACAAAAAATTGGGTATGCTAGAACCAAATCTGAAAGTATTGTGTGTAATAGTTTACAAAAAGAATCATTAAGCTCCATACAAAATGATCTTGGAATGGTCAATTTTGAAACTACATACACTGATTGTTCAAATCACGGCACAAACCTAAGTAAAATACAGAATTAAATAGATGTCTATTCCTTTTTTGACACTATTCCATTATGACATGGGACGCCTAGAAACTTACCATAAACAACCACCACATTTGTCACTTCCCCTTACTAAGGGGCATTTGATACCCTCAGACTATTCGAGTGGGTGATGCGTCTATGGCCGGTATTTCCTTTTTACATAAATGGTCACCTTAGAATAGAGATATCAACGATGATTGGATATGGTAGCAGGCTTAGAGGAAACATGCAAGTTATTTAACCAACAACACCCTCATGGACCTCCAATTGCAAAATATACAGTAAGTAAATTGGTTGCCAAATTCATAGAAATGGAATCTGTAAAAAAATTGCGTCGACAACGTCAACCTCGAGTAAGTGAAGAAGTCAGATTGGATGTTTTGCTTAAATCTGAAGAAAGTCTTCACGATTCTACAAGGCAACCTAAATAACAACGTGTTTGTGATAAAATTATTCAAAAAGAGAAGTGTCAAACTGCAATTAATACACCAGTTAAACGATCATGATTCAGACCACATTTTACAGTTTTGTGAGCAATTAATGTTACGCTGCGATGAAGATCCCAATTCTCTTAATAACATTCTCTTTTCTAATGAATCCACTGTTTGCCAGGATGGGACAGTTAACCGTCATAACTCCAGATATTGGTCACGGGAATGAATGAATGGGAATAATCGGACGTCGTTTCATAGAGCCTTACTTGTTTCAAGGAAATTTTACAGTAGCACGTTACCAGGATATTTGATTTAAGCAAGACGGGACCTCCTCTGTTTGGTGTAGACGTCCATCACTATCTAGATGCCACATTTCATGCAAGATGGATAGGGCGTTGAGGATCAATTGAGTGATCACCGTGTTCCCGAGACTTTAGTCCCTTGGATTTTTTCTATGGAGTTATTTAAAATTGAAAGTTTATTTCAACAGACCAAATAATTTAGGGGAGCTACAGAAAAGAATTCGCGCTGAAGTGGAGCAAATTAGTACTGACATTTTTGAACGCAGTGTACAGTGTTTACACTCGAATCGGTCGATGCCAAAAAAACAAATATGGTTATCATTTATAAAAACTTATGATGACGTCACCTTTCAGAAATAGGTTACGTCAAAAATGTAATTTTTTACGTCATAAGTTGACTATTTAAAATATAAAATTGACTTGCCAGCGATTTTCTTTACAATATATATATATATATATATATATATATATATATATATATATATATATATATATATATATATATATATATATATATATATATATATATATATATATATATATATATATATATATATATATATATATATAGTAGACCAAAAGTCTGGAAACGCTCAATTATCTCGTAAATTGCTAGTCGGAATTGTACAAAATTACGGATAGGCCTATTTTGGGATACGGAGATTCCAGATTTGACATTTGTAATGTTTCCAGATTTGCCGTTTCTCTAATATTATTAGTCACATTGGTTTTTTAAATACATCACCCTGTACATGCAGTCTTTATTGGAATTTCCTCTTCAATACGAGTTCAACCATATGTTGATTTTATGCAGCCTAGAAGGCCTTAAAAAGATAAAACAAAAGTCTGGCAACGCTTAATTGTCTCAATAAATTTTATAATACAAACAATTGAAAGATTACAACATTTTAACATAATGATTACTCAATCAAGAGTTCAAAATGTGCTCCATTTGTGATTTGTGAGTCGATGGTAGAATGCGTCTACTACATTTCTCCATGAATGTCTAGAAATGAATCGAGATTCATCGATAATTCGTTGCCTCAGCTCAGCATGACTTGCTGGTTTAGTTTTGTAAACTGAATTTTTCAAGTATCCCCAACAAAAATAATCATTAGGATTGAAATCAAGTGCCATTAAATGCTACCTCGTCTACCAATCCATCGTCCGGGAAATATCTCATCTAAATAACGCCCAAAATTTACACCAAAATGAGCTGGAGCTCCATCGTGCTGAAACCATATATGATTAAAATTGGCTCCAAATAAGTTTCTCAGTGTAGGTCCAATTTCATTTCTAAGTAGCATTTCGTACTTATCTGACATTAAATTTTCTTCGATATCATGTAATTGTGCAAACCAGCGTGAGGATGTATGTTGATCTTCAACGAAACTCTGCATTATATCTAAAGTTTTATTTTCATTTATAACTGTTTTTGGTCTACCTGATCGGTATCTATCTTTTACTCCTCCAGAGTCCTCGTTTTACAGTTTTTTGTACCGTCGCCTTATGGATAGGAGAACGGTTTGGGAAAGTATCGTTGAACAAGTTGGCTGCTTCACTATAAGATCTTTTTCTGTCGCCGTACCCGCCCATCATTAGAATAGTAATTCGTTCTTTTTCGTTAACAACCATTTTAGAAAAACAGTTTACTTTGTAGAACTTTTCAAAACACATCAAACTACTGTCAGTTTTCTTTAAAAATGTAAATGGTGACCAAATGTCAAAATTACAGCATTCAATATTTAAACATTCACATTTCTTCAAATCTACATATTTTGCACTGTTTACATATGGTTGAGACTCGTATTGAAGCGAAGGTTCTAATAATGACTGCATATACAGGGTGATGTATTTAAAAAACCAAAGCGACTAATAATCTCAGAGAAACGGCAAGTTTGGCAACATCGCAAATGTCAAATCCGGAATCTCCGTATCCGAAAATAGGCTTATCCCAAATTTTGACTAGCAATTTACGAGATAATTGGGCGTTTCCAGACTGTTGGTCCACTCTGTATATATATATATATATATATATATATATATATATATATATATATATATATATATATATATATATATATATATATACAGAAGAGACGCCATTTAAGAAACACGTATAGCATATTTAATGAAAAATCATAAATAATACATATAACCATTTCACCTGCTTATAATTTTCACACTCCTCATTAATTTTGAACAGAACAAAATACCAAATTGCTACCAATCAACTAAACAAGAAGTGACCGTTGCAATTAATTCTCTACAGAAGTTTTCAATGAAAATTTTAGGTATATTCCGTATTTTAAAAATATTGTTCTTTGCAATGGTTTAGACAGTCTGCGATATCATCATAACTCTTTATTTTTGATTTAAGTTTTTAGATACAATGGAATTTTATGTCTATGTGTTTGGGTCCTTTCGTATTTTGAGAACATCTAATTATCGACGGGCGGATGACTCAAAAAAATTGGACATTTTTGTAAAATAACGTATAATCAGACAGGGGGTTCAAAAACCTTCCTAAACTTCGTCAGTCGGCAAATCGTGATACAGAGTTTTTGGGATTGTAAACTACGTAGTTTAAAGAAAAGCACCTTATGTGTGAATCGAACGCTGTGGTCGGCTACTAACATTACTTAGTTTTATCATCAAGAGAATCAATTTTTCCGCAATCCCAACAAAACAGATGTACAAAAATCTAGAGTTTAAGCAATATTCAACCCAAATTTTGACAAACACTCATGGTGCATGGGTCATAGAGTGAATCCAATTTGCTGCGACTCCAACGAAATTAGTGCATAAATATAGATTTTAGGCAACATTCAGTTAAAAATAAGACAAAAATGGGCGTTAAATACAAATCCCATTTGTCGCGATTTATACACCAATTGCGTTGGTGTCCCTCGATGATCAAGAACCAAATTCTGTGGTCCATGAGTGTTGATTGCCATTTGGGCTTAATGTTGCCCAATCTATATTTACACATTAATTTTGTGGGGGGCACGGCAAAATTTCCGCGATGAACAAAAGCGAAATTATTTCTCCCATGAGTGTTCGTCATTATCTGAACTGAATATTGCCCAAAATCTATATTTACACAACAAATTTCGTTGGTTTCGTGGCAAGATGGGCCCACTCGATGACCAAAATTTATATTTATACTCCAATTTCGGTGTGGTCCCGGCAAAATTAATTTCCTCGATGGCCAATGGCTCATGAGTATTTGTCGGCATTTGGACCGAGTATTGTCCAAAATTTATATTTACACCAATTTCATTGGCGTCGCGGCATAATTGATGACCAAGAGCCATAGTCTGAAGCCCATGAATGTTAGCATTTGGGCCGACTGTAACGCAAAACGTTGCATGTTGGGATAGCGAAAAAATTGGTTCCTTCGATGCCCAAAAGCCACATTTTGTGTTCCATGAATATTGTTCAGGATTTGGGTCGAATCATACCCAAAATATTTATTTATACACTAATTTCGTTGAGGTTGAGGCAACATAGATTTATTCGATGACCAAGAGATAAATTTTGTGCGTCATGAGTAATTAGTCTAAATGTTTACCAAAATTTCGGTGGGGTCGAGACAAAATTGACTTCCTCGGTTCCCAAAGCGAAATTATTTAGTTTGAGGCCCATGAGTCAAAATATGTATGGAGGCACCAATTTTGCTGTGGTTGTGGCAAAATGGATTCCGTCGATATTCAAAAGCCAAATTTTGTATTCTATGAGCATTGCTTAGCATTTGAGTCAAATTATGCTCCAAATATATATTTATACATTAATTTCGTTGAGGTTACACAAATATGGATTTACTCAAAGACTAAGAGCTTTGTAGCCATGAATGTTGATCATCATTTGCGCCAAATGTTGCCCAGAATCTATATTGTTGATTAGATTTTCTTTAACTGTCGTAAGTCTAATATCTAATCGATCTTCTCAAAGTTCTTCGGGAGCTTCATTACTATACAGGTTAGGATAGCAAATTAGTGGCACTTTACGATACCTAATTAAACACATTAGGAAATTAAAATTACTAGCATAGATCGTATATGTAGATGTAAAATATCAGTCTAGGAAGCCGAAAGAAGGGATTGATACTCCAAGTTGCTTACGTGCTAATTGGTTTCGCTGTTACGTAAAAAGTGTAGATACCTATCTTAACCCTCTAGTTCTATTGTTCCCATTTGGCAACACAATACAAAATAAAACAACAGCTAATTCCTATGTGACATACATGCTTCTAATTCATACTGGTCCTCTTTGAAAACATGCACTTTTTCTGTGTTCTGCGTACAGTGCGATAGATAGCGCGGCGTAACAATTATAGATTTGTCTTTGCCGGCTTGCGCATGGGATTATAACCTCAAAAGATTCGTATTTTTGTGCGGTTTTCCTGCTTTTACATGGTGGGTAAAACAAATAAAATTATCGCAGTCATGAAAACATGCTAATTAACAATATTACGTGTTGATAAGGGGTGTAAACATTAGTACCATGGGTAGACAACCCCTTTACATCATGCACCAAATATACCAAACTGTTTTCTCCATTTGAATTTTATTTTTAGAATCAGAGCCATCACTTTTCTATGAAAAAGTTAAATTCAAGGGAATTTCTGACAAAAGTTTAGATTCTGAACTTGAAAATGACTTCATAGCAGAACCAACTACTGATGGAACACACGATATTATAGATTACGACTTGCCGTTAGGCTGTGTGAAGAGGATAATATACCACTAATACAACTACTGCCTGCTGAGTCAAGACAACAATCAACAAAAAGTCGACCGGCTCCATACTGGAAAAACACGCAACAAAACGCAATGCAAATGAAGTCAGATCTGAAGGTAACACGATTTTACCAAATAAAATATTACAACATTTCATATCCGAAGATTTTCTCATCGAAATTGTTCGTCAGACCTGTATGTATAGTGTCCAGTGTCAGCTAAATACGCTTATCACTACATGTCCTGATGAAATAAAACGATTCATAGGAAAACTTTATTGGATATCGCTTATAAGACAACACAGTACACGACGATATTGGTCACCAAATACTCGAATTAGATAAATTGCTGATGTAATGATGCTTAATCGTTTCGGAACTATCAAAAAATTCCTGCTCTTCAGTGACAATACTACTCATACTCTAAGTTACAAATACAAGTTTGTTTGAAAATACCGTTAGAGGAATCGCTATCATGCGATGAGCAAATAATACCCTTCAAAGTGCGCTCAATGCTAAAAACTTACAATCCTAAAAAGCCCCACCAGTTGGATTATAAAACGTGGGTGCATACAGCAGTTTCAAGAACGTCTTATTATTTAGAACTATACTGTGGAATGGTAGGAATCGAAAACGTTATGAACCTGATTTGAGAGCATCGCGCAACGTAGTTTTGAGGATGAGCAGAGTTATGCCTTCGAATATTCATCACACATTGTATTATGACAATTATCTCTCAAGCCTTCCTCTGGTTTCATATTTCGCAAACCGTAAAATACACTCAGTGGCCACTGTACGCATTAATAGGCTGCCCAATTTCCGTGCAATCACTCCAAAGTAATTGAAGAAAATGGCAAGAGGGAGTATTCAAGAACACACAGTAAAATTTGGTTCTATCGATATCCATGCTGTCAAATGGATTGACAACAAGGTAGTCTCTCTAGTATCGCATTGTTGTGGTACACAACCAGTCAAGAGGTACTTTCGAAGGGAACGTGAGGAGAAGATTTAAAGCCCAGATATCGTGAAAGTATAATGGACACATGGGTGGTGTTGGTCTCCAAGACTCACTTCTTGGTCTCTACGCTATAAAAGTAAGGAGCAGGAAGTGGTATCACAGAGTTTTTTACCATATGCTGGATGTGGTGGCCGTGAATGCTTGGCTGCTTGACGGAAGGATCAAAACTCAAGTTGGAAAGCAAAAGTAATCAATTTCGTTATTTGCCGAAGAAATGTGCAAATGAAGCTTCATGCGGTTGGAGGGTCAAGTAACTCCACTCCTGAACAGATTATAAAAAGAAGATACCTGGAACCTAGACCGAACCAGTTTGTTCAGCAGGACCGCATAGATCTTTGGCCGTCTTGGACAGAAGAGAGAGAAAGATGTACGAAAAACAGCTGTTGTGGAAAGTCTAGAATGAAGTGTGAAAAATGTAATGTACCCTTCAAAGAGCAACTGTTTCAAAGATTTTCATGCTAAAACCTGATTTTGTATACTCATGTATTTATTCATGTACTTATGATAACCACTCAGTTGTTTGTATACATAATGTGCCCGTTCGGGAATAATATATATTTTCTATATAGTTTTGGTGAGAGGTATAAGGTTTGAATTTTCATTACCACACATTGTTCCTTAAGGCGTAAGTAATTTTTTCAAGTAATTCAAAAATATTTGAAAAATTCATGCAATAGAGGGTTAAAGATAATTCAATTTTAGATAAATTTATTTTATAAAAGTTTTTGGACTAGATAAGCCTCAAAAGTTAATTCATTGACGAAATCATTCATTGACTGGTTTCATTTTATTATGTCCGAGGTATTAGATATCGTTCAAGGGAACTAGCATCTATTTTGTTTCTAAATGATACGTCCACAGACTCCGGAAAAAGGATATGAACGCTGTCCAAACAAGCACAAAACAATTTTTTCACCATAAGTATTGTTTTCATGAAAAAAAAATATACCTAGTTTGCGATGGTTTTGTTTATAGACATTAGAGCCAGTGGCGGATCTAAGGGTGGGCGAGAAGGGCGGCCGCCCAGGGCCCCGCGCCATTTAAAATTTTAATTCAGGTATAAATTTCGAACTTTTAATAGACATTGCCCGCAAGACTCGACGTAAAATACTGGTAATGGAAAAATACATTCAAATTAACATTTCATGATAGATTTTAATCGATCACAGAGCGAGATCTACCGATGTGTTGGTGGCGGAAGCGCAGGGAGTTGTGATAAGCGGCCGGCGCGAGCGAGACGGCTGTCTTGCGGCGACCCGGTGTTTAGTTTAGTTATCAGGTTTTCGTGTTTGCATCTTGGTACATTTAGATTTAAAAAAATAGGGATAATGATAATTTAGTTTTAATCTCAAAATCTCCAGTTTCCCCTTCTGAGTCCATTGACTGCCAAGTAAAAGTGAGCTGTGTATTTCTTGATGTGGCAGGTCCCAGTGGCGTGATTAACCCTCATGTGGAACTTAATACAATATATTCCGAATCAGCAGAATACCTACTGGTCAACAATGATATTACTAAAATGCCGAGAGTCTCACACGAGGAAACTGTCAACATCAATTTCCCCTTCACAACTAACCTTGATTTCAGTGACCCATTTCTGTGGCCAAAAACATTAACTAACTCACATATTACAAGTATTGTTAAAAATGGACCCCTAAAAGTCAAGATAAATTCTTACCCCCTAAACGAAACTGGAAAACATTTTAGTCCAATATACAAAAACACTTGCTAATGATGAGAGACAGAATAGGCGATAGACAGTTTATTTCGAGTTAAACAACTCTACTGTTTTGCATGTCGTTTGTTTGCTACTAACTCCAACCTCAAACTCTATGGTGCTCTTGGTTGTTATGAAGGCTTGAACGACTAGTAACATTTGCTTGATAAATTGAAATCTCATGAAAATAATAAATTCCATAAATAATGTATGGTGAAATGTTTGGTCCTAACTAAACGCTTGTCTAGAGGCAATACTATTGATGCTGAAACCCAGATTCAGCTTCGAAGTGAACAATAGCGGTGGAAAGATATTTTAGAGAGATTGTTAGCAATCCTTAGGTTCTTATTTGTCCACAACTTGTCTTTCAGAGGACACGAAGAATCCTTGCATTCATTTCAAGCGGCAACTTTTTGGATTTGGTCAAGTTAATAGCTAGATTTGCCTGTACACTTCAAGAGCACTTGCAACAGGTTATCGATGGGACAGGGTTGAGTAAAACCCACTACCTGAGTAATACATTTCAGAATGAATTTATCGAGCTAATGCGCAACCACATAAAATCAAAAATAATCCACACTGTGCTGTGAATTAAATATTTTGCTATAATCCTTGATTGCATTCGAGATATTGCACGAATTGGACAGCTTTCAATCATCATAATAGTGAAGACACAGCCGAAGTTGAAGAATATCTCTTGGTATTGGTAGCAGTTGAGAAAACTACAGGCGAGAAGTTGGCTGACTGAATTAAATGACTTTGGCTTGTCTCTTTCAAACTGCAGAGGTCAAGACAAGGATAACGGAGTGGTGTACAAAGCCATCTACTCAATATAAATCCCTTGGCATTCTTATACCTTGCGGTAGTCATAACAAGAATCTGGTTTTGGGTTTCTCAAGTCAAGTCACATGTGGATATTACTCTTAAACCTGTTTCTGAGACGAGATGGGAGTGCAGAAGTGAGCCAATACAGGCTGTGAGGTACCAAGTGAGTAATGTTTATGAAGCCCTCACAACTTTACGCGAAGAAAGAAGTACGGACTGTGGTTTGATAAGCGAATGTCAATCATTGGAATATGAAATATCATCATATGAATTCGTGGTATCAATTGTAGTATAGTATGACATCCTGATCAAAATACATACTATTAGTAAGATGTGGCAAAATATTAATATGCATTTAGATGCAGCAGTTCAACATTTGGAAACATTCGTTAAGTGGCGAAATGAATACAGACTTAATGGATTTGTCTCTGCATTAGTGACAGCTAGAGAAGTAGCGGATGAAGCCGATATTGAACCCACATTTAAAAATGTAAAAAGGAGGTGTTAGAAGAAAATGTTTCCATATGAAAAAGATGATGAAGTCTCTGACTTTTCTTCAGAAAAAAATTTTAAGATAAACTACTTTTTTGTGATAGTTGATGCAGTGCAAACACGCTGTCAACCAAGATTCGCTGCTTTTAAGACGTACAAAGACAAATTTGGTTTCATGTATCACTTAAAAAGGCTTCGAGATATTAGTCATGAGGAGCATATGAATAATGGTAAGGACTTGCAGCTTACATTGAGCGACGGAGAGGATCATGATGTTGACGAAGTAGAGCTTTACGAAGAACTGACAATGTTGACTATTGTCAACAATGGATAACGAGATGATGTACTTGAAATATTTAAGTACATTGTACAGAACAGCTTAACAGATGTTAACAAATGTTTTCATTGCACTTAGAATAATTTCTACAATTACAGTAACAGTAGCATCATCTCAAAACTCAAGCTTATTAAGACATATTTAAGAAGCACAATGTAACAAGAGCGTTTGTCATCCTTAGTTCTTCTACCCATAGAAAATTAATTGACAACTAGCTTAGATTTCAGTGAATTAATAGAAGAGTTCAGCCGAAAAAAGAGTCATAAAGTATTATTGTAAGTTCTTACACAACCTTTATCAAGGAAAATAAAATTACCACAAATAGTAAGAAATAAATATCATGTAAGTTTCATTGCATTGTGTTTTTTATTTCAGTATCATTACAATTTTTAATGATAGTTTGTATTTTCCCTTGCATTGGGGGCCCCCACCCTATAAAATCGCTCAGGGCCCTGTAAGGTCTAGATCCGCCACTAATTAGAGCAATAGACATACTCCGATCATTTGTAAGGATAACTCAATTTCGTTAAAAAAGTTTTTCGGATAGTAAATAAGCCCTAAAAATGGTACTTCGTAGGAGTCATAAAAGTAATGTTAGTGAATATACTATCAACCAGCTATCAATTTTAAAGCAGAAGGTATCGAGATTTTTTCATGGCTTGATACAATTTTACTTCATAAAAGTGTTTTGTTGGATATTCAATAAGCTCTAAAAGATGTATTTTATAGGAGATGCTCAAGTACCGTTAGTAGAAGACGGGCACCCTCCCCACTTCTTTTTCTTACGTCACAAGCCCCGCCCTCTTTCACTTTTTTATATGCCCACGTGGGGGGCCGGATTTTCCAACCTTATTTTTACTCGCTTACGTGTAGGACGTATTTTTCCACCCCTATTTTTGCACATCCACGTGTGAGACCGCATTTTCAACCCCTAATTATTTTTTATATACCCTCGTGTGAGACCGCATCCTTTCTTTTCGAAGGCCCTTTTTAACACCTATTTTTACTCGCTTACGTATAGGACGTGTATTTTCATATTTTTACACACCACGTGTAGACCGCATCCTTTCTTTCTTTTTCAACCCTATTATTTACTCGTTACATGAAGGACCGTAATACCCTTATTTTTATGATTTCTTTTGGGGTTAAACCTTATGGCTGTATTAAGGACCTTTTGACAGCTAGGACTTTGCTAGACGTGAGGACTGGGGTGGGGCTGGTCTTGGCTTAGAACTGTATTTAGGGCTGGAGCTTAGGGCTGGTCTAGGATAAGTCTTAGAGTTTGGTCTTGGTGCTGGGGCTGGAGCTAGGGATAAGTCTTAGGTTTTAGTCTTGGGGCGGGACCTGTAGCTAGGTCTTAGGGTTATTTCTGATGCATTAAGGTCCTTTTGGTTGTAACCCCTGAGGCTGAGCAGACACATACGCATACAATAATTGCATAATTAATAAGATATTATTATTATCGGTCCTATTGTTTTAAAACGTTCTTTAAGTACAGAGCTGGTAAGTGTGGTGTTAACCCTTTATTTATTTACAGATTTTAATTACAGTTATAAAACACAAGCATTAAGTTTCTTTAGAAAGATCCTTATGAGCTATAAAAAAAATTAGCTGAACAATTCCTAACTCAAACAAAACATTTTTATTAAGTTAATTACGTTACATGTAAGCGAGTAAAATATGTGTTGTTGCTAAAATCGCCACGTGTATTAAAACAGTGAAAGTTTACCTGCATTAAAATAATAGGGTCCATCCGTCTCGCTAAGAATGTTGATACGTCCTTAACTATTATTTAAAGAAACTTAATGATTGTCTTTTATAACAGAAATTAAATATCTGTAAAGTAAATAAAGGGTTAACACCAATACTTAACAGCACTGTATTGAAAGTTTCTAAACAATGAGAGCCATACATAATAATTACGTTCAGTATAAATCATTTAGCAATTAGTAATTAGTATTTCAATTACATCTACACAAATAGATTTTGGACAAATTTCTAAAGTGAAACAATATAAGAAAGTAAAGAATGTAGTTGAATATTTAATAAAATACGATTTCATTACAAAAATGAAGTGGTACTAATATATAACAAGTACATCTGAAGTGATTAATTAATTTAATGAAATTTAGTTCAAATGCACTTAACGGAAATAACTTTATAGTTAAAAATATGAAGTGATAGTAATTAAATAAAATTTTAATAAAAATTTAATTTAAGTGTTTTTCCATTACTTAATTTTAATTCAGATATTCCAATCAATGTCATAAATTTTATTACATATTTGAGTATTTTTATTAGTATTATTTATGTGTTCATTTAAAAAGGAGGTTCGAGCTTGAACTAGTTCACAGTGTCATTTAATATGGAATGACAGTGTACATTTTATAGTGGATATTATATCTCAGTATTTAAATTAGTTATTAAATGGTTTTAGTTTAAAATATTCTTGACTGATTTTTCAAAAAAAAAATTTATATACGGTTAATATTTTATGCTATACAAGCTTATGTCGGATAATACATACAGTAAGGATGTCTCTTAGTAAAGTTACAAAATCGTTCATTTCATACTGTTTTATCACAAAATGATGTATATTATCTTCTTAAGGTAATGCAACAACAAAAAAAGCTGTTTATATCAATAGAAAGTCGTGTATTTAAAAGCAAATTTTACAAACTTTAAATGTTTCAATATGAATTGCAGCTATCCTCCTTAGTAAAAGTAGAAAAAGTGTTGAGAAGTATTGGAAATATGGTCAAGAAAACTTAACATATGATAACGAAAAGAATAAGTGTTATAATAATTATATGAATTAAAAGCACAAAAATGAATGTTATTTTTAGTAATGATTAATAAATGAAATCTTAAATAGATTAAATATTACTAATCAATATTATTATTTGCAGGTGGGAGGCATGGGTTTCCAATGCTGGTCGGGAAGATACCACCACCTTTACCATGGGGTCCTTCATATTGGATCTCCGATTTTTTAAGCACGGTAATGTGGACCTTACACGATCAATAATATTGTCAATGCTGATATGTCAATCTTACTTACTTCAATATTTTTTGACCATACACGGTGATTCTAATGCATCAATATTTTGGTCAGATTAAGGTGAACTTGGCTACATCAAAATGAATATTAGTAAATGCTGATAGTCGATTATTTACTTTTTACAAAACGTATGTAAAACTGAAATAGATGGGTAAAAATTGGCTACAAAGCTGAACGGTACTACATATAAACTTTTATAAGGTTAAAATATGAAACGGATCCATCAGATTATAAGAACTATTTTCAGCATAAGACGTACGTTTAATTAAGTTGTTATTAATGGTCATAACCGTTCATTATAAGGCAGATACCAATATGAGAAAGTGTCATCGCAAAGAAGTTAAGTTACTTGAGATATCTGGTAGAAGATTTTTCCGATAGTTATTTACCGGCAGTTATAATGAATCTGTATGGAAACTTGCGAAGCTTATATAGTCTACAAGTGTATATTAAATGGCAAGTATAGTAAGATACATTATTATAATAGATATTTAAATCACGTTTATTGCTAATTTATAGTAAGTATAAAAGTGAATTGTTACAATGTTGTGCAAAAGTAGATGTATTGACGATTATTATTATTATAAACGAATTTAATTTTCAAACGTTGAAAAATACGTGTTGTAAGGAATGCTTCTTCGGAATTGTCAATCATGGTACATTCTCTTGAAGAATTCTGTAAATCAGTGAATGTAGAGCGGCGAATATGCTGGACCTGATAACCCACTGTATGCATCAATAGATGATTTAGCGAGAATATGGACGTTATGGTGTGGTTACGTTAGGCTCATGAATCTTTACTGAATTCGGTGTAAAGTACCTAGGGCAGCTTCGAACAGTATGTCATTTACTGCTTTTTCGGCAAACATTCTTTGTGGGGTTGCAAAGGATTCCAAGCGTTTCACCCCAGGCCACAGCAATAGCTGGTATGTTAGACTGTGACTTGTTAGCTGAATCTAGGAACGAACAAGCTTTTGTAAGAGCTCATTTTGTTTTGTCATCGCTACGACACGAATTATTCTTTTTGGTTGGGGCGGCAGAATCGGATTAATTGAAGATCTTGAAGAGACGGAGGATACTTCGTTTGATGATGTAGATTGTTCTTGTACCTCCTTGTTGACCAGTTCGTCTACTAATGTATACGTCTCGTCAGAAACCTGCAAAACCTTGTGTTAATTAATTTGATTTTTATAGTTCCTACATGTCCGGAGGAGTGGATGCAAAATAGCTGCTGGGTTCGAACGTTGCTGTAACTTTTACAACACTTTGGGAGCTCTTGACAGAAAACACATTGCCATCAGGAAACCATGCCAAGTCAGGTTCCATGTATTACAATTATAAGGGTTTTATAGCATTGTATTATTAGCTCTAGTAAATGCCGATAAACAGTTTATAATGATAGATGTTTGCCATCAACGGAAAAATATCAGACGGAGGTGTCTTGTTTTATTCTAAATTTGGTGAACTTGATGGAACAAAACCATTTACAATCAACTCCTTTGCCCAAAACAGATAACCAGTTTCCATACTTTTTGTGACAGATGAAGCATTTGCATTGATGTTCACCTATAAAACCTTATTGTCAACGAGGTTTAACACTCAGATAAAGAAATTTTCAATAAACGGTTATCAGCAGCACGTGTAACTGTCGATAAATACATTCGGGATTTTGGCTAGTCGATTTGGAGTTTTTCAAAAGCTATAAATGTAGAACCAAGTAAGGCAAATAATTACACAGGCGGCATATCCATATACAACTTTCTGCGAAAGAAAATCACCTAAACCTATCTTTGGCACAAGACGAAATTCAGCAAGACAAATTGGTTAATTTAGAGAGTACCTGGCAAGAAATAGCACTAGTACAGCTAAAACAGTTCGGGATAACTTTTGTAAATACTATAATGATGCTGTAATTCCAGAAACGAATTAAATAAATAAGTGAATTTCCGTTTAGTAGTAGAATTTTTCTACCATGATAATACGTAATTTATTTGCAGTACTTGTTACGGAGATATAAAATTACTATTTATCACTCACCTTTGGTAAAGACTGCTGTGTCATCGGAGTTTCCGTTTTCCTAAAAACTGCAAGGCGTAGTAATGTCCAGGACGTTGAACATAGATGCGCCCGCACCCACCCCGACCGTTTTCGATGACACTATTTTTTCATTTCTTTACGAAAATTCGAACCTCAACGAATTCAGTTTCTTACGCACATCAGAACGGTCACTTTGTCGATATCAGCTTTTGAGTAAATGACGAGAAGTTTTCCAATGCTGCATTCCGTTTGGTTTTAGTTCATGTAATTAGACTTACTGAATTCCATAGTTCCGGTAGTGTCTCGTACATCTCGATAAACTCTTTCAAAACCATGTTTTTCGTATTTGTTACTTCCTCAGCCTCAGCTTCTTCATCCGATGAAACATGTAACTCTTCTTCACTCATTGTTATTACCAAATGCACCAAAAACACAACAAATCAAGACTAACAATCAAGACGAAAACTTGTGAATACTGAAGTATTGATGCGAAATAACCTTATACGATCAGTAATATTGTCAATATCCCACTACATTGTGGTCGTGGCGTAGGTGTGGTCAAATGTATTGAAATATTGATGTTTGATTTCAAAATATCCGGAAATACTTCAATATTTTCATCAATCCATCAATACTACACCTTACACGATCAATAATATTGTCAATATTGTTGAGTATTGACAATATTATTGATCGTGTAAGGTATGCATAAGGGCTGCCTGTCACCTTTTTCTTTATCCTTGCACCCGACTTGCAATTTCCCCAATACAATCTTCACTCTAACTTTCGATACAAAGGATACAAGGACCACATTGCTTGCAGAGGATTTCTTCTTTGGAGAATAAAAAATTCGACGTGATCTGGTTTAAAAATTCTGGTCCTAAATTTGTGAAATTCGACTGTTGCATTTATAGGTCTGCTAATGACAGTAACTTTCAAGCCTTCGTCCATTACCTTAGTTTGAAAGTTAACTATCTTCTGACTCACTTTCCATCTTACGATATTTCAATTTTGGGAGCTTTCAATGTTCATAACTCTAATTGACTGCTCGTCATAGTGGTATTTTATGTGATCTCACACAAATGATTTCTGAACCCACAAAAATCCCTTATATCCCTAACCATACTACACATCCTCTAGATCTATTTCTCAAATCAAACCCATTTGTTTATAAAACCTCTGTTTTTCCCCACTAGGCTTATCTGACCATTGTCTAATATAAATAACTTCTACTGTCCTTAATTACGTTGTTATTCGCAACAATGATAGTACCTTATTGTGTTTAGGTCAGCTAAATGGAGTATGGAGATGTATACACAATTGAAATACTGTATGCGCCAAAATAAACAGTACTGGATAACTATGTTACTGTTATTGTTATTATTTAGTTATCGGAATGACACTGTAAATGTGCTCAATTGCTCTGTAGACAGTGTTCATAACGATCGCGCAGATTTTGAAACATTCTGGGATGTAGGTTGCTTCAGAGTCCTGAAAAACGAGACGATCTTCTGTCGTAATGCAAGCACAGTTTTGGGTGGATCTGGACAGCTGAAAATTTTCTCCTTTAACATTCCCCGCATCAGGTGGTGTCAGATCGGGGGAATGTGAAGAGTAGGGAAGCTCAGGCCCATGGGAAATGATTAAATATTATTAAACTGCCTTGTAAATGACAAATTAGAACTCTTTGCCACGGCCGAAGGCTAATAGGGAAAAAGGTCATAATCAAATTATGACGTAAGTGTTTATTTTGCTTCAAACTCGCGTCTTAATGATTTTGGAAAAGAAGTGCCCCTAGTCAACTCTTCATCATATGCTATGAAACCAATTCATTTTCGGTACAAAAGAATGGATCATCAGTACGCATGATCTCAATAACAATAACGCGACTAGTCCAGATGGTATCCCTGCAATTGCTTTAAAGAAATCTTCCACTTGTCGTACTAAACGAGCGCAATCCACATTCTTCTACACGGTTTCTAAACTCTGAAATGAGCTCCTTAGTTCCTGTTTTCTTCTCACGTATAGAATGAAAAAATTTAAGATAGCCGGTTGTTAGCAAATCAATATCTCCATATCCATCCTCCTAAGTGTTCCTGAGCGTTTCAGTACGGTAGGCCTATTCAGGGCCACAATTATTTAAAAAAACAGTTTGAAAAATGACATTTTAAGGATAAAGACTAACAATGAAAAAATGCATAATCAATACATACATTTAATAAAATTTAATCGGATTATTAATATAGGTGCAAGCTCGTGTTAAACTTGTTTTTTGATTTCGGCATTTTTCATCGTTAGCTCTCGAAAAGAGTGTTTTGGAATGTAATTTCTAAAAAGCTTAATAATATTTACTCTATTAAATATTTAGTTATTAATCATTACTATCAATAAGATTACATATTATGTAGTAGGGTTTAACGTCAACAAAATTTATGAACCATGAAAACGCAGAGAGTAAACCAACTGCCAAGGTAAAGAAAGACGTAGCAGGCTCTATAGTGACGCGTCTCCCCCTGTAAACTATACCCTCACCCCCCACGACATCCCTTTCTTATTATTCTAGGTGGTCCAGGAGGCTAAGACAAATCGAAAGACACCTTTCTCATGTAAATCAGAACTACCATTTCGGCGACATCGCCAAAACACGTGTTGCGAGCCCACTCCAACGTCGAAGGCGCGGGTCTTTGTCTAAATTCAAATTTCCCAAAGAAAATTTACGATCTGTTCTTCACCACTAATTATGTAACGTAATTACACATAAACAAGAATACCGAAAAGAAAAACATCGGGTTCAATGGAGCAACTAGGAAGAAGAAAGAACACAGCAAAGAAACTGCTTCATTTTACATACAAACAAATTTAAAACAGTGCAGTTATTGGTAAATAAATATGACGTTAATTAAACACATACGAGGCAGCAAAAAATTCTTACCCTATGCTGAATTAGTGAAAATCAAACAAAAAAAAGATCTAAATAGAAGGGGCCCACTTGAGGATAAAATGGAGTAGGGGTAATCTACGCCCCCGGTCCGGATAAGACAAAATGGAGTGGGGTCTAGGAGTGGGGATCGATGGTGCGGTCGGTTTTTTTTCGGGGGCGTTTTTCAACCCCTAGATGGAATTTTCAAACCCATGACGATGTTTTCACCCCTAATTAGTGCCCTTTTGGCTATATTAAGAGTCTTTTTGGCGGTTCAGCCCCTGGACGGTAGGCAAATGCGTTCGCGTTGCGCCGGGGGGTGGGTTGTCACTAAGACTAGATAACGCCCTTATGGCTTCATTAAGGAGGAGCTAAGACTAGACCACGCCCATTCTTTTTAGCTGATTGGTTGTACGTGTATCAAGGGGGGATAACACGAGGCCACGCCCATTCCTTTGTATAAAACGTGTATTTATACATCAATTTTGTTAGGTTCAAGATGAAATCTGTGTGTATACACCAAATTTCTTGGGGTCAAGGTAAAATTGATTGCCTCAATGACCTGGATGTGTTCGATAAATGTTGATCAGCATTTGGCCGAATATTGACACGATGACCAAGAGCCAAATTAAATGTATCGATGATTATTTGGGCGAAATTTTGCCTAAAATCCATTTTGATAGATTACGAAGAGCTAAACCCTGTGGTGCGTGAGTGTTGGTCAGCATTTGTGCAGAATGTACTAATTAAGTTGGTACCTTCCCCAAATGGCATGATAGAAAAATTCACTTTACCGGACTTTGGGCTTTCTTTCACTTGTTTTATTTGGTGCTATTGGCCAAAATAGCATTTAAGAGGTGAATGAGGTAATGTACTTTTAGCGTGATATTCAAAACTGTAGTCACTGTTATCAAAACAGAATACGAAATGTGTTTCATCCCCACCACCCCCCACACCTAAATGTTAGGGCGGGCTGGTCAAGCTTTCCACGCTGCTTCAGCCACAGCGATTAATCCCCAGCATACAAATATACATTACGTATATATGCATGGTGGGATTAAAGATGGGTGACGTCAGGATAGAATTGGAAGAAATGGTTCTGAGGGGAAAGATATCATCCCAGCATTCACCTAAATAGCCGCACACAATTTGCGTATACGCAGTCATTATGCCGCTATATTTTTATTGGGGAAACCCGTAAAAGACCTTATACAAGATAGACGGTAACGGGGATTGAACGCATTACCTCCCAAATGCTAAGTAGATTGAGTTATCATACATCTAACATAACTCGGTGCTAACTAAAGAGAAACGTGTTATGGTTGACTTACAAGGAGTATATAAACGGTGTAAGCGTATTTTTACCTTCCAACCTACATATACATATGTAGGTTTAGAAGGTTATGCAATCGTTTTTTTTTCATTATCACTAATCGTCTTATTAGCTCATTTTAAAACTTTTGGCCAACTATAACTCCAGAACGAAAATACCTACATACTTAAAATTTTGTATTTAAGCTTGTTTTCATTTGGCTTAGAGCTGATTAGGTTTTGGGAGAAATCGAGCGGCGGAAAGGGGAGGTTTATTAGGGGTAGTTTTCGGTTTTTATCAAATATTTCTAAAACAGCTACACATTTCAAAGATATAAAAATACTTAGATATAGACCTTAAACGTATCGATTAATTACGTTCTGTGCTTTTTTTTAATATGACGATTAATTTAGAGGCAAAAATATTCCTAAGGTAGAATTTAAGTGTTAGTTCAAGTTTTTTCATTATCTAAATAACGATTAACTATATAAGAAAAAGTGTATACGTATTTTTTAAAGAAAATTTAATTTTACATAATCCTTCTTTATAAAACTTTTTAATATAACGCAAGGTAAGTCAAAAAATTAATTAAATATGAATGAAAATGGTTATACTGAATTATTGATATCTTATAGAAGCGGGCGTCTTTGAAATTTCTTTTCCTTCCAAACTACATATACATGTGTAGATATAGAAGGTTATGCAATCGAATTTTTTCGCTATCGCTATGCTATCGACTTATTAACTCATTTTACAACTTTTGGCCAAGTTTCGCCAAGATCGACCATCATGTCTGGATGTGTGGGTGTGTGTGCGTGTGTGTCGTTGTGTTTGGTTGTGCGTTTTGCGGTTGGTTTACGTTTGTGCGGTGGTTTGGTTGCATGCTTTGTGTGCGTTTTGCGTTGTGCGTGTTGTGTTTGTGTGTTTGTTGGTTGTGCGTTGTGCGTTTGTGTTTTGTGTGGTTTGTGCGTTTGTGTGGTGTGTGGTTTGATTGTTGTGTGTGGTTGTGTATTTGTGTGTTGTGTGTGTGTGTGTGTGCATGTGTGTGTTTTGTGTGTGTTGTGTGCTGTGTGTGTGCGTTTGTTGTGGTTTGTGTGTTTGTGAGTTGTGTGCGTGTGTGTGTCGTTTGTGGTCGTTGTGTGTGGTTGTTTTATGTTTGTGTTCTTGTGTGTTGTGTGTTTGTGTGTTGTGTTGTGTGTTGTGTGTGTGTGTGTGTGTGTGTGTGTGTGTGTGTTGTGTGTGTTGTGTGTGTGTGTGTGTTTGTGTTTGTGTGTGTTGTGTGTTTGTTGTGTGTTGTGTCGTGTTTTGTGTTTTGTGTGTTGTGTGCTGTGTTGTGTGTGTTTGTGTTTGTGTGTTTAGTGGTTTTGTGTGTTTTGTGTTTGTGTGTTTTTGGTTTGTGGTGTTTTGTGCTGTTTGTGTTTATGTTGTTGTGTGTTTTGTTGCTGTTGTTGTGTTGTGGTTTGTGTGTCGTTTTGTGTTGTGTTTGTGTGTTTGTGTGGTTGTTTTGTGTGTGTTTGTGTGTTTTGTTGTGTTTTGTGTTGTGATTGTGTGTTTGTGTTTTTGTGTTTGTGTTTGTGTGTTTGTGTGTGTTGTGTGTTTGTGTTGTGTGTGTTTTGTGTTGGTTGTGTTTGTGTGTTGTGTGTTTGTGTTGTTGTGTTGTTGTGTTGTGTGCATGTTTGTGTTTGTTTGTGTTTGTGTCATTTTTGTGTGTTTGTGTTTGTTTGTGTGTTTTTGTGTTTGTGTGTTTGTGTGTTATTGGTTTTGTGTTTGTGTTTTGTGTCTGTTGTGTGTTTGTGTTTTGTTTAGTTTGTGTGTTTGTGTTGTTGTTTTGTGTTTGTTTTTTTTGTGTTTGTGTTTTGTTTTGTGTTTGTTATGTTGTGTTTGTTGTGTTTTTGTATGTTGTGTGTGTTTGTTTTGTGTGTTTGTGTGTTTGTGTTGTTGTGTTTGTGTTTTGTGTTTGTTTTGTGTGTTTTGTGTTTGTGTTTGTGTGTGTGTTGTGTGTTTGTGTGTTTGTGTGTTTGTGTGTTGTGTTGTGTGTTGTTGTGTTGTGTGTTGTGTTGTTTGTGTTGTGTGTTGGTTTGTGTTGTTTTGTGTTTGTGTGTTGTTGTGTGTTTGTGTGTGTTGTGTTGTGTGTGTGTGTGTGTTGTGTGTCTGTGTGTTTGTGTGTTTTGTGTTTGTAGTGTTTGTGTTGTGTGTGTATGTTTGTGTTTTGTGTGTTTGTTTTGTGTGTTTGTGTGTTTGTGTTTTGTGTGTTTGTGTGTTGTGTTTGTGTTGTTTATGTTGTGTGTTGTGTGTTTGTGTGTTTGTGTGTTTGTTGTGTGTGTGTTGTTTGTGTGTGTTTTGTGTTTTGTGTTTTGTGTTTTTGTGTGTTTTGTGTGTTTGTGTGTTTGTGTGTGTGTTCGTTTGTTCTGTGTTGTGTGTTGTTTTGTGTGTTTGTGTGTTTGTGTTGTGTTTGTGTTTGTGTGTTTGTGTGTTTGTGTGTTGTGTTTGTGTTTGTGTGTTGTGTGTTTGTGTATTTGTGCTGTTTTTGTGTTGTGTGTCGTTTTGTGTTTGTGTGTTTGTGTTGTTGTTGTGTTGTGTGTGTTTGTGTGTTTATGTGTTGTGTTGTGTTTGTGGTTTGTGTTTGTTGTGTTGTGTGTGTGTTGTTGTGTGTTTGTGTGTTGTGTTTTGTGTTTGTTGTTTTGTTGTGTTTGTGTTGTTTGTGTGTTGTGTTGTGTGTGTTTTGTGTGTTTGTGTTGTGTTATGTTGGTTGTGTTTGTGGTGTTGTGTGTTTGTGTTTGTGTTTGTGTGTTGTTGTTGTGTGTTTGTGTGTGTGTTTGTGTTTGTGTGTTTGTGTGTTGTGTGTGTGTGTTGTGTGTTGTTGTTGTGTCTTGTGTTGTTTGTGTGTTTGTGTTTGTGTGTTGTGTGTTTGTGTGTTTGTGTTTTGTTTTGTGTTTGTGTTATGTTGTGTTTGTGTTGTGTATGTGTGTGTTGTGTGTTTGTGTGTTTTGTGTGTGTGTGTGTTGTGTGTTTGTTGTGTTGTGAGTTTAGTTGTTGTGTGTGTTTTGTGTGTTTGTGGTTTAGTGTGTGTTGTGTGTTTTGTGTGTCATTTGTGTGTGTTGTGTGTTGTGTGTTTGTGTGTTGTGTGTTTGTGTGTTTGTGTGTTTGTGTGTGTTGTGTTGTGTGTTTGTGTGTTTGTGTTGTGTGTTGTTTGTGTGTGTTTGTGTGTTGTGTGTTTGTGTGTTTGTGTGTTTGTGTGTTTGTGTGTTGTGTGTTTGTGTTTGTGTGTTTGTGTGTTTGTGTGTTTTGTGTTTGTGTGTGTTTGTGTGTTTTGTGTGTTTTGTTTGTGTTTGTGTGTTGTGTTTGTTTGTTTGTGTTTTGTGCGTGTTGTCTTGTGTGTTTGTGTTTGTGTGTTTTGTGTCGTGTGTGTGTTTGTGTGTGTGTGTTTGTATGTTCGTGTGTTTTTGTGTTCGTGTGTTCGTGTGTTGTGTGTGTGTTGTGTGTTGTGTGTTGTGTGTTTGTGTTGTGTTGTGTGTTTGTGTGTCTGTTATTTGTGTGTTTGCGTGTTGTGTGTGTGTTGTGTGTTGAGTGTTCGTGTATGTTCGTGTTGTTCTGTGTGTTGTGTGTGTGTCTGTGTGTTGTGTGTTGTTGTGTGTTTGTGCTTGTGTGTTTGTGTTTGTGTGTTGTTGTGTGTTTGTGTTGTGTGTTGTGTGTTTTGTGTGTTTGTGTTTGTATGTTTGTTGTGTGTGTGTTTGTGTGTTTGTGTGTTTGTGTGTTTGTGTTTTGTGTGTTGTGTGTTTGTGTGTTTGTGTGTTTGTGTGTTTGTGTTGTTTTGTGTGTTTGTGTGTTTGTGTGTGTGTTTGTGTGTTTTGTGCTGTTTGTGTGTTTGTGTGTTTGTGTGTTTGTGTGTTGTGTGTTGTGTGTTCGTGTGTTGTGTGTGTTGTGTGTTGTGTGTTGTGTGTTTGTGTGTTTGTGTGTGTGTTGTGTGTTGTGTGTTGTGTTGTGTGTGTTGTGTTTATGTGTTCGTGTGTGTGTTTGTGTGTGTGTTTGTGTTTGTGTCTTGTGTGTTTGTGTGTGTTTGTGTGGTGTTGTGTGTGTGTGTTGTGTGTTGTGTGTTGTGTGTTTGTGTTATGTGTGTGTGTCTGTGTCTGTGTGTCTGTGTGTTTGTGTGTTGTGTGTATGTTTGTGTGTTGTGTGTGTTGTGTGTTGTGTGTGTTTGTGTGTTTGTGTTGTGTGTGTGTTGTGTGTTGTGTGTTGTTTTGTGTGTTTGTGTGTTTGTGTGTGTGTGTGGTTTTTGTGTTTGTGTGTTTGTGTGTTTGTGTGTTTGTGTGTTGTGTTGTGTGTTTGGTGTTGTGAGTGTGTCTGTGTTGTGTTGTGTGTTCGTGTGTCTGTGTTGTGTTGTGTGGTTTGTTTGTTGTTTTTGTGTGTGTTTTGGTGTTTTGTGTTTGTGTGTGTGTTGTGTTTGTGTGTGTTGTGTGTTTGTGTTTGTGTTGTGTTGTTGTTTGTGTGTGTGTGTGTGTGTTTGTGTTGTGTTTTTTTGTTGTTTGTGTTTGTGTGTTGTGTTGTTGTGTGTTGTGTGTTGTGTTTGTGTTTTGTGTGTTTGGTTGTGTGTTGTGTGTTTGTGTGTTTGTGTTGTTTGTGTTTGTTGTGTGTGTTTGTGTGTGTGTTTGTGTGTTTGTGTGTTTTGTGTTTGTGTGTTGTGTGTGTTTTGTGTTTTGTGTTTTGTGTGTTTGTGTTGTGTGTTTGTGTTGTGTGTTTGTGTGTTGTGTGTTTGTTGTTGTGTGTTGTTTGTGTCGTGTTTGGTTGCTGTGTTGTTGTGTGTTGTGTCTTGTGTTAGTTTTCGTGTGTTCGTGTTTGCGTGTTGTGTGTGTTGTGTGTGTGTTGTGTTGTGTTTGTGTGTTTTTGGTGTTCATTTTGTGTGTTTGTGTGTGTTTGTGTTCGTGTGTTGTGTGTTTGTGTGTGTGTTAGTGTGTTCGTGTGTTGTGTGTTTGTGTGTTTGTGTGTTTGTGTGTTTTGTGTTTGTGTTTTGTTGTTTGTGTTTGTGTGTTTGTGTTTTGTGTGTTTTGTGTTTTGTGTGTTTTTGTGTTTGTGTGTTTGTGTTTTGTGTGTTTGTGTGTTGTGTTGTGTTTTGTGTGTTTGTGTTTGTTTTTGTGTTTTGTAGTTTTTGTTTTGTTTGTTTTTGTGTGTTTGTGTTTTGTGTTTGTGTGTTTGAGTGTTTGTGTTTGTGTTTTGTGTTTGTGTGTTCGTGTGTTAGTGTGTTGTGTTCTGTGTTTGTGTGTTTTGTGTTTGTGTTGTTGTTGTGTGTTGTTTGTGTTTTGTGTTTGTGTGTGTTTGTGTTTGTGTGTTTGTGTTTGTGTGTGTGTTCGTGTGTTGTATGTTCGTGTGTTGTGTGTTCGTGTGTTTCGTGTGTTCGTGTGTTGTGTGTGTGTGTGTGTTGTGTTACTGTGTTTGTCGTGTTTGTGTGTTTTGTGTGTTTGGTGTTGTGTGTCTTGTGTGTTGTGTGTTGTGTTGTGTGTTTTGTTGTTTGTGAGTTTGTGTTGTGTGTGTTTGTGTGTTTGTGTGTTTGTGTTGTTTTGTGTGTTGTGTGTTTTGTTGTGTGTTGTGTGTTGTGTGTTTGTGTGTTGTGTGTTTGTGTTTGTGTGTTTGTGTGTTTGTGTGTTTGTGTGTTTGTGTTTGTTTGTGTGTGTTTGTGTGTTTGTGTGTTGTGTGTGTTTGTGTGTTTGTGTGTTCGTGTGTTTGTGTTTTGTGTTCTGTGTGTTTGTGTTCGTGTCGTTTGTCGTGTTTGTTCGTGTTGTGTGTTTGTGTGTGTCGTGTCTTGTGTGTTGTGTTGTGTCTGTGCGTTCGTGTGTTTGGTGTTTGTGTGTTGTGGTTGTTCGTGTGTGTGTGTGTTGTGTGTTGTGTTGTGTTTGTGTGTTCGTGTGTGTTTGTGTGTTGTGTGTTTGTGTGTTGTGTGTTTGTGTTTTGTGTGTTCGTGTTTGTGTTTTCGTTGTGTTTGTGTGTTTGTGTTGTGTGTCTGTGTGTTTGTGTGTTTGTGTGTTGTGTGTTGTGTTGTGTGTTTGTGTGTTTGGTGTGTTTGTGTTTTGTGTTGTGTGTTTTGTGTGTGTGTGTGTTGTGTGTGTCTGTGTGTGTTGTGTGTTAGTGTTGTTGTGTCGTGTGTGTGTTGTGTGTCTGTGTGTTCGTGTCTTGTGTCTTCGTGTGTGTCGTGTGTTTTGTGTGTGTTGTGTGTGTGTCTGTGTTTTGTCGTGTTTGTGTGTTTGTGTGTGTGTGTGTTGTGTGTGTGTGTGTGTGTGTGTGTGTGTGTGTGTGTGTGTTTGTGTGTGTTGTGTGTGGTTGTGTGTGTTGTGTGTTTGTGTTGTGTGTTGTGTGTTCGTGGTGTTGTGTGTGTGTGTGTTTGTGTTGTGTGTTGTTGTGTTGATGTGTGTTGGTGTTTGTGTGTGTGTTGTGTGTTTGTGTGTGTGTGTGTTGTGTGTGTGTGTGCTGTGTGTGTCTGTGTGTGTGCTGTGTTGTGTGTGTGTCGTGTGTGTCTGTGTGTGCTGTGTGTGTTGTGTGTGTTTGTGTGTTGTGTATGTTTGTGTAGTTTGTGTGTTTGTGTGTTGTGTGTTGTGTGTTGTGTTGTGTGTTTGTGTGTTTGTGTGTTGTGTGTTTGTGTGTTTGTGTGTTTGTGTGTTTGTGTGCTTGTGTGTTTGTGTTTGTGTTTGTGTTTGTGTGTGTGTGTGTGTGTTTGTGTGTTTGTGTGTTTGTTTGTTTGTATGTTTGTGTGTTTGTGTGCGTGTGCGTGTATGTGTGCGTTTGCGTGTGTGTGTGTGTGTGTGTGTGTGTACGTGTGCGTGTGCGTATGTGCGTGCGTGGGCGTCTGCGTGTACGTGTGTGTGCGTGTGCGTATGTGTGTTTAAAACTGATTAGGTTTTGGGAGAAATCCAGCGGCGAAAAAGGGGGGTTTATTAGTGGCCGTTTTTGGTTTTTATCAAATATTTCTAAACCAGCTGCATATATCAGAAATATAAAAATACCTAGATATAGACCTTACAAATATCGATTATTTATGTTCTATGCAATGTTTTAATACGACGCGTAATTTAGCGCCAAAAAAATTCCTAATGTAGAATTTACGTGTTAGTTTTTTTCATTATCTGAATAACGATTAATTTTATAAAAAAAACGTATTTTTTAAAGAAAATTTTATTTTACATAATTTTTTATATAAATCTTTTGATATAACGCAAGGTAAGGCAAAAAATTAATTAAATATGGATGAAAATGTCGGGCCAGCGAGGGGTGTCTTATGACTTATCTTTTGGTAAAGGATGGTTTAAGATTTTAAAAACGTATATCGTTATTGGTTCATATAGTTAGTAATTTTGAATACCAACAAAACATCGTCAATATGGTTATTTTCAAATTTAAGGATATCTCGGGATTTAGCAATCTTAAAGGTCTTAAAAATCCCCATTCACTCGTATAAATAAAGTCGAATTTCGTTTAAGGTCTGTTCGCACTTATTCTGGCATGTAAAGCCCACCGAGTGTGGGTAGTCATATGATAAAAATATTTGTACAACTGTAAACGATTATCAGAACCGAGGCCGGGTCAACAAAATTTCCTTTTGGATCTGTTTTACAAATTAATTATATCAATAATTTTCTATAAGAAACGAATTAGCTAGCAGTAGGCAGTGCTCGAATGAAGTGCGAAAAGTTTGGTTAATTGCAGAGGATCGATTTTAGTCGATAGATCTCACTGCATCAAAAGAGTCAAGACTAATTTGGTTATCGAAGCCACTTATAAATAACTGATTTTGTCATAAATAAATACACTGTATTGGATGTGAAAAATGAGATTTATTATTAGTTAATAATGTAACCGATTTTAAAATTCAGTTTACAGTTTGTCAATATATATATATATATATATATATATATATATATATATATATATATATATATATATATATAATATATTAATAAGTACAGCTACAGAGGTATATGTTAAATATAATAATTCTTTACAATGTTATAAAGTAACTAAGATTCTAATTTTGCTTTAAATTCAAATATTGGACTCTTATAATTAAAAGTCATCAGTTTACTTTCACTATCATCTTCACTCGACTCTCCGACACTGATTACTAGGTTAGTTTTTTGAACGTCCCACCACTGGCTCATTTCGTTTTCAGCATGTAAAATACATTTTGCCACAGTTCTCCAATTACTTGGTTAAATGAATCCTTCCATAGCGATAAAACATTCTCGTCCCTGAAGCCCTGTCTTCCAACGTTTTGTTGTAATACTGTTACATTTGCCCATATTAACTCGATAGGGTTGAATTGGCAGTGATACGGAGGTAAACGTAAAATTTGATGTCCCCATTGATGAGCGATTTCATCAATTGCATATATTTTTGGAACTTGTAAATCCTTGGCAATTTGTAATAATTCCACTTTCAGCATATCACTCGAATGAGGAATGTTGTGTTTTCTTAAAGATTGAAGAAGATCTTCTTTCTTCCAATTACTTGAAGGTAATTTTTCTACTAATGTAGAATGATAACTGGCATTGTCAAGAATTATCAAACTTGGTTTTTCTAAATTTGGTAAAAGCTGTTCTTGAAACCATTTTTGAAATAAATCAGCGTTCGTATTATCGTGGTAGTCTGCTGTCTTACTTTTACTGGAAAATACAATTGATGAATTAGATATAAAACCATCTTGTTGCCAGCACTCAGTACGATAAATCTAAAATTTATTCGGTTAAAAATATTTTTAACAAATCGGACTATTTTAATTACCGTTTCCCTTCTCCTAGCTGTTTGTTTTTTGTTCTTTTCAAATCATTATCATGCCATAATTTTTGAATGCTTCCTCGACTAAAAATCCACGTCTCATCCAAAAAGACAGGATCGTAACTAATTTCACAACTTTGATTAGCAAAATATTTTCGCAAAAATGTTGCCCCAGCAACAGCAATATGAACCTGCTCCATTAAACGCCTTCTTCCATCGTCAACTTTGAATTCAACACCAATTTTGTGTAACAATTGTTTCAAACTCGTTTTACTGAAGGTAAATATTGTATCTTATTTCAGTTCAGTTTGGATGTGAGCCTAAAATTAAACATTTCAACAATAATTTCTGAATAATTTACCAGTTGCAAGCATGGTGTAAATTTTTCGTTTCAAAATGTCTTTCACGTATTCGTCGACATCCTCTGTTTTCGACTTCAAACGCAGCCTATGTTTTTGCGGTGAATCCGGCGCCGATTTCCCAGATTCTAAAGCGAGAGCCATTCTTGCCTTTGTCCGAGTTACGGTTTTCTCGGAAATGCCGCATGCGAGAGCAGTTCGCTGCAACATAATATTACATAAATATAAATTTAAATAGTGAAAATTATTAGCGTACCTGGATAATGGAAGTTAAAGGTAACCTTGGCTCCCCGTTATCGCGTTCAGTCTCGAAATAATGCAGTATATTCATTAACATTACTTGAGTTTGGCTTTTCAAAGATTTACCTTTTAATGACATCATTATTTGCTGCAAAATAAATAAATGCATTCAATCAATTGAAAATACATTTTGCATTATAAACTTTCCTCGTAATAGTGAATATTAATAATAATAGTTTTGAAAAAAACTGTTACAAATGCAATGAAAACTAATAAATTACGAAGGGAAAGATAAATTATTATAACTACAAAACACGATGCGATTATACGAAACGAAATACGAAGAATAATTTGAGGTTAAATAGCCAAGAAGACATCTGACAGCGTCATGCGCTTTGACTTTAGAATCGACATACGTTTTTAAGTCCTGCGTTTAAAATATACAGCAGACGTATAAATTATAACCCGTCTTTCTTTAAGTGGGAACTTCGCACTAAGATAAAGGGAAACATGCATTTCACAGTAATAATTATATCTCCATTCCCGAGTCCGCCATGAGACACCTCTCCCCGGCGCTACTATATACTGCATTACTGATGTTTTATACAAGCGGGCGGCTTTGGAATTTTTTTAAGTTAACAAGAATGTATTAACATCTATCTGACATTCTGGCAGATTATTTTGTTTTGTTTTTACAATGTTGCCTGTTTTCGTTATGAACGTATAAAATAGAGGTTGCATAGTTACCCTAAAAAAATATAATTAAAATTATTTCAATTCTTTTAATTTTTTAAGTTAGCATCTAGATGTCTATTAACCTCTACCAGACATGGAAGTTTTAAACGTCTGTTTGAGATAGATTATTGTTCTGTTTTTACAATGTTGCATATTCTCGTAATTAACGTAATAAAAGAGGTTGCATAATTATTCTAAAAAAAATGTTATAAAAATTCTTTCATTTCTTTTAATTTCTATTGTGTAGGTTGGAAGGTCGTGTGGTGTTCTACGCAAGATATTTATGGCAATGAATCTGTATCTGACATGAAGATTTAAACGTCTGTTTGACATAGATTATTGATTTTGCGTTAACAACGTTGCCTATTTTCGTAATTAACTTATTATCAAAGAGGTTTCATAATTATCCTAAAAAAAATATTAAAATTATTTCATTTCTTTTAATTTCCATTTTGTAGGGTTGGAAGGTCGTGTGGTGTTCTACACTAGATATTTTAAGTCTGTGTGCAGTTTTCATAAAATTATAAACGCATCACACGTTCGGCCGTTTAATGGATAATATAGATAGATAAGTATTGCCAATAAACAAAAAAAATGATAATAACGCGCTAAACATCAAAGAAAGATGACAACGCGTTATGGGACTTAATATTTGTATGCCATAAATTCAGCTGCTGCTTTCCTGTGGGGCACATTTACCTCTATACATACATCCCCATAGATATTGACATTTCCGTTCGTTTTAGTTACTCTTAAATATATTCTTTTCAAAATCTGAAAACAGCTGAAATATTTCTGGTTGATGCATTTTTCGTGTATTCTCTTTTCCGCAGTTTGTTGAGGTAGAACAGCGTGGATGATGATAATAAATAAAAAGGGTTTAATTATATAAACACAAATTACCTTTTACCTAAACGTAAATGATCACAATTTTCACTTTCTCTTCAACGTATATTTGTTACCCTGTTTACATTATTTAAATGTGTTCTTTGGTAAGAAACGTTTCACGTCTATAATCTAAAAGTATACTCAGTTATATACAAAAAATATTATTTATTTACTATTTTAGCAAGAGTAATTTTTTACATGTTTACGTTTCTAAACTCCAAACCTTCCAAAATATTTAATTTTTGCTTAGTTTTACAAAAATTTATAAATATGCAGAGATTTATTTAAATGCTAATTGCAGTTTGAACAATGTAATATGTCAACTGCCGTGGTAAGTTTACAGATATTAAATTTTTATGCTTTTCTGCATAATTTTGCTTAACATTACTTAAGAGCACTGTAACCCACTTATATAACATTTCAGTTTCAGCTACATGTTGATTTCTCATTAGCACAATTTTTACATAATTTTTTGTAAGAAAGTCTTTACATTTCTTACCGAAACGAAGACAACTGCCAAATTAAATAGCTAAAGCTACGAAGATACTCGAGCATCCGTCACCACCACGATCTAGTCAAAAATATAATATTCATAATCGTGTATATTTGTGCATACAAAACCTTGTCGAAATACATTATTAAATTTATATAGCAAGTGTAATTGCATGACATTATAAATGATAAGTGCGCATTTACTTCGAACTTTTTAAGTCTTTCATAGGCAAATACCAGCAAAATAAAATTGTTCTTAAAAGCACTTCTGATAGCAATCCTGGCATTAAGACCGTTAGCATATTGCTATATGATTCACCTAATACCGAATACACTTCCATTGGCAGGTTTTCCTGAAATTTCTCGAAAACGATACGTGTGACTAAGATGCGGTAAAATTGACACAATAGGAAACAAAAAGCCCTTTTCAAAATATATTTCAAATTCTCTGGCACTGCAGCCCCAACACCATTAGAGCGCCATATATGTAGGATAGAGTATACTGACTTATTTCGAAAACGGTACATAGGGCCAAATTCATACTTGCTCAAACAAAAGGCAACAATGAGGCCTCTTCAAAATACAGGGTCCGGCAGTGAAGCGGGAAATTTTGAAGTGCCCAATTTGTTCAGAAAATGTTTATTATCAAAACTTTTTTTACAGGTTTGAGTAGAGGAAACTATGCCATTTTATGTCTTAAAAATAATTCCGCTCAAGTGAGAGCCATTTTTGTGTAGACACTCTTCTAATCTAGATTGAAAATTTTCCATTACTCGGTGGAGCAGGACAGGTTTAATTCGTTCAATTTCTTGTGCAATGTTTATTGCTAATTCCGGTAAGGTTTGTGGTCTATTACTGTATACCCTGCTCTTCAGAGGAAAAAATCACATGCTGAAAGATCAGGGAATCTCGCCAGCCACGAAATGTCACCATGTTTGGAAATGAGTCGGCCTGGGAAAAGTTCCCTTAAAGCAGTCATAGACACTCGAGTAGTATGACTTATAGGTAACTTTTCCGTCCCAAATGTCCTGGTCATGTGTGTGAGTAGTAATGGGGCACCTTCCGGGATATTTCTCTCAACGCCTATTACATAATTTTGTTTAAGAACCCACGTGACAGAGCACAGATACAGCATTTAGCAAGACAGATTTCGCCGGACAACCCAAAATTTTTAGAAGCCGCGTACCAAGATGCTACTTCAAGCCCACACGGATATTTATTGTTCGATTTAAAACAGAATACCCCGGATGTGCTACGTTATAGAACAAACATATTCGGGCCTGAAGGTATCTGCCACGTATATATAGCGAAAAAAGGGTTTAAGTCTCACAGTCATAAAGATTACATCATATATGATGGCTGACGTTTTAATCGAGAACACTGATATCCTACGTGCATTAGCCCGATTAAGTAAAAGTCAACGTGACGCTTTATTCAAATGTTTGGATAGTAAACAGGTAGAGTGTATTTGTGAGTGTGCACATAACATTTTAAAAGGTCGTGTACCTCTGTCAGTTGATCTGAAGCAGCGACTCTCTCAACATAAGCACACTTTAAGACGCTTGGCACAGCGAGGCGAATCTATAAAAAAGAAGAAACAGTTTCTTGTACAGAAAGGTGGTGCATTTCTACCACTGCTGTTAGGACCATTACTCGGCGGAATTCTGGGTAATCTGTTTCAATAACCATGGATCACACTCTGAAGAAGATGATTATTCTACCGATGGACTTTATACAGCGCTTACAGGCACCAGATGTTACACAAAACAACATTTTAACGCAGCTGGGTGACGATATGGATAAAGTTTTAAAAACTAAAATGACCGACCATGGCAGCAGTACAACCAAGTTCTTCAAAGGTATCTACACTTTTCCAATCAGTTAGGTCAGCCCACCAGTATAACAATTAGCGGTGACGCTGTTTCTGATGATATTAGAGATTTACCGCAACGCAAAGGTCTGACAGACGACGAGATAGTATCAACGCTTCCGCCTTCATATAAGAGAAAAGGCGCGAATTTGTTACATATACTGAATACGAACAGCGAAGTTTTTTGGGATAAAAGGGGCACTGTCACAATAAAAGGTGAAATCATACCACATTCCAACATTATCGATCTGGTTCACGAGACGTTAAGAAAACGAAAAACCACAAATCCGCGCGGTTGGCGTCAGTTTGCGACGTACATTAAAGAGATAAATATACCACGAGCGTTTATCGGAAACACGCAAAGGTATGATGTTTCTGTATCGCCCAGCGCTGAACGGACCCTCACAACTATAGGTGAGAATTACGATGCTGATAGTGAAACGCGAGAAACACCGAGAAGAATCTCTCAAAGAAGAAGAGGACTTTCACTAGATTGGGATTCGTGGCGGTCATAACATGGATGCTGTATACTATAATCCCTCCCACCCAACAGGGTTCGCTGGTATAACACCTTTAACTAATGCTGTAAAGGGTAGATATGGTGAAGTAAAAAACTGGCTGCAGACACAGGAAGTTTATACGGTACATAAACCAGTCAGAAAAAAGTTTCCACGAAATAAATATATTGTGAGTAACCTTTACGAATTGTGGCAGGCTGATCTTTGTGATATACGGACTTTAAGTAAACACAATAGCGGATACAACTACATACTAACGGTAATTTATGTATTTAGCAAGAGAGCATGGGCGAGAGCACTTAAAACGAAGAAAGCCTCATCTGTAATTGAAGCATTCGCGGATATTCTTAAGGATTGCGACAATACTCCGGCAAATCTACAAACGGATAAAGGCAAAGAGTTTGTGGCGAGCAGAGTACAAAACTTTTTCAAGAAACAAAATATCAATTTCTATGTAACAAATAACCCTGATGTAAAAGCATCTGTAGTTGAAAGATTTAATAAAACATTAAAAACAAAGATGTGGCGTTATTTCACTTACAAAAATTCCTACAGATATATTGATGTACTCGAAAGACTTGTGACTACCTACAACAATAGTCCTCATTCAAGTATAAAGATGGCCCCCGCGGCAGTAAACGATAAAAACATTTTGGAAGTGTGGAATAACCTGTACGCGAAAGGTTTAGGTCCAGTACGCCATCCTAAATATAAAGTCGGTGAGCATGTCAGAATCGCCAGAACTAAGTACACCTTTGAGAAGGGATATGAAACGAATTGGAGCGATGAAGTTTTTACAATTAGTACGGTGATAAAAAGAAGACCACCAGTTTATAGAATAATCGATCTTAATAACGATCCTGTTGAGGGCACCTTTTACAAAGAAGAATTGCAAGTTGTTACGGTTGATAAAGATACTCTATTCAAAGTCGATAAGATTCTACCTGAGAAGGGTCGTAGGCGAAATAAACAATACCTGGTCAAGTGGCGTGGATACAGTGACAAATTTAATAACTGGGTGTTAGCTTCGCAGCTGAGAGATATATAAAAATGGAGTTTTATCTTACCTTATTGAGTAATAGCTCTATGACGTATTTTCCAGGTAATATGACGTCAAGTTTTATTACGCAACTGCCAAAACGAATAAGATTAACGGGCTCGTGGGTTGTAGGGATATCGGAAATTCAGTACCCATGTTCTTTTGCAGCTGTAAGTGCAACAGATAATTTAATTTATTATAGAACAGAGCCACCTGACGACGAGAACATGTTAGAAACGATATTAAAAAAGGCCGCAGAATATTTTCAACTCGACAACGAGAAGATCATTTATATTGAAGATGGCTGGTACGTGATACGATTCGCTTCGGGAAATTACGCCAGCATAGAAGAAATTATCAGCGAGCTAAATAACCATGTACTAATAAGTAAATTGCTAACAATCGAATATCATAATCTAACTAAACGCGTCACTACGAGATTAAAAACTCGGCTCTCGCTATTCGGATTCTCACAACGTCTAGCCTTACAATTGGGTTATCGACCGTATCAGAACATAGCCATGGAACCAATACCCCCTCACCCCGCTAGCATATGGATAGGCTTACCAACTCAGATGTTTGTTTATCGCGACATCGTTGAACCGCAAGTTGTGGGTGATGTTTTATCTCCGCTTATGCGTATAATAAAGATTTCACGAGGCAGGTAGAAACCTTAAGCGTAAAGCCGATGAGAAAATCGATAAAATGATGGATGGTTCGGGTTATAAAAGAGTACGTCTGACCGATAATAATCAGTCTCCACTGAGAGCTGTTGCTAAGAAGAAGTCTGCTTACGACGATATATTTTCAAGATACTGGCTTTTCTACATGCACAATCGTGTGAATGCGTCAAGTCCGAATTGGATTTGTTCGCTTTACCATCGACGCAGACAAGTATCGAGAGTGGCGAGTGGATATTTGACAAACCCTTATCAGCTCTGAGTAATGACGCCCCAATAAAATTTGTAGTCCCCGGAAATGGAAACGATTATATAAATTTAAGCCAGACTATGCTGTACATTACAGCTAAGGTTCTAAAGCATGATGATTCAGCACTTACAGACGCTGATGTTGTAGCACCGGTAAACAATTAGATGCATTCGCTTTTCTCACAGGTGGAGGTTTACTTAAATCAGAAGATGGTGTCACAACCAAACAACACCTACGCCTACCGTTCATATATCGAAACGCTGCTAAATTATGGAAAGGAGGCCAAGAGTTCACATCTAGGATGTACCTTATGGCACAATGATACAGCTGGACAGATGAATACACTGGGAAACGCAAATAACGGTTTCTCAAAACGTCAAGCACTTGCGGCTACCGGTAAACAGATAGAGATGATTGGTCACGTGCACTAGGATTTGTTTAATCAAGAGAAGTTTCTCATAAGTGGTGTTTAGTTAAAGACTAAATTTGTACGATCAAGAGATACCTTTAGCCTAATGGCGGCACACGCTTCAAATTACAAGACGCGAATTATAGACGCTAGTTTACTGGTGAGACGTATGCGAATCAATCCAACTATTCTAATTGCGCACGGTAAAGCTTTAGAAACAACAGCCGCAAAATATCCTGTTACAAGGACCGACGTAAAAGTGTTAACTATACCTGCAGGCATACAGCGAAAATCATTGGATAATGTTTTCCTGGGTCAGTTACCTAAACGATGCATCGTAGGCTTTGTAGCAAATATAGCCTTCAACGGTGACTACCCGTCAAATCCGTTCAATTTTCATCACTGCAATATTAACTACATGCCATTATATATTGACGGACAACAAATTCCTTCGAAGGCCTTACAACCAGACTTTACAGCTAATGGTTTGTACGTAAGAGCGTACCACACCTTATTCTCTGGTACGGGTATTCATTTTTTGAATGAAGGTAACGATATATCAAGAAGTGATTATCCCAACGGCTACTGTTTAATGGCCTTTGACCTAACACCTGACTTGTCTGCAAACGCTAGCACGCACTGGAATTTAGTTAGAAACGGGTCCCTTCGGCTGGAAGTCGGGTTTGAAGAAGCGCTCACCGTAACCGTTAACTGTTTGGTGTATGCAAAATTCGATAATGTGATCGAGATCGATAAACATCGGAATGTCGTTGTGGATTTTAGCTGTTAAAAGTGGTAACTCTAACCTGCAAAGCTTCAGTGTACAACAGCAACCGATAGAAGATGGACGTATACTTGGACATGCAAGGGTTTAGTGGTGTTAACAACGAATTCATACCTAAAGAAATTGCCGTGGTTACAGATCACGGTCGTTTATCGTTGATGCTAATAAAACCACCACGAGGCTACTTTATATCAGGATCCATGTCACGACAGATAAAATTTATGGAAGATAATTATCATGGGTTGAAATGGTGGTGGGGCCATGTACATTACAACAATTTCCGTGAGGAGCTGATGAGAGTGTTGCGCCCATTTAACAAGATTCACGTTAAGGGTAGTGAAAAACAACAGTTTTTAAGGTTTCTTAACAAACCAATAGTAAACCTGGAGGAGAGTGGTTGTCCGTCGATTAAACAGTTGAAAAAGGAAGCAAAAGCATATAGCTGTTTAAGTCATAACATCACTGAGCCTATGTGTGCACTGGAAAACGCATTACTACTACAAGACTGGACACATACCAATTCCAAAGATGTATGCGGTACAAGTGTTGAGATGCTTGAAATCGATCCCCAGCCACAAGAAGAATGTGTTTCGGCGTGTATGTGCTTCTAATCAATTACCGAAACACGCACCTCGACCGTGTGCAATTATCGTAAACACGGATCCTGCAAACAAGCCAGGTCAGCATTGGACCGCTATCTACATTGACGAGAATGGTAATGGCGAGTATTTTGATTCCTTTGGCCTTTGGGCGAGCACCGCAAGGATATCATTTACATTTCCTAGAGAAGAATTCCATACTTTTCGTATACAATAAAAAAATACTACAAGACTATCATTCGGATGTATGTGGATTTTATATCTTAGTGTTTCTATATTTTAGATTACATAGTTTATCAATGATTGATTTTGTAAAAAACTATTTTAGTACATGTTTAATTCTAAATGATGAGATAATTAAAATATTGTTTAACGTCTGTTATCCAACCATTCTATTCTGATAAATAAAAATATTTTTAGTACCTTACTTTTTAATTAAGAATTGCGTAATACCTACTGTTTTTTTCTTTTAATTCGGCATGTGTTTTTTAAAAATCGTGTTATATAAAATTTATTATTTAATGTTTTTTAAAAGAAATTATATTAACCATTTATATTGATTTTTAGACTATTAAATTTAACAGTGTTATATAATTACACGGTAATTAGTTAAAAGTAAACGTGAACAGTCATTTCTTACTACATATTGTTATGGAATTTTAAACATTCCAAACACTTAATATGGTTTTTTATAAAACAATTTGTGCGTACAATATGAATATTTTTCAAACCGATTTATTTTAAGAGAAAAGTAAATACGATTTGCAGTAAGTGCAATAAAGACAATGAGGTTGTTTGCATATTTTACACTTTAATTATAGGTGGTTTTTACACAACCTAGAAAGTTTAATTACACAAGCAACACAAAGCGGTGACTATCACTCATGAAGCAGTCCCTCGAAAACGTTCTTTAAGTACAGAGCTGGTAAGTGTAGTGTTAACCTTTTATTTATTTACAGATTTTTAATTACAGTTATAAAACACAAACTTTAAGTTTCTTTAAAAAATATTAAGGCGTACAACATTCTTAGCGGACGGATGGATATTATTTCAATGCAGGTAAAGTATGTTTTTAATATGCGTTTTAGAAAACACAAACTGTTAATGTAATTAATTAACTTAATAAAAATGTTTTGTTTCATTAGGAATGTCAGTAATTTTTTTTTATAGCTCACTGAGAATTTTTTTTAATTATGACAATAAAAATAAGTGTTCTATAATTAAATTTTACTGTCATTCAAATTCCCCACGTATGATTAATCCTAATACAACTGCTATCTCATCTCCTTATTAGAAATACAACGTTTAGGTAAAAGATCATCCAATAGCATTTGGCCGTTTTTAAAACAATAGGACCGATAATAATAATATCTTATTAATTATGCAATTATTGTATGCGTATGTGTCTGCTCAGCCTCCAGGGGTTACTACCAAAAGGACCTTAATTAAGGCTAAAGATAATTACCAGAAAAACAACCCTACCCCTAGACCAGCCCTAAGCTCCAACCCTAAATACAGTTCTAAGCCAAGACCAGCCCCCACCCCAGTCCTCACGTTAGCATAAGTCCTAGCTGTTAAAAGGTCCTTAATACAGCCATAAGGTTTAACCCCCAAAAGAAATAATAAAAATAAGGTAATACGGTCCTTCACGTAAGCGAGTAAAAAATAATTAGGGTTGAAAATACGGTCTCACACGTAGGTGTGTAAAAAATAGGGGTGAAAATACACGTCCTACACGAGGGTATATAAAAATAATTAGGGTTGAAAAGGGCCTTCGAAAAGAAAGGATACGGTCTCACACGAGGGTATATAAAAATAAGGGTTGAAAATGCGGTCTCACACGTGGATGTGCAAAAATAGGGGGTGAAAAAATAATACGTCCTACACGTAAGCGTGTAAAAAATAAGGGTGGAAAAACCGGTCCCCCACGTGGGCGGTCTTGTGACGTCAAAATCCAAGATGGCGGAAGGTGCCCATTACTACTTGTGTGTTGCGGTTTGCCGTAACAATTGTGGTGTTTCTGCTATCGTGTTGGAAAAATATGGCCCAATAATACCAAATGATGAACTTGAACACCACACTGCTAGTTTCGGATTATGTAATGGCTTTCGGTGTGTCATTCCTGGGTTTACGTCATTCCAATAGCTTTAGATTCTGCTTTTTTACATATCCGTTTAAATGGAAATGTGCTTCATCTGATATAAACCTGAGGTGAACAAAGTTTTCATCATCATGTACACGTCGCAATATTTCTTCGCTGAAAGTCACCATCTTTCAACACTTGGACGAATTGAATTTTGTAAGGGTGGAAAGATAAGTCTTTATGTAAAACTCTTCGCAACGATGGGTCGCTAATGTTTAGTGTAGAAGCATGTTTTGCTGCAGAAGGCAGTAGACTACGTATTAATGTTACTCGCACTTTATCAATATTTTCCTCCGTTCTTACAGACCTTATTGCACCTTTATGCTTCAAGTTTAATGTGGAGCCAATTTCTTCAAACTTTCTTACCCACTGTATAGTTGCATGAGCGGACGGCACACTTCTATGTCGTGGAACATTGAAATTATTACGAAACAATCATTGTCCCGAAGTCACACACTCGCCATTTTTATAAAACGATTTTACGCAAAACGCACGCTGAACGTCTGACCACTTAAACGTCAGTAACTATCAAACAATAATCAAGTCATGGAAACATTGACTTTTGGCAAAAATAATTTCGCCGCAAAATCTCTTGACCTTTCGGCATGCGATTTTTGCAGATTTCTGAGGAGCTGGGTATAGAGTAATAGACCACAAACATCACCGAAGTTAGCATCGAACATCAAACAAGAAATTGAGCGAATTCCATCTGTCCTACTCCGTCGAATAACCGAAAATTTTCAATCTAAGCTAGAAGAGTGTTTACAAAGACATAGTTCGGAATTATTTTTAAGGCATAAAATGGCATACTTTCCTCTACTTAAACCTGTAAAAAAGTTTTGAAAATAAAAATTTTCTGAAAAAATTGGGTACTTGAAAATTTCCCGCTTCACTGACCTTATATTTCATAATTTTCGCACTACAGCCATAAACGTATTAGAGTACCATATACAAAAGATTACGTCTGTTAGACAGTTTTTTGTATTTATTGTGGTTTTGAACAGGCTAAGTTTAGCCTAACGGAATACTTAGGAGGATGCATAAAGATATTGAACTGCCAAGAGGTACCTGTGAATGGATATGACATAAGTGAGACTAAAACAGGAAGATCATTCCAGAGTTTAGAAGCCGTGTAGAGGAGTGTGGACTGCGCGTTTGGTACAAGCTGAAATACGCACTGTATATTTATGACGTGAATAAGCAAACCGAGTATTCCACATGGTATCAAAAAATATAATTCAGCCACACTTTAACCGACGTAATACCAATAGTACAAGGATTGAAACTATTCTACTATGCTCAAGGGATTGTATGTCAAAAGAATGGGTCATTTATAACCCTAATAGCTCTTCTTTAAATATCAACTATATTGAAAGCGCATTGCCGTAGTACCAACCTAGAAGTGATGAGGTCGAATTTAGATCTTATATAGCAAAAGAGTTGTCGCGAGGTAATCTACTGCTTATACCTGCACAAAAAGCCTATTTTACGAGCAGCTGCTTTAGTAGTTCACACAAGATGGTCAACCAATAGATATATTTAAAGATACAGACACTGCTAACATGGTAATACAGTCTGAAACCGTAAAATTTGAGCCACTCGTACTTACAAGAAACAATCAATCCTTTGGTGGGCACAAAAAAAAAACACATAGTTTTGTTAGCATTAAATCATATTTATAGCGATCTAAGCGATTCAATCTTGAATGCCTCGGTTGATTAAAATGGCCAGTGCAACTTGAATAATTTTGATTTAAGATATAAGGTGGATTAGTATTATGAGTAGACTGAGATAAACAACTATGAATAGTGCTCTCACCTGCAAAGCAATGGATCGGGTTAGTTGTTGAAGGAAAAGGATGAGTAGTATACATACACTTGATCCTTCACTTTCTGTGCTCTTTAATGACTTTTTAGAATTCCCCATAACGACCTGGTTTTTCCAAGCTTAAGTGATTTTCGGGTCATTATCTAAATGGTTGATTGGGATTTCCCCTAAAGGCTAGACATTGTTCAAATTGATGATTTCTCCTAGATCATTATCCGAATAACTTGGAGTTTGTCCTAATAACTTTTTCGGTGTTTTCTAAGTCATTATCCAAAAGACTTTTGGATTTTTCATTAATTGCTTATTTGTGTTTTCATATTCTCAATTCGATGAATGGAGCGTAATTAACAAATTAATGCTAATGTGGATTGATTTGAGTCTTGTATGAGAATGAAGGTTACATCCGTATATAAACCCTTTTGGCTGATCAAAATCTTGAGACTGTATCCGCATCTACGGTCCATTTGGCTGGTTTCAATCAGCATTTTTTATGGAGGGCTGCAACCGTCTCTAGGGTCCTTTTTGGATGAAGCTGGTTTCAACCGGTATCTTGGTATGATATCTTAGCCAGGCATGTCCTTTTGCCGTGCGATTAATATCTTAAAAATAAGCCTACGCAAAATCTACTACCAACAAGCAGGTGTTTTCAGATATTACTCTCATACGCCATGTTGTTTCCGTGTGCCTTCTTGGCTTTCTGCTATCTTGTTCACGTCATCTTATTTTCGTATGTCGTTCTGGCTTTCCTCTATTTTGTTTTGATCTCCGCATATTATTTACGCCATTTTGCTGCATGTGCCTTTTTGACTTTCGGCCTTCTTGTTTGGGATATGAAATTGGTTTCTATATGTAAGGCCCTTAATAAAATTAATGCGAAAAAACTGTCAGGTGTAGATCCTCCTAGATTGATCTCTGTTTCGAGACAGGGAGTTTTCAGCTTGAATTCTGCCTCCCGGGTGGGCATACCTTGTCTGTATGCAAGATCCTTTTGGTGTATATTCCATCTTGTTTCCGTATTGAAGGTCCTTTTGACAGAAGCTGGTTTCAAATCAACGTCTTAGACTTGCATCTTGTTACTGTATCTATGAATTCCTGATTGAAACTGGTTTCTGGAAGTCAAACATGGTTCTCAAGTTAAAATGAGCATCTTGAAACTTATTTATACATCTAACGTCCTTTAGGCAGAGGCTAGTTTCGTATCAACATCTCAGGCTTGATCTTGAATTTTGTTCTTATCTCTGAGGTGTTTTGATAGAAACCTCAACATCTTAAAATGCATTTCTATTACTTCACGCTTGAATAATTGAAAAATAATTAAGGTCTGTTTATAGATTTGCGTGTAAACTTATTAATAACGTTTTCGTTGGCTTGGTATTAGTTAAAATAAAAATCAGCTTCTGCTAAAAGGACCCTAGATACGGAAACAAGATGTAATATACACCAAAAGGATCGTAGGTACAGACAGAAGGTGCACATCCGAAATGCAGATTTCAAGCTGAAAACTCCCTGTCAAAATGACATATATACGGATGCAACGCCCTACCGAAACCTGCATATGTAAAAAGAACCTATGCATACAACACTCGAAACATAGACCAACCTGAGAAGATCTACATTCGCCAGTATTTTCTAATTAATTTTATTAAGGACCATAGATATAAAAACAAGTTTCATGGCTTAAACATGAACGCCGAGACAATATGGCGCAAACAAGATGGCCAAAAGATAAAAAGGTACACAGGAACAAGATGGCGGAAAGCGAAAAAGGCACACGAAAATAAGATGATGCAAACAATATGGCCAAAAGCCAAAAAAGGAATACGAAAACAAAATGGCGTGAACAAGATGGTCAAAAGCCAAACAGGTGCGCGGAAACAGGATGACGGAGAGTCAAAAAGCCATACAAAAAGAAGATTATGTAAGCAAAAAGGCACACGGAAACAATATGGCCCGTGGAAGTATGTTTTTGAAATGCCTAAAACGACTTTAACTGTTTCACAGGATCTTTTTTGTTCCCAACTTGGTCACATATAACCTAGTGTACGACTCTGTCCAAAACCGTATTGGTGATCACTAAAGAGTTTGTTAGATTTAAGGAAAAAAAGTAGTTGCCGATTGATCTCTTTTTCCATGATTTGACAAAATGGAAGTGACGACAATTGGTCGGTTTTTCTGCATTTTTGAGGAATATGTTGCTAACTTTCACCATGAAAGAAATTCCCAAGAAGACCTAGAGATGGAGTAGAGTTTGGATAATAGTAGTACTAGTTTGGAGGAACGTTTTTTAGGCGCTAGTGTCGAAAATGAGTTGATTTTACAGCGTATGAATAAGTAGTACCTCTTTTTCAGAATCACAAAAACACGAGAGATTGAATAAATCCACAAAATAATTTGCGGTATCTACAGGGTTAGCTACTACATATCCATCAAAAGATGTAATGGCGGGAAATTCAAATGTACTGATGTCTTTAGCTAAAGACTAAATTTTACGACCATCCGAAGCAAATATAGCTAATTCATTGCATTTTCGTCGTTAGAACAACTTTTTAGCTTTAGTGGTAACACTTTTTGTAAGTATTTCTAGCACCAACGTACCCTGCACCACTCTCAACCGTTTTATTGGATTTACATTTGGTATAAGAATTATTTTTAAAGACATTGTATCAGTACAAATCTTATTGGAACCAAAATGACCTATACGATTTTGTTTTTTGGGAAAATGTCAGATTGTAATTGTTTAAGGTATTAGTGAACAGCATTACGATTAGTCCTGATACCACGCAGGTTATAATAATCGATTAGAAAGTGACCACTATCGATGGATCTGATCCACCCGGACATCCGAACGGAGAAGAGTTTTACGCCCGAAACTTTTTACCCTAGAAACCAGAGCAATTTTTTTGTTAATTTGGACTCTCAATCCGACAGGAAGACTACGTTTAAAGTGGGAGGAAAAATAGGGCTAGAATAGATTAAACATAAGGAAGGTATGAGCGGCATAAGGTAAAGGTTACTTCTGTTGAGAGTGGTTTGTCGCGAAAATGACACATACGTTAAAATTCATATGGCCTAAACGAGAAAGAACTCATGATATATTTAAATTTTTTTGCACTGCGGTTATGTGGGCATTAGAACACCATCTACATACGATCGATATCAACCTTGTAGAACTCAGGGACACCTCGAAACCTATATATACCATCAAATTATTGTGCGACCAAATGAAAAACAGCAAAAGGCCTTTTTTCTCTACAACTTAAGAACATAAGAACACCATATGCGTAAGGGAGAGGTTATCTCTGTTGGAAAGTTTGTTGATTTATCTTGAAAGACATACGTACGATCAAACTCATAATTAATCAAACGGAATTCAACGAGTAAACCCTTTCAAGATCTATTTAATCATTTGTTGCACTACAACCATAATGACCGTAAAGCATCACACGCACACTACTACCTCCTTTGAAAGGCTTAATGGTTTATTTCGAAAGTAATGCACACGATCAAACTCGTACTTCGCCACAATAAGCGCCTAAAAGACTTCTCTGAAACATGTTAGAAATCTCGCATATTACAGACATGTACCTAACTGTGTATACAAGTAATCCTCCTTTTCCGGTACTTCTTTAGCAACTTCATGGATTATTACTTATGCACTATATTTCCTTTGTTGAGAAAAAACTACACCTTTTATTAATTCGTCTATTTAAATAATTATTTTTGTGTATCTTTTGTGTACTAATTTATTTTTTGTATCCGCTGTAACGTTTGAAGATTTGTCTTCTACCACTTATATGGTCTTTCAAAAATTGTTTCGAGTTTATTTTTGGTTCCACGCTAATTAACACTTTGTCATTAAATCTATACTTAATATTAACACAATTCTTGTCTAATCCATGATTTGTTTGAAACTGTGATTTAATCAAATTGTTTTTTGCGTCATTCCACGCCGTTTGCCACTTATATCTTAGTTTTATCGAATAATCGTCAAAATCGTATAATGAGCCTTTAAATCCTAAAGTATCATGTGGTAGATTACAATTTCTAGAAAAATTAATTCATGCAGTTAGTATTTTGCCTACGTATCTACTTTTCAATAATTCTACGATATATGCTTGATTTTATGTTTTCTACATTTTTTACATCATGTTTCTACATAATCCCCTTAATACCGATACATTTCTCCCAACGGTGCTTCAGCATTGTGACAGCTTCCTGGAAGAAGGATTGCCCGACCTCTGCAAACAATTGATTTACAGCATCTATAACCTCATTGTTACAATGTGTCTTATATGTGAAAGACAACATTAAAGAATTTGAACTGCAATCAGACGTACACGACCACTTCATCAGACACAGAAATGAGATAAGAATAGATTATTGTAGGTTAGGCAAATCACAGAATAGTTCTAGGAACATATCCAATATTTCATGAAAATAGTTTTTCTCGAAGGTGTTCATTGAGTTTGGGGTACAGTCGATAGTCACTGGGAGCCTAATCTGGCGAATATGGCGGGTGCTCAAACAATTCGAAACCTGGTTAAGCTGTGGGCCATAGCAACACACGAAGCGCGTTGTCCTGGTGAGAGAACACACCGCGCTTTAATTTGCCACGACGTTTTCTTTGATAACTATGCGTAATTTCTATATTAAGCTAGCGTAATAGTTGCCTGTTATTGTAGCTCTTGTGTGTCAAAAATCAATGAGAATTACTCCTTAGGTGTTCCAAAAATTGAGTTTTGGTTGACATTCGTGGGACCCACCTTGCAGGCAATGTTTTCATGTCCAAGTATTCTCGTAATATGTTAAGCACAGAGTGATACGAAGGGCCACTTTACTTTTTATAGTGACTCTTCTGTCTTGCAGTACTAGATCATAGATTTTATGGATTCTTTTTGTAGTTGTAACGGTTATTGGTGGATCACCAGCATGCTTATTTCCGCAAACTGTTCTTCCACATTTAAATTCACAGCAACATCGTTTCACAAAAGCATAATTAACAGCACCTTGCCTTAAAGTGTATATGAATTTCGGTGGAAGTCATGCCCTTTTTAAAAGGTATTCAGTTTCCTCTCTTTGTTCGATACGCTCCATTTTTGTACTACTATGACACTTTGTTTGAAACAAACAATAACTGCTGTGACAGACACAGACTTAATTTTGCGCATGTGCTGTGCATCGGTAATGACGATGCTGTGGCGTAAGGTTTGTATCTCCACTAGAAGTAAGTCAAGAGCGGAGCATAGGGATCAACCCACGTAAATCTACTACCTGTAATTTTATTCGTGATAACGCATTCGCTTTTACGTTTTATTTATCCTTTATGTAACAAACTGTAAAATCATACTCCTCCAATCTGGACGATAGATCGTTCATTTCGAGTGAATACATTAATGGTTTCTGATCTGCAAAAATATCGAATTTATTTGGAATAGGTATGGTCTAAAGTGTTTTATGAAACAAACAATGCTAACACTTCTTTGCACAGACAATATAAAAAGTATCGTCAGCGAATTGGTAACTGATACTAATTGCAAATTTTCGCTTCGATTGTATATAACAAAAAAAGCAATGGTCCAATTATTGACTCTAGTAGCACACATTGATTGACAATAACCGGTTTAGAATAGAATGTTTGGAGTTTATTGTTCCTCTTCTCAGTGATGCAAACCTTTAGAGCTCTATTTTATAAATAGAATTTGGCGAAATCGTATTGCCCTAATTTTTGCAAAAGTATTTCGTGAGGTAGCGATTGTATTGGACTTCTAGAGAATTCTCAATAGCCCCTCAAGAGTTTTAAAGATTTTGCCCGAGATAATAATTTCGATTATAAGCGAAAGATTTGGATGCATAGTTTAGCGCGATTTTGTTGTTCAGATTAGAGATCCAGATAGCCCCTTTCCATAATGGAAGCTTATATTTAAAAATTAAGAAGAACCTTTATATTCGAAATGATAATAACCCAAATATTTTAAAAGAATTTTGGAGTTCTCGTCAGAGTTCTCTCAAAAGGAGGAATTTTTATATTCCAAGTGATTACGCATAAGCGAAACATTTGGGAAAATGTTTGAATGGAATGTTGAAATTTAGATTAGGGTTCTAAAAGGTTCCCTAATGAATTACGGAAATGTAAAATTTCAGGATTATCACATATAATTAAAATACATATTTTTTGTCATTAAATTGTGTATTTTTTTATTTATCTTTTATACAAATTTAAATGTTTAGATAACAATTACAGATATCGCTTTCAGTAAATGGTTATATTTTTAACAATTACTTGAGATATTAAAACAAATTTATTATCTCTCCCGGGGAGATACCACATCCTTACCACGTGTCCCCGATTTTCTGAGCTCGGTAAAGGCTGCCGGTCACCTTTTTCTTCATCCTTAATCTATTCTCATCCTAATCTTTCCTTCTCGCCGTCACTGCCTTCCTATCGGATGGAAAGTCAAAATTAAAAATTAAAAAGAATGATGACTGTCGTTTCTAAGGTAATAAATTCCGGATGTAAAATCAGCCCCATTCGGATGTCCTGGAGGCCAGGGCCCAAGTGATCTAGGTCATCGAAAGTACTCACTTTCTGATCCACCATTGCAACATCCACAGTATAAGGTTTTCGGTGTGATTTGGTTTAAACATTCTGGTCCTAATTATAATAAGTTTTGTTATGAAAGAATTGTTATTATAACTTTTAATTTTGGTCCCAAATTTGTGAAATTCTACTGTTGCATTTATAGGTCTCCTAATGACAGTAACTTTCAAGACTTCTTCGATTACCTCAGTTTGAAAGTTGACTACCTTCTCCCTCGGTTTCTAGCCTGCGATATCTCAACTGTAGGAGATTTCTATGTTCATAACTCTAATTGCTTTCAATTTTCATCTGCTGGTCATAGTGCAGAAACATTTGCTATTTCTTGTGATCTCACACGAATTATTTCTGGACCCACAAGAATCCTTGATAAACCTAACCATCTTCTATATCTCTTCCTCACATCAAACCCACTTGTTTATAAAACTTTCGTTCTTTCTCCTGTAGGTCTACCTCACCATTGTCTAATAGAAGCAACTTCTACTGTCCCTAATTCCTAGGTTGTTCGCAACACTAATAGAACCTTGAGGTGTTTTAAGTCAGCTAAATAGAGTGATTTACGGGACTTCTTTGCAACCTTGACATGGCGTGAATATGGTTTTAAGTCGTTCTCATCTTCAGACATTGCTCTTTCTGTATCTGAAGTCATCCTCATGGCCAACGGTCGAGAGTTATGCAGAATACGTCGGTGCTAGACATATCTGTATTGTTATCACTAAAACTAAAATGTTGTTAGGACAATAAAAATGCAATGAACTAGCTACATCTCTTTAGGCAGTCGTAAAGTTTGGTCCTTAGCTAAAGCCATCAGTAAAAACTTTGGTACATCTTCATCCCCACCCCCCGACATGTTTTGACAGATCTGTAGTTGCTGATTCTGTAAACAAATCCAATGTGTTTGTGGATTTATTTGCATCAAATTCGTGTCTCAATCATTCTGGAAAAGATGCCCCCATAGTCAACTCTTCTTCATACGCTATGGAACCAATTCATTTTCGGTACAAGTTCGTATAATCAATTATCAGTAAGCATGATCTCAATAAGCCGACTGGTCCAGACGGTATCACAGTTATTGTCTTTAAGAAATGTTCCCCCGAACTAGTACCAGCCCTATCTAAGCTCCATTCGATCTGCATGTCTTCTAGGGATTTTCCTTTATCATGGAAGTGACCAAATATTCAACCAATTCCCAAAAGGCTAACTATTTAATACTAAACATCAATCAATCTCAAGATATTATCTTCACATTGAAATGTCAAAATAATACTGTAAACTCTGTAAAGTTTTTAGGTGTGTATATAGATTCCACCTTAACTTGGGACAGACATGTTGACTACCTAAGAGAAGAAGAGGAACCACCAACAGCCAAGGTCACACTTCCTTATGTAAAGGGAACGACAGACAAGATTGCAAAAATCCTCAGCAAACACAACATAAAGACAACGTTCAACACGAACAGAAAAATATCATCAGTGCTCCCAACACCTAAAACCAAAATCGACTTGGAGGATCAAGGAGTCTACAGCATCCCCTGCGGGACATGTGGCAAGGTGTACATAGGACAAACAAACAGACGGATCAACGTTCGACGAGAGGAACACAAGAATGGTGTCGAGAAGAATATAGCTACATCATCGTTAGCCCAACACGCCAGTAGAACATCACACAACATCGTTTTTGAAAACACAAAGATGATAGCCAGCATTACTCGTGCGGCAAAAAGAACTATTCGAGAGGCGATCGAGATTGAGAAACGAGAACAGAACCTTAACACACGGGACGATTCCCAAAGACTGCCTAATACATGGAAGATAACACTAACAGAACATCGTCACACAAGGAAACGATTATCCGAACCAGAATCAAACATACCAACATCATGCACAGCAGCACCATCCAACACCGAGAAAGAGAAAGAAGGGAAAGTGAAAGCAGAGAAAACAGCGAAAGCAGTGAAAACAATGAAAGTACATAACACCAAATATAAACATGAGACAGGACAGCAGGACCTCAGTTCGATTCGAATAACACGGAGCCGAACAAATCAGTTGGAGAAGGGGAAAACTTGAAAATGGCAAATGAGACTTTGCCGAAACGTCGTTTTTGTACTGGCAGGAGTCAGAAGCATCACCAGCAGACGCGAGACAACGCCCTGATAAACAATAGTGTTTCATACTACACTCGCGGAAACCTAAAATCAACCATATATATATATATATATATATATATTGTTGCCTAATATACATGCAAACAACACACGTATTATACCAGAGCAAGTAATGACATTAATATACCCTTTACACGAATCGCTAAAAGTTGTTTCTCAGTTAATTATTATGCTCCAAAATTTTATAATAAGTTACCTATTTCAGAACGAACTCTGCAAATGAACAAATTCAAAAGTGTGGTTAAACATTTGATAGTACAAAAATGTTATTATACTTATCAAGAATACCTGTATGATAATCTTATGTGTTACTGTGATATTTAACATTTCAAGTTATTTTGTTTGTCTACTGATAGTATGTGTTCTAAATTTCATTGACGTGTGTAAGCTACTTGGCAATAACATGAATAAAGATGGTTATGATTATGACTAAATTACATTATTCGATACTATCTCGAGCCACCTTTGCTAGGAATCAGTATGTAGTACAAATCTCCACTTGTTTTGCCAAACGGGCGTAATCCACATTCTTCTAGACGGCTTCTGAAATCTGGAATGATCTCCCTAATGCCTGTTTTCCTCCCACTTATGATATAAATAATTTTAAGGTAGCCGTTCATAGACACCTTCGCAATTTAATATCCCGCTATCTATCCTCCTAAGTATTCCTGAGTGCTTTAGCACGGTAGGCTAAGCCTAGGCTGTCAGGTTCACAATTATGTAATAAAAAATTATATTTTTCATATTTCATAAATTTGTTTAACATCTCAAGTAATTATTAAAGCTATTACCATATACTAAAAGCGATAACTGTGATTTTTATCGAAACGTTTAAATTTATATAAAAGATAAATAAAGAAAATTTTTAAAATTATTATTAATTAAATACATAAATAAAAAGTTTACCTCGAGTAGGATTTGAACCTATGACACGTACTTTGCGAGGGTACCACGGTGACCAACTGAGCTATCGAGATACAAACCCCAGTCGATGTATCTCGATAGCTCAGTTGGTTAGAGCGGTACTCTAGCAAAATACATCTCGTAGGTTTAAATCCTACTCGAGGTAAACTTTATATGTATGTATTTAAAACAACTAATAATAATTTTTAATTACATATTAACTTTTGAACTTCATAATAAAGAAACTTTTAATTTCCATAATGAGATTTTCCATGAAAACTTAAAGAATTAATGTATAGCCAGTGATTTCTTTATTATTCGGAAGGAATAATTTAATATTTTAATGGAATTTTGAAGTTCTGATTATAGTTCTGAATAGCCCCTCACAAGTATTGTAACAAATTTATAACGAAGTTTGGCAGAAAATTTTATAATTTTAATATTATAAGGGATTTTCGGCGCTCATTTTTTAATTGATTTTGAACGGAACTGTTTGTATAACTTATCTGGACCGATTGCCGATCTTTTCAGAACTACAAAAAAAAATTACTTTTAAAACAATTAGGGGCAGCGTGAATTATCAAGAACTCTAAGTACCTTTATGAGATGGGAAGCTAACTTCACGTTGGCGTTATTCTTAAATACGTGAAAGTTTACATTTTCATAATAACTTCAGATTGTGCCATTAATAAAACCTACTATAATTTGGATGTTGCTCTTTTAAAACTACGAATGCAAAGTTAGAAAACAGTCTGTGATCTAACTACCGTATGTATTTTTAAAGCTTAACGGCAATGCAGTTCAATGCAGTACATTATATCAATCAAACTTGGACTTTGTCTACTTTTTATATAGAACATAGAGGTCAGGTTTCAAAGATTTTTTATGATAAACTACTTCATTGACTTTATAAGTTGATTTCTTGTCATTGATTTTCACAAAGCATCATAAATCGCATTAATTAGAAGATATTTAGTACACTTTCCGATTTCGACCGATCAAGATTAGAGACTTTTCATGTTCATTTATTGGCATAATCGTTGCCCATTGCAAAAGTGCAATTTATTACCAATTGTATCACTAAAATCAACCAAGTCCTAAAAGTTATTGTTTGCTTGCAACTTCTCTATCTCACATATATGAAATTATAATAAATGCACTAAAGGACCAGCCTCCCTGCAAGGCACATTTTCTTAGTTCCGTTAAAAATATACAACTCTAAACATATGAACAGAGTCCTAAATTCTCTTAATTAGTTAGAAAATTATGTTTAAAATGTCTGCGTAATAAATTGCTTGCTTTTAAATTGAGAGATAATTTAGTGCAATGAGCTCAATATAGAGCAAAACTCAAAAGTAGCACAAGCATGAATTATAAATGCAAGAATTTCGTTAAAAAGGAATAGATGAGATATTGATTTACATTTTTTTCGTTGTTACAGTGACGACAATGTTTTTAATTCACAATTTCATGTGAACAATCCTTTGAAGTAAAATAAGCAAAGCAGCTGCTTTCAAGATGTCTGTAATTCCACTCCATTTTGAAAATGTTTTTAAATAGCCATAATTCCATATTTTTCTTAACTCTCGTACTCAAATATTCTAACTTAAAAAAAATTTAATTTATTTTCATAATCCTAGAACGGCAAGGAAAACCTCCCCCTCAAAATGTCAGATAGTGACAAGTTACAAGGGTCAGACATCCTTTTAGGGTAGCCGATCGTTCTTAAAATTCTTAGAATAAAGACCCACTGGTCTTTTCTTAGAACTCACCCTATATTTTATACCTGTACCGAAACAGAAAAAAACTTGATTCTTTTGATGCAATTTCTATCTTTCCTTTTTGGAGATTAAGTATAACTAAGGGTGGTTTTATGATTAACAATAAGTGCGTTCTACCATACTGAATTTTGAAGATATTTTATGTCATTCAGAAAATTATAACAGGTCCTGAAATGCTCGAGCAAGCTGGTATAAAAGTGCATCTAAAAATATAGAAGAATAAATTGTAGTATATGCTAAAATGGTTAATAAGTGGTCATTGCCATCAGTATGTGAATGTGAAAGGGGGGATGTGGGGTAAGTGGTTAACCGCTCCCACATACCAATATTTGGAGTACTTAACGCATTTATAATCTGCAATTGCTATACAAAGCACACTTTATGGGTTTAAGCTCATTTTACTTTCAAAATTTTTGTCTTTATACAAATATTAGCTTTGTGTACAGTTATAGCTAGAAGGCTACTATTAATGTGTTACTATTTATCTAGATGAACTGAAATTTTACGCTTACGGGCTAAATTGTGGTCGTTAAAGTAAATGGTGTTGAAGCCTGTAATAGTTTATAAACCTTTGCCGTATGCTGCAAACCAATCGCAGAATTTAAATGTTAATTTACTGAGGCTTTTTACACAGTGAAATATAAATAATTCAATCCTGACGATACGTTATTTATATGTAACGTGTGGTCAGCATTGAATTTTGTTTTAATTAACTTATACTTGAAATGTAGACGGAAGGGCAGACTACAAAAAATTACTTAAATAAATAATGTCCTACAATAATTATTTTCTTATAACTTCGTACGTCCCTATCTTGTTACATCAGCAAAAAGTATATAAGGGAAGAGTTGAGGTACAAAAGTTAAGTTTCTTCCTTCATACACCTACTTAATTTAAATATCTACCTTCCAACCTATAAAATGGAAATTAAAAGAAATGAAACAATTTTAATAATTTTTTTAGGATAATTATGCAACCTCTTTTATAATAAGTTCATTACGAAAATAGGCAACACTGTAGAAACAAAAACAATAATCTATGTCACACAGACGTTTAATACTTCATGTCAGAAAGAGGTTAATAGATACATGGGCGTAGCCAGCGAAGGGCAGGGAGGGGCAACTGCCCCCTGGAAGAGCAAAAATAAATTAAATAATTTTTAAATTTTAATAAATAAAAAATTAAATCTAAAATACACATATTTTTCTGTTCTGCATATTTTTTTGTTATCTGTTTTATATATTTTGTTTGTTGTTGTGGTCGTTTGGTTGCTTTTATGAACATTTTAAAATTAATTATAAGCTCTAATAAATAAAATTATTCGCGTGTCCTTTGTCACTAAAATATATTTCATTAGCAAAAAACAAAGCTGTTTGAAAAACTGACATAGTGCTAAATATATATTAATAGCGTTTTCGATCTATGCATTTAATGCATTGGTGCACACCAGAATTGTCCCACACCAGAATTGAATAAAAACGAGTGTTCGATTTACTCTCAGGATACGTCAATTTTTAGTGTTCGATTCAACCACTTAACAGTCGGACATTTTTGAGAAAAATGGTAAAAAAATTGTCACTTTTTTTTTTGTTTTCATTTAACTACATTTTTTAATCCTATTAATTAATTAAAATAAATTTACTCAATAAGTAGTTTTAGTGTGAAATATTTTGAAACATTCAATACACAATCCTACATCAGAATCCGAAATAAATACTCTTATAACGTACGTAAGGCCTGCACCAACAAGTTAAAACAAGTTAAAACAAAAGTTGCCTGAACGAGACTTGGGATCGTCAGTGTACGGAAAAATGTCACGCCCGAGTGCAGTTCGTGCAAAACTATCAAGTGGTTAAAACACAACTTGCTCCAAATCCTAACATAGGACAATATTTTTTGCAACAACTGTTGAGTTGGTGTGTAAGTGCTCTTGTCTAGCGACAGTGTCCTATTTAATAGTGTAAGGAAACGCCACTGGTTTTCTTCGAGAAAAATCGAGATACAAGTGAGGAATATACGGGAACCGGCGATGCGAATGTTCTGGCAATTTCTAGGCTCAAAAAGGGTATATAAAATTGCCTATCCGGCGCGAAGACAGACAGTACAGTACAGTACATAGTGCAGGATACGAAGTTGCATACGGCGAATAGAAAGCGAGGCGCGAGATTTAAAAGCGGAATAGTTAAAAAGTGTTGAGAAAGTGAATATTTGTGTTGTTTTGTTAACTTTATTGGTTTTAAATAAAGTTGGTGTGAATAGTTATCAGTAGGGAGCGGATAGTTAGGCAAATGCCTGTTTTGAATTAATGAGGATATTAAAGGCAAAGTTGAATTTCTACAAGTTTTAAGACATGACGACTCCAAGCATGCAATTTTTACTTTGCCTTTTTTGCCTTTTTGATGTTTTTGGCGGTTTTTGCCTTTTAAAGAAATTTTGGGATTTTGCCTTTTTATCGATTTTTATTTTAATAAAATTGAAAAAATGTGGTTTTAAGTGAACCATAAAAAATAAACTTAACTTAACTTAACCTTCACGCCATTCCCTTGCGGGGTAGCCAAAACAATCCCTGCCTCTTATTTAATTTTCATTCACAATCTATATCTTATCTTACCTCCGCATACCTCCTGGCTTCCACAAGATTCATACATAGTCTCTGACATGCCCTTTTGTTTTAAAACTGCTTATCTTTCTTTCCTTTATCATAGATTCTACTACATTCAGCCAAGTTTTACGCGGCCTACCAGGCCGGCCTTTCCGTAACCTCACCCACATATATTCGTTTCGTTAATCTTGCGTTGTTCATTCTCTCAATGTGACCAAACCAACGTAATGTACAACTTTTATATCTATCCATCATCGTCTTTTCCTCACCACACTCCGTCATTATGCATTCATTCTCAGGAATCTCATACCCACGGCATTTATTTTTTTTCGTGCTTTTTTTGACATACCCATGTCTCACTTCCATACAGTACTGACGGGACGAATATGCCATTATAGATTGCTCGTTTGGCAGCTAGGCTGATGCTTTCATTTCTCATTATCGTCCACATACTTCCAATCACTTACCTTCCAGCATTGACCCTTCGTCCAAACTCGTTCTCAATTGTACCATCTGCAGTAAACATTCTACCGAAATATACCAGCTCGTCCACTTGCTCCACAATTTTATCTTGCAGAGTAAATACTCTACTCTTCTTTCCACCTTCCCGATTGAACACCACAATCTTAGTTTTCTTCACCTTTACCTTTAGGTCCATGCTCTCACAGACTGTATCAAACTTCCTCAGAACGGTTTGCAGCTCATCCACACTGTCACTTAATAAGACTGTGCCATCTGCATACACCAGAAGTCGTACATTTACGTCACCAACCATTACACCATTTGTATCGGTACATGCTTGTCTAACACATTTATCCATGTATACATGGAACAACCATGGTGACATCACACAGCCTTGTCGCACTTATTCCTCAATATTTTGAAATATTCACTCACACGTCCCCTCACCCTAACACATGCCCGACTACCGTTGTATACTGCCCTTATTCCATTTATTAGACCTTTATTTACGCCGTATTCATTTAATATTTCCCACAGCTTCTCTCTATTCACTCTGTCATATGCTTTCTCCAGATCTACAAACGCACAGTACAACTTCCTTTTTACTTTTAAACACTTTTCGATCACCTGCTGGAGAGCAACCATCTGATCGACACATCCTGTCCCTGGCATGAAGCCACCTAGTACATCCCACATCTTAGTTTGTGTAGTTTCTCGTACTCTATCAATCAGTATTCTTCCAAATACTTTACCAGGTACGCTGAGCAAGCTTATTCCTCTATAGTTCTTACAATCATTCTTGTTACCCTTACCCTTATACAATGGTACAATGATCGTGCTCTTCCAATCACTTGGCACTTTTCCACACATAAGGCATACATTGAATAATTCACGCAATCTTCGTATAAGCTTTGCACCACCATACTTGAGCATTTCACCAGTGATTTCATCTACGCCTGCTCCCTTCCCGTTTTTCAACCTTCCTGCCGTTTTCTCTACCTCATTTATTCCTATATCCTTCTCAGTTTCATTCATCATTTCTTCTATATTCTCCTTATGTAACCCTTCAGTCTTACTTTCCTCACTACTGTACAGCTTTCCGAAATATTCTTGCCAGCATTCCCTCACTTCACAATCGTCCCATACTATTTCGTTTCTAGCATTCATAACTCCTGCAGCGTTCTGTTTTGGGCCACATTTTGTATTTTTGACCCATTTTTAGAAGAGTTTTTGTTTCCCTCAAAATCATTCTGCATTTTCTCTCCTTCCACAGTCATCACTTCCTCTTTACTTATTCTCACTGCCTCCTTCATTTCTTTGTTTCTTAATCTGTACACCTCATATAATCGCTTCTTCTCAGTCTCATTTTTTGCAGCAATCATTGCCATGTATGCATCTTTTTTCTTACTTACTGCCTTTTTTACCGACTCACTCCACCAAGCACATTTTTTCTGCCTACCTACAATCACTCTTCCACATATCCGCACGGCAAAATTGACAACACAGTTTTTCAAGCTTATCCATGCACTTTCAACGTCAGTGTCTTTTATTTGTTCGTTCCACACTGTTTCATTCACATTCAACTCTTTACTCACAGCATCTGCGTATTTCATTCTCGCACCATTATCCACTAATTTGTCAACCCTAATTCTGGACGTTCGTACTACGTTTTTTTACCTTCTCCAGACCCACTTTTGCCCTAAACACACTCTCGATACACACTCCGCGCATTACTTTTGTGTCTTTCACCAGGTTTCTAAGCCGTTCATCATACACTATTAAGTCTATCATTCTTGGTTAATATACAGTTTTTGTTTTAGGTATTTTATTTCCTAACGAAATACCTGAATCGAAGATATTGCTTTCAGTAAGCGACGCGGCACCTTACATGCTAAAAGCCGCACGAGCTCTAAAGGTATTCTACCCTAAACTACTGCATCTTACTTGCCTAGCACACGCACTGCACAGAGTGTGTGAATGCATTCGCAAGGAATTTAGTGCTGTAAATAAATTAATTTCTTCCGTGAAGAAGGTAAACATTACACTGTCTGTGTGCTGCTGTTACGATTTAAAAACTGCAGGTATTTGTAAAAGCACCATTACGAGTTTCTGAGTATAAAGGAAAGCTGCCATCAGTTCCACTCTCTCTCCTGAACCTGTGATTACCAGATCGGGTACCTGGATCGAGGCGTGTAATTTTTACGCGCTTCATTGAAACTCAATTAAAGAGGTAAACACATGTTTGCAAAATCTGTTATGAATTCTGCAAAAATGATATGATAATTTACAGGTAGTGAATTCATTTCACCCTTCCACGGCTGCTGCTATACAAAAAGCTCAAGAGAGTTTTGAAGAAGAAAACGTCCGTCGAGGTATAATGTATATAAACACCCATTTCTGCTACCTACTCGAAACTATAAAGAAACTAGAAGCAAGGAACCTCGCGTTAGTGGAAGCGTTAGGGATAGTGGACGATGTGGTAAATGAAATCGCACGGGTACCTGGTGCCTGTGGGATAAAAGTAAATGAAAATATATTATCTGTATTACAAAAGAATCCAAATCTTCACATAATAAAGGAGATTGTAAATGTACATAGAGGAGAAGAGGCCATTGGCTTGGATGCAAGCCCTCAAGAAGTCGCTGCAATTAAACATGCCCCCATTACATCCTGTGATGTCGAGAGATCTTTCTCGACATACAAGCAAATTGTCAGCAATACCAGGGCAAATTTGTTACCTAACCATACGGAACAGTACTTAATTACAGCCTGGAATAATAATGTTAACGTAGATTAAATGTTTTGTTATTTTTATTTTTTTATTTGTAAATTCATTTTACGTAAGTAGTTATTAAATTATTTTAAACAATTGTGTGCCTTTTTCGAATTTCAATTTTGCCTTTTTCCTTGCCTTTTTTTACTGTTTTTGTTGCCTTTTTGCCTATTTTTTATGGGTTTTTCTTGCCTAACTATCCGCTCTCTAGTTATCAGTGTTAAATTATTGCCTGAGAAACAAGAGGGAAAATCCGTAACAATAGTTTTACCACAGAATAAAGAGACAGAAATCACAGAAAAGACAATATGGATATAAGAAATTGGTTACAAAAAGGTAGTTAAATAATTTCAGTAGAAAATTAAATTTTTAATTAAAACTTTAGAGTCATTCCATTAGAAATGGTCCAAAATTTGAAAATTGGTTCTCGACCAGCATCAAATAAAACAAAACTACCATGTAATGATAGCTTATAATGTAGATATGTTATATCCGATGTTAATTTTTGTTCAAAATTATTTGTATCGCAACGTTTGGAAAAAAATTCAATTGCAGCCCTTTACAAAATTGCCAATTGCTCTTTACTCTTTCAATGTATCTTTGTGAAACAATTTTTATTAGCTTTGGCAAAAGATTCTGTGCATTATTAATATAATTTTATATATTTTTCATTATTATGATGCCGACTTTTTTGCCTTCTAATTATAACAAAAATTACAATAATGCACCGATTTTGACAGCTGATATTTCAAATGGGACTAAATATAAAAACTTGAAATTTTCACATATTAAAGATCAAACAGCACTTTATACGTGCTATTAATTTCATTTTGTGTTTTTAATCTAGAGAAAAAATATTAACATCGGATATAGTATATCCACATTATAAGCTATCATTACATGGTAGTTTTGTTTTATACTAATTTTATACTAGGGACTAAGAACAAGAATGATATTAGGTCAAAAATCTCTAAAACGGAAAAAGTTCATGATGACAGTAGTGGAAGTGGAAGCAATGATTGTGATGAAGATGAAAATAAAATGGTCGGAACATCAAAATCGGAATCTATTTTTGAAGGAGGCTCAAGTAGTTCTTCAAATCTACATGAAGCTGTCTCTGGAACTGGGACCTCTAAACAAACTGAAGAAAGCGATGGCTACCATGAAAATGACATTGGTCGTTATGTTAGTTGTGCCAATAACTTGCCTTCTGAAAAAAAGAAGGAATTGTTGACAAACCCTTGGGTTCCATCATCCAATTACGATTTTGCTTCTGATGCCATTCACTTGAAAAGAAAATTTAACCATCGCTGGTTAGATCAATATACTCCATGGCTGGTGTACTCAAGTCGTTTGAAAGGTGCTCTATGTTTGTATTGTGTTTTATTTCCGCCAAGAATTGCTACAATTAAATGAGTTTCGGGGTCATTTATGGTAAGGCCTTACATGAAGTTTAAGGATATACATGAAGATTGTAGAAAGCACGTTGGCAGCCATTACCACAAATCTTCAACAGCTGCTGCAAAAGCATTTCTTGAAAATGCTCCTGTTGATGTCCAGTTGCAAATAGGGCACCGTAAGACGATTGAAGAAAATAAACAAATATTGTCAGCAATTATTTCATGCATAATATTTTGTGGAATTCATGATTTGCCGCTTAGAGGAAAACAAGGAAATGAGGGAGTTTTCTTTGACCTTTTAAATTTGAGGATTGACTCTGGTGATGAGAAGCTAAAGAGCCACTTGGATAAATGTCAAAAAAACGCAGTCTATACCTCACCAACAATTCAAAATGAGATCATACAATTATGCGGTGAAGTTATCAAAGAAAAAATAATCGAAGACTGTAAACGGGCAAAAGCTTATGCTGTAATGGCTGATGAAACAGCAGATATCGCTGGAAAAGAGCAGCTTTCTATTGGACTTTCTATGATGAAAGCCAAAAAATAATCAGGGAGGAATTTGTAGGCTGCATTGAGTTAAAATGTCAAGATGCTTCTACAATCGCTAGCGCAATTCAAAGTTTTTTAGAAGATAATAATTTTTCCGCCGATAATTGTGTGGGATTCGTATTTGACGGGTGTTCCACGATGGCCGGCAAAGAAGGTGGTGTACAGGCCATTCTTAAAAAAAAGTACGCTAAATCTTTATTTTTCCATTGCTCCAGCCACAGACTAAATCTTGTGGTCAATGATACTAGCAAGCTACCAGAAATAAGAAACACAATTGCAACGGTTAAAGACACAATAACCTTCTTTCGTGAATCGCCAGCCCTTAGGAAATCGGTTCCAAATCTTTCAAGGCTCTGTGAGACCAGATGGTCGGAAAAATATAAGAGCATCAAAAAATTTTCAGAAAGCTTGACTGACATTGTTAAAGCACTATCTGTCGAAGGAAACTATGCAACAAGAAAATCTGCCTACCAATTACACTGTGCAGTTACTAAACCAATATTCATCTTAGGCTTAAAAATAATTGAAAGATACTCTGCAATTTTGGAACCCGTTGTAAACGTTTTACAAGGTAAAAGTATGGATTTGGTTATGGTGAAGAAACATACTGATGATATTCTAGATGTAATCAAAGAAGATCGACAAGATGTCGAAAATGTTTCTTATGAATTATTTAAAAAATCACTTGATATCGCAGAGAAAGTAGGGGTTGAGTTGTCAGTACCACGAGTCACTCAAAAGCAAGTACACAGAAGTAATCCACCATCTGAGTCTGCAGTTGAATACTGGAAGCGGTCAATAATCATCCCCTATCTTGATTCTTTAACTTCGTCTTTGGATGCTAGATTCTCCAACGAAAATACACCTGCTTTTGCTTTAACTTGTCTTCATCCTTCAAGCATGCTCAAAATGGCTTCAAAAGATTTCAAAAATAATGCAGAATCCTTCATGGAATTTTATAAGTTGGGTGATGTCTGTGCAGAATTAGATTTGTGGTACAATATGTGGAAGAAAAAGAATTTAGCAGAAGACAAATTAAAGGACATTGAAGTGGCTGCACTTTTGGAGGAAGCTAATGTTTTTTTCCCTGCAACAAGGCACGCACTGCTAATATTAAGTGCTTTCCCATCTACTACTGCTACCGTGGAAAGATCGTTCAGTACCCTGCGAAGGGTAAAAACCTGGCTCAGGAGTACAATGGGTGATGACTCATTGGGTTGTGTTTGATGAGTGTGCATCGAAAATTTTTAAAGGAAAATCAGGACTGCATAGTGAAGAAAGTTTTGGATAAATTTAGTTTAAACCCAAGAAAAATGTTATTAGTTTAATTTAAGTATAATTAAAATCTCAAAGTTTTGTTTTCATTTGCCTTTTCTTTTTATCCTAAAATTTTACATTTTGAACGACCATGGACCATGGATTGCCCCCGTTATAAATCCTGGCTACGCCCTTGAATAGATATCTAGATATTAACTTAACACGCTAACTGCCGTGCGAGTTAAATACTGCTCGTGCAGCCTTTGGGTCTTGGCGCCGCGCGAGTTGCATATAACTCCATATTAAATTTGGTCTTTGAAGCCATGTGAATCGTGCATAACTCGCACTTCAATGTTAATACATAGGCAACTGAAAATATGCGGCGCCAGAAACGATTCGATGCATTTAGCACATATTTTTGGTTTTTCTTTCCAAAATTATAATTATTTAAAAATTTGACTGAATTAAACTTTTTTTTTTTTTACTATCCGTGTTTACCTACTGGGTCGTCCAACACTAATTCATTACGTGACAATATTACTACAAATAAGTTTATTTCATAAAAAATACAAACGTTTATTCAAGAAGCATATAAAAGAAACAGATTATAAGGTTTATAACGCAAAAACATAAAAACATAAAGACAAAAAAATTATGCTCTTTTGGCATTGGATACATGCTTATCAAAAAAATATTCCACGCAGAAATATGAATTACATTTCAAGCATTTATAAGCACTTTGCCTTGCATTTTGCGGTTGCATACTGACATCCGTGTAGATTTTTTAAATTTTCGTAACACACAACACATCTTCGACGTGTAACCGTGTTGTAAACCGCACTGAGGTGTTTTGTGAGTCGAATTTGCTTCAGCATTTTCACCGGCGGCATCTTGAAAATTGAGTAGTTTTCGGGTTATTTCTTCTTTGGTTATGCTTTGTTTTTCTGCCAGTTATGTTTTTGTGCAAAATATGCGCATTTACCAGAGCCGATCCAGTAATTAGTTCTACCGCCAATTTCCGAAACCATTTAATTCCTCGTCGTAGTGCAGTTGTATATGATTTCATTTGATCCGAAAGATCAATGAAAGCTTTTGTGTTGTTATAGTCAACTATAATCTCTGGTTTTTCATTTCCACTTTGCACCTGTTTACGATTATCTGTATGAATTGTGCTCAATACTAACACATCCCTCTTATCTTTCCACTTGAGCATTACGACTCCTGTGTTACTCTCTTGTGCAATTTGTTGTCCTTTGGTCAATTTGGCACACACAACGTTTTGCGAATTCAATTTCCTGTTGCTTCTGAGGGTTCCAACGAGGTGAGTTGTTTTATCAAGAAGTGTATGAGCCAGGTGCAGACTTGTGTAGTAATTATCAGTGAATAAAATTCTTCCACAGTCTAGCAAATTTTCCATCAACGACATTACTACAGAAGATGAAACTGGCGTTCCCGGAACAGCTTCTTTACCACAATAAATTTGGATATTGTGCCATCTTTGACACATAACTTGAATGGTTTGATGCCAAACCTGTGGCGCTTGTTTTTTATGTATTGCTTGAATGCTAAGCGCCCTCGAAAAGGAACGATGGATTCGTCAATACATACTTCCTTCTCAGGCACATAGCAATGTTGAAACCTTTCAAGCAATAAATCAACAAGTGGCTGAATTTTGAACAAACATCATTATCGGAAAAATGCCACATCCGTAGTAATATTTCAAATCTATTTCTAGACATGACATTTTTTACAGAATTTGTGTATAGAGGATTTTTCGACCAGTAATCAGAAAGTTTTGGCATCTTGTTTAGGCCCATCCACAGTAATATTCCTAAAAACTTTTCCATTTCCAATGGATCCATGTCCTTCCATTGCGCGAGACGTGATTTACCGGAAGGTACTTCTTTACGTATTTTTTGGGAAGCGTATCGATTTGTTTCTAATACCATATGATTGATAATATCAGGTGTTATAAAAAATTTTAAAAAATCGTAGGGCGATTTTTCTAGTAATTCGTCAATTGTTTCACCCGATACACCTGCATTTGCAGGACTGTAAGGAAAATCTTTGAGATGTATACCTGTCATATCATTCCAGGTGAGATCAGCGGCATCAGAAGCTACTGTATCTTCAAGTTCGTCATCTGTACTATTGTCGTAATCTGCTACAACTGCCTCAATTGTTTCACTAACTAAATTTGTACGATCAATTTGTTTCGTGGATAAATTTTGTATTTTGCGAATTTTTCTCGGAACAATCTCTTCGTCGAAAGTTGTCGATTCACTGTCACTTGCCACATATTCATCTTCTGAATCACCAGCAAAGGGATCAGCTACGTCTTCATCACTCATATCAACGTCATCCATAGACCATAAGGGTTTGCAGTTTTTTCATTTCTGCTTCGTAAGAACACATTTTTATATCTTCTATAGAAAGACACTACCTTTTAGGATCACGACAGGCAAACAAGTGCTTCTTACTGCACCTCCAACATATCACAGAGCGCAAGCAAAAACCAGTTTCAACTTGTTTAGACCGTGAGTTACATACAATCCATGCGGCCCCACGTGATTCAGCGCCGCGCGAGTTACATATAACTCGCAGTAATAAAACACATATAAAAACTGTATATTTTTGTTTATTTATTTTACATGATGATTTTTCATAATATTAAACCCAAACAATCTAAAAAATATATGTGGCCCCACTGTACATCTTTTTTTTGTTTGATGTGGCAGTCTACCTGTCAAAAAGCCGCTCACTTCTAGTAGATTCTGATAATATAGTTTAAGCATTTCCATAACATACCATTTTTTTACTTGTAATATTCCCGAACAAGCTAAGATTTGCCTAACGTGCTAAAGCACTCAGGAACACTGGGAGGGTACATTGACTTAGGTCAAAGTTTAGAGGAAAATTAATTAATATTAATAATTAAGTTGTGAATGGGCAAACCGAGTGTTCCTAACGAAAATGGGCCGCGAAGGTATTACGGAGTGTATTTCAGAGACACACTTGCCATGGTAATAGCGATAGAACAAGGAAAGAACCGAAACTATTCTTCTATGCTCAAGAGGCTGTAGGTCTGATAGCTCTTTTTTGGATGCGGTTTACCATATCAAGGACGTATTGGGGACACTTACCCAGAGGTGGGAATTGTATTCCAGATGAGGTCGCGTTTGAGCCTTATACAGTAAAAGGAGTTGTTGCGATGTGAGGTGCTGTTTAGATCTGTATAGAAAGCCTAGTTTACGGGCAGTTCTTTTGCTGGCTGACAAAAGGTGGTCAACCCATGAAAGGTTCGATAATACGGACATCCCTAACATGAAATAGAGTTTGAAAACGTTCATATTTACAACAGGAAATGATCGGTGATTCTTGGCGGACACAAGGCAACACTGCGTTTTGTCGGCATTGAACGTGAGTAGATTATTCCTTCCCCATTCAATGTTCTAAGTCACTGTTGATTAAGGCTGCCATTTTCACCTTAACGTCCTGTCCAGACTTATTGTTGTGGGAAAACTCAGAAGGACTACAATGTAGAATGCTGTCATCTGGAAAGCATTGGATCGGGTTAGTTGTTGAGGAAATGCGGTCATTTATGTACAACAGGAAAAGTGTGGGAGTTATCATTGATCCTTGGGGTACTCCCGCGTTAATAGTAGTTTCTTTCGAAAAGAAACCATCGACGGCAACCCGTATACGTCTTTTGAAAGCTGGATATCCAATTGAGCGTATCGAATAAGCCGTACGAAGAGAGCTTGGCAAGTAGACACTTGTGCCAAACCTGGTCAAAAGCTTTTGAAATATCTAAAGCTACTACGACTGTTTCACCGGACCTCTCTTATGTGTTATTCCAAAGTTGGGTGACATATGAAAGAAGATCACTCGTTGAACGACTCTGTCTGAACCCATACTGGTGGTCGTTTAAGAGTTTATTAGTCTCGAGCAACGAAAGTAGTTGGTGGTTGATGGCTTTCTCCATGATTTTCGACGTGATAGCTATTGGTCGATAGTTTGAGGGATCGATTTTGTTGCCCTTTTTAGGAATAGGCTGGATATTTGCAAATTTCCACGATGAGGGAAACTCTCCAGATAACATGGAGATCGAAAAGAGTTTGGACAATACAGGTACTAGCTCGGGGTAGCACTTTTTAAGGACGATAGCTGGAATACCGTCAGGGCCAGTCGCCTTGTTAGAGTCATGTTTATTGATAATTGATTCCAGGAGCTTGAAACGAAAGTGGATTGGTTTAATAGCGTATAGGGTAGATTTGGGCAACGGCACAGTTTTACCAGAATCATTGAGACATGAATTTGATGCAAAGTAATCGACAAAGAGGTTGGCCTTTTCAGCAGGATCAGCTACTACAGCTTCGCGCGAGACGTCATAGGAGGAAAGGAAGATGTACTAAAGTTTTTACTAATGCTAATGATCAAAATTTACGACCACCCAAAGGACATGAGACTAATTCTTTGCATTTACGTTATTTAAACACCTTTTTAGCCTTGGTGATGCTTTTGCAACGATTCCTTGCAGCAATATAGTTGGCGTGTTTTTCGATAGATTTATTTGATTTCCATTTGGTATAGAGTTTATGCTTTTGCGATAATGGACCAGTGCAAGCCCTATTAAACCAGGGTTGGGAACGGGCATGATCTTCACGATTATGTTTTTTGGGAATGTATAACTCCATACCCACCAGAATAACTTCAGTTAATGAAAGAGCAATGCTTGAAGAGGAGGATAGTTTAAAGCAATACTCACACCAGGGGAAGGTTGCAAAAAAATCTAGCAGTTCGCTCCAGTTAGCTGATTTAAAACACCAAATAGTTCTATCTGTTTTTCGAGTAACAGTGGGATTGGGTACAGAGGAAGTTATTTCGATTAGGCAGTGGTCTGATTGACCAAGTCGGGAAAGGACTCTTGTTTTATAGACAAGTGGGTTAGTTGTAAGAAATAGGTCCAGGAGATGTGGAGTATGGTTAGGGTTGTCAGGGATTCTGGTTGGTTCGGAAATTATTTGTGTGAGAACACAGGATACAGCAAATGCTTCTGCACTGTGACCTGCGGGATTAGTAGTAGATAAAAAATGAAGCCAATTGGAATTGTGGTCATTAAAATCTCCCAAAATTGAAATATCGCAAGATGGAAACTGTGATAAGAGGTAGTCTATTATCATACTAAGGTAATCAACAAGATCTTGGAAGTTGATATCATTGGGAGACCAATACGAACAACAGTAGAATTTCATAAATTTGTTCTCTTCTAAAGTGGACATCCTCTTATAACCTACGTTGTCCTTGGTATACGCTCATACTCCGCCTTTAAGGCGAAAGTTAGAGTGGAGGTTGTATCTGGGAAATTGCAGGTCAGGCGAATCAGTGCTTCAAAGGGAGGCTTGTGTTTCTAATAGAAACAGAATGTCCGGTTTCACTTGTTCAATGTGTTGGTGAACAGCATTAAGATTCCACCTGATACCACGTATATTGCAGTAATGAATCCGGATGTTGGTACTTTCGATGACCGAGGTCGCTTGAGTCCTGCCCTCCCGGGCATCCGAATGGGGCAGAATTTTATTCCTGGCAGATCTTGCTCTTCTTAGTCTTGATTTTGGCATTGGCGAATTTCCCCCCCCCCCCCCCCCCAGAATCCTTGGGACATATCGACAATCGATGTGAGAGTGTGGGCGTCTCGCCCTACTCACCTGGCGTATAGCGTCTGTTTTAGAACTAATCATTTTAAGGGTTTAGCTGTTAAAACGCCACGCTTGGCAGGTGCGTGTTGGCGAGTACATAATATGGGTAGTTTCACGTGCTCTATCACTCAGTACTCTTCCAATACTTTACCAAGTACACTGAGCAGACTTATTCCTCTGTAGCTTTTGCAATCACTCTTGTTCCCCCTACCCTTACACAGTGGCACAATGAGCGCGATCTTTCAATCAGTCGGCACTTTGAATAACTGGATAATATAATATATAATAAATAAATATTATATAACTATATTATACTATAATTATATAATAAAATAATATATAATAACTGAATAATTCACACAATCTTCTCATAAGCTTTGCAACGCCATATTTTAGTAATTCACCAGTGATTTCATCCACGCCTGTTCCTTTACGGTTTTTCAACCTTCCTACCGTTTTCTCTATCTCATTTAACCCAACATCACTCAAAATCATTCTGTATTTACTCTTCTTCCACAGCCATCACTATTATGCAGTTTCAACTTGTATAAAATGTCAAACGTTAAAATTGAAAGTTTTTCGTCGGTAATCATTAAACATAAAGTTGTTTAAATCTATAAGTCATTGTATATTATATTTAAAAAGGTCTAAGCATCGAGTTACGAGACCTGACCAAAGAAATAAATATTGTGTTGTAGATTTAAATTATACAAGTAAATGTTAACAAAGATGCATGTTAAACTCATTGTCCTTTAAAAAAACTAACAAATATAATAGTTTATAAATTATTTATAAATTTAATTTATTAAATTAAATGGCCCACAATTAATTGTTTATAACCGGAACTTCAAAATATTTGTTAAATTGTATGTAAGCATAGAATTTAAATAAATAGTAAGATGAATATCAAACTTTTTAAGTGAATGCATGTTGAATTGGGACAGTAATACGAAATTAATAGTGACGTTCAAATATACTTAAAGCTTTCTTATACCTGTAAGCGAAGGCAGGGGTTTAATGGTCCGTGAAAAAAAAGGTTATGTGCCTTGATTACTGAAAGGGAAATAGATTGGTTTGCTAAGCAATCAATTAAAGTTTAAAAAAAAGGAGAAAGCCACGTAGTTCATTCCATCTCCAAGAGGGAAGGCGGGCTGCTTGAGCTTTCCAAGCTTCTTCAGCCACAATCATAGATTCCCAGCATACATACATACATTACTATATATGCATGGTGGGACTAAGGATGGGTGTGGTCAGGATAGGATCAGAAGAAACATGCATGCGTATGAGGAAAACTTCCTAAAAAACCCCATACAGGGTAGACGGTAACAGGAATCGAACCCATTACCTCCCGAATGCTAAGCAGGTCCTATTACCACAACTCTAATAGCTCCGTTAAAATTTAAAGGGATTATTAATGACACCTAGGTTTGAATATATTAGTGTTCCGGAAGGAGATATTTGATATTGGATTATTATTTATTCTTCTATTATTTCAACTTTGATCAAATTAGCCTTGGAAAAAAATCATTCAGTTGACATTTTGTCAGTAATATTTGTAAATCTCACACAAATCAGTCTGTTTTATTTATATTTCATAGTCATTTTAAATATTGCGACTTTGAAATAGTATTTGTTATAAAAAATCCGTCCAAGTTTGATCAACGTGAGGTTATTCAATTTTTGTGTGTTGAGGGCTTGTAACCAACGCAAATACATTACCAATTACAGACAGTTTATGAAGAAGCATCATTTGCTTATCTAACTATAAGAGAATGGTGCCACAAATTTATAAATGGTAAAAAGGGAACAAAAGAAGCGCTGCAACCATCCATATAGCACGTGTGGACTGTTTGATTAGAGAAAATCGTCGAATTTTAATCAGAGCGATATCACAAAATATTGGTGAGTGTAGGATCCGCCCATAGTATCGCACAGAAAAGTTTGTGTGCAATGGATTCCTCGTCTTTTGTCTGAGGATCAAAAACGTTCAAGAAACCTTTCCAATGGTGTCATTTTGCTTCACGACAACGCGCAGTCTCAAACATACTGAAAGAAAATTTGCAAAGAAAAAATTGAGGGTTTTAGAACATCCAGTCTAGATTTATAGCCTTGCGATTTCCATATCTTTGGCTCACTGAAAAAGACATTGAGAGGTAGACGCTTTGAATCGGACGCTGAAATACAAAACGTCGTCAAGAAATTCTTCAACCAGCACCCACGAGAATCTTATCGGTTGGTGAAGCGGTGGGATATGTGCCTTAATCGTAGAGATGATAATTTGTAAATTTATTTCCGAATATATCTTTATAGACCAAAGATGGGTTTCAATTGAACAACCCTAGTAATTTCAATTAAGTAAGAGCTTGTATTTTGTTATATATTATATAATATTGCCATAAGTCAGTAGACATCACGCAATAAACTTGTTACAATTGTACTTGAATTTGAGTAGTCAGATTTTACCCTGGAATTCATTTATTCTATGTATTACAAATGAAAGTAGATAATAACACTGTATTAAGTTAGAAAGAAGCAATTGGACTAACTTAACACATAATAAGGTATAAAATTTATACTTATATTTAAATTAATTGTGGCATAGATATTCTATATTCGACAGTTAATTTTATTATATTATTATTATATTTTTAAGTGATCAAAAGGTACAATTTAACACTGAAATTTGTTATTCTGCCTTGAGTAGAGGAAGCATTAAATTAAACAAAAATCCAACACTTACTTTTATGTACTCACTAAACAACGGCATGACGGCGACTGATTGATGTTGCTCTCATGAAAACAAATAAGAATGCATGCAAGATAGGCTTACTATTGTTGACTGATCCCCACTCTCAAATCTATCTTTGACTAGTTAATGAAAATCTTGATCGAGCACTTTTTGAACAGACTTCGAAATAATAAATATTTCGCTTTACACCTGCTAATGAAGATACGCAACGTTATCAAAAAATGAATCCTAGATATCGGTTTACCGCCCCAAGTGATTTAATCACTTTACTCTGAACTAATGCAATCACATCAAAACGAACGCATTACAATGACATTATTGAGAAAAACGAATTGACAGAAACAAAAGTATACAAAATTACTTCACGTAAAAAACGATTATTAAGGCTTATTTATGTTCGTATAAAAAACTTTTCCAAACAAAGCTTATATAAAATTGAATTACATTTAAAAGACGTGATTATCCTTTTGCTGTAAGGTTAACAGATATTTACAAACAGTACTTTAATAATTATTTAAATTTTTATGGCTTAGGAATTTATTATCTCACAAAAAACGTTTTTTAAGAAAACTTATCTAAAATTTAATTACCTCTAATAAAGGTCTCTGCTTTTAAGCGAAGGCTATACCGGAAGCTTACTATTTTCGTCACTGGATTTCTTACTCGCTGTCAATGTACATTCCTTATTACAAAATAAAGATTAGGATTATTAACCAAAAGTATCTAAGCAAGCTCGCCAGTATTTTGGTAAAAATACATGGTACGAAAAAACTTTATTAGAAAAAGTTGTAGAGGGAACAACAGATGTAAATACACTACAAATAGTTCATGATAAAGGCGAAAAATATACACAGTAACTAGCATGCCAAGCGTGAAATTTTATAAATGTTCGATACTTTGATTAGATACGGTAGATATTCTGAATAGTGTTAAATAAAAATATGGGAGCTTAAAACGTCCGAGGCCTGAATATGTAATTTGCCGAATTTTGACTATTTTTACATCTTTTGTATTTTTAATGGCGAATCCTCGTTATGCCGATATGTGCCCAGTGGCAAGGCCAAATGGTAAAGCCAAGAGTGATGTGGACATTTTTGTCGACTCGTGCCAGTTGACAAAATAGTGCCAGATGGCATGCCAACCCGAACCCAACGAATGTCGATCCAAATCAAAGGAAGTCATGTGTGCAAGTGTAGTGGGGACGTGCCAAGTGGCCTCTGGTGGCCTTAGTTTATTTCCGACTGTCATAATAAGCACTTATTTAATTATTGTACATATTGTGAAAAAAATGGAGTGGTCAAATGGGAAAGGATGTTAATTGACTTATATCGCGATTGGCCCGATTGCAGATTGAAAGAATATAAAGATCGCAATAAAAGGCATGAGCTTTTGTTGAAATTGCTGTGAGTTTTGACGTGGCGAAGGAAGAAGTTAAAAGGAAAATGAAATGTTATTTTTTGTCATGTTTCACGGAAAGTTAAGAAAGGGTTAAATCAGGTACTGTAGGCGAAGAAGTGTACAAGAGCAAAAAGTTTGCTTACGACAGTATAGAGTTCCTGAAAAATAGAGATCGGGCAAGAGGAATGGCACACAGATAAGATTTTCAGATTTATTTTTTTGAATTATGTACAGTTCTGAACGTACCTATAGTATATCGTCTTATGCCTGGATATCAGATTTTGGTTCTTTCTACATCTCAAACGTTTGCTGAATATTCATAAGCATAAAAATAAAAAAATAAGTGTTTATTATTTATGATATTGAAAAGGTATCATCCCCTACAGGTAAATAAAAAGTCGGCAAATTTATTTGTAACCGCCTTATAATGTAAGTGGTGTAAATGGTATAATTAATTTAATAATAAATAAATGTAATAAGTGTAAAATAAATAGGTTGTAAAAAGTTCTCCAAAAAACAAATCGTTAAACTAACTGGAGATACAACCATTCACCACAAATAATGCCTTTGATTCAGTCGGTAGTTTAAAGTGGGGGGGTTCATTATTTTGATTTGTTTGATTACCACAAAATCTGCTAGATTACTTCCACTAAACATAAATAATAAAAATGAAATGTAACACTAATAAAAATGATCTCGGACGCCAAGTTATTTTTTTAATAATGCTCGGAATAACTAAACCGAGTTTTACAATAAAAATTTTATCAAAATGTAAAAAATAAAAAATATACAGACTATGTTTATTAACAGTTAAATTAGGGTTATATAAAATATATCTTAAAATTCTAGTCTTATACTAATAATCATTAAATATAAATACCTGTTACAAAATATAATACATCTTCTTGAGAACCCCTGGTATTATAAAAAATAATGCAGAATTGCAAACCAAGGTGACGTAATCCTTGTGTCAATGTTGCGCAATATATTGCAATAACAATGCTCTTATGTTGTCAACCACACCCAAACTGGAATTTTATTTCTTATAAATTTATTTTCATGAAATGGAATAATACGTTTAATGCATTTTCTTGAAATTTTCAAATAAAAATTGCAATCATAAAATGAAAGCGTACGCAACAGTAAAATTAAATGCGTACTTAAATTGTAATAAAAGTGTAAATCAAAGTAAAAATAAAAGAAAAGAAAGTAAAAGTAAAGTGCCTGAAAAGAGCAAATGTTTTAATTTTTAGTATAATGCGTTAAATTTAGGTGGAAAACCCAAAAAAGCTTCCTACTCAACATAAGGTTCATTAAGTACTCAAATGGACACCTAGAATATCAGACGATGATGAAGTCGTGCGCAAAAAATTTGCACAAAGAATTAAGTCAACGATGACGCAATGCGCGAATAAAATGATCAGAAAAATAATTTGAAGTGGGAGTATAAACCTTTAAGAAATATATACCCTTAAGAAGATATGCACTTAAGTTACACCAAAATGCAAATTAAGTTGCCTACCTCATAGCAATAATGTAAAAATAATTAAAATTTTTCTTATATTTACAACTGAATGAACGAAAGACCTAAATGGGTTGTTACAGCCTGTGTATCGGTTGCACTTCTTGGCATCCTGGGAATGTTGTTGGTCCCGGAACGAATTTCACTTGAGCCTGAGCAGTCCGTAGCATGGAGCTTTATAATATTGTGTGATAGAGGGAACACATCATCGGCAACGATAACAAACGGTACAGCAGTGCTCTTTCAGGAAGCGCAGGGGTTGTAAAGGTTCATTGTATTATCTTCTAGACTCTTTTAAGACTTCGTTTCACTAAATACACTCCCGTCCCATATTTAAAGGACGACAGACATTCGCATACGTAAAACTGTAGGTAGCGTCTACAACAGCAAATAGAACGATACTAAAGAAGCTCTAGTTATTAAAATACTCAGTTCCACTGTCAATTGGTGTTGCAAAGCTATTTGCTTTCCGTCAAAGGCGCCGACACAGGAAAATGTTCCATTCAGATTAATTTTGTGTGCCTGAAACAAAATACAGATATATTCCCTTTTACTCTGTATTAATGCGATTTCATTAATAATTTATTTATTTATTTTTTAAGGATCCACTTGACCGGGTAACTCCTCAGCACCCAGACAACGCCCTCCCGAACTTGGATCAACCCAATTAACATCCACCCCAGAGGAAAGAAATGATTATTCAAATCACAACTCATACCTAGCATAAGATCCAAACCGAAGTTTGTGGTAACAAAAGAAGCTCTTGCTATCATGAAAGATGTACAAGCCGACAGGTCTGTAAAAGAACAATATACCGTGTTTGGAAAGCAAACAGGAATGCAAATACGTGACCGACTATCCGCCTACCAATTCCTCACAGGTTATCACCCTCTACATTCTTCGATGAGCCCTGCTTTGCTCACACCTAGGAACCACTACTGACAGCGATTCTACTGATAGAACTTTATATTCGCTTTGTACAATTATAATGACAATATAAGAACATAAATAAATCAAAGTTTGTTAATTAGTAGTTCATTTTCTTACCTGTATATAATCTTGCAACACGTTGTCCACAGCATCACAAATATGCGGAATGATGCTTGAAATAGCTTGTTCGAAATTTTAAATATGTACATCAATGAATCGTAAGAATCTCCTGTTGCTACCTCTATCAAAACTCGGACGTACCCAAAATTGTCGATTACGTGGTGTTCGAACAAATATTACTACGGCAGCAACACCAACAATCAAGTCCTCATCGGTACATATTTTCTAGATCCAGTTGCAATATTCTTAAATTTAAACGATTTGCAATATGTAACTTAATGCATAACTGCAATTACCTGTAATTTTCAAAAAGTGTAGATGCGATTACTATAGAAGTCAAGTATATTCAAGAATGTACTCACCAAGTCTCTTAAGTTATTGTATCCAGAGATTGAGGTTATATTGCACTAGAAAATTATAAATCATTCAATGTTCTCCCGGTTGCTAAATAGCACGAAGTTGTCACTAATCTTTGTTCTGCAGTAATTGCTCGTCTTATCCTCAAGTCTGAGTTAGACAAACCTTTTCCAGAAGATAAGAAAAAGTTTCATCGTTTATTCTCAGATAATTTCGATAGTGATTTGGGTTAGGTGTCTCAATAGCTTCATGTCGGAATACACATCTTTTTGCTGTAGCCATTTCTTAATCCATTACGCCCTATTTAATTTTCTCTTCTTTTGCAAAATATCGGCACCACTAAGCAAAATTACAGCCAATGCGTGCTTTTTTTTATTACTCATTCTTGTTGAAAACAGTACTCACAAAAAACGCAACGAAACAACCTTTCTTTAGTACGTCAGCACTAGCTTGTCTGTTTGCAGGTTCTCTACCGTGCCATGCCATTTACGAGTAAGCAGGGCGTGCCACGGCACATGTGGGTATCCCCCCCTAAACGCATATACATGACCCCAAAGAAAAGAATCAATGGGTTTTGAGGTCACGAGGCCGCGCCAGTGTACTTCGGCCGATCGACTTATTAGAAAAAACCTCATTTAGGTGTTGCCGTGCCAGCAAAGAAATGCGCAGTGGCAAATCCTCTAAAAACTTTGGCAAAACGTTGTTCTCCAAAAATTGTTTATATGCGTAGCCAGTGAGACGAGGAGGAAGAAAATAAGGGCCAATTAAATTGTCAATAACAATGCCAGCCTAAATATTGATGGCAAACGGATGTTGACTATTAAAAAAACATACACGTCTTCGCAAGGGTTTGTAGTTTGTACGTTTTGAAGATGGCATGGGTAAAGTTGAGTTTCGCGTAGAACACGCCAAACTGTTGCATCTGCAGCAATCTCTCGAACACTAGTAAGAGGATTGATTTCTATTTGTCGAATCACAGGATCATCGAGGTCCACTGTACGCGCTAAAAATAGTCGACATGGACGTCCTTGATGTCGTAGGCTGCCAGTTTCTCTAAGGTGACTGTGTATTCTAGGAAAGATACTTCGATACGGAATGACTCGTTTTGGAAATTTCTCTGCATACAATTGCGAAGCTCCTCTTCCACTACATCCCGCTTTTGTGTGAACAAGATACATATCCGCGTGTTCGGCAATAAAAATTGAGCCACTAAAACTAATTTAACAACTTAATTGATAAAACTAATACCTTCACTATTAAATGTATGAGAAACAGTACATTAATTTCTAAAGTAGCTGCAGCAAGTTAATCATAATGCGTCAAACCGTTGACAGCGGCTACCTGAATTTATTTATTGCACACTACTTCAGTTTTATTGTTAGTCAAACTTGTTGATGCGCATCTTATTTACGAAAAAGCACGTTGTAATGAAAGAAGATTTGCAAGGAGAGTCGTTCCGTCTGAAAGAATCTTCGCTAGAATATACCATCTTCAAAAGATACAAACTTCATGCTCAGAAGATTACCCATATCGAAGATGTTTTTATATATGGAAATTCGAAAGCCCCCATTGGAGTTACTTAATGGGTGACATTTTAATTAGCCCTTACTTGCTTCCACCTCGTCTATCTGACCACGAATATGAACAATTTTTGAAAAACCATTATTAAAGAATATTTAAAAACCACTAAAAATATCGTGCATGTAAACAGTTTTTAATTCTTGTCTGGAAAACGAAGCGTCATATAAAAGAGTCAAACCAGGTTTGGCACAAGTGTCTACTTGTCAAGCTCACCTCGTTCGGCTTATTCGATACTCTCATCAATTGTATCTCCAGATTTCTTGATAAAACACGTATACGTGTAGTCGTCGATGGCTTATTTTCGACAGATACTACTATTAACGCGGGCGTACCCCAAAGATCAGTGATAGCTCCCACACTTTTCCTGCTATACATAAATGATCTCATTTCCTCAACAACTAAAACGATCCATTGTTTTGCAGACGACAGCACTCTTCATTGTAGTTCTTCTCAGTTTTCCCACAACACTAAGTCTAGTGACGACATTAAAGTAAAATGACAGCCTCAATCAACAGTGACTTAGAACGTACCCTTGAATGTGGAAGGAATAATCTGATAACGTTCAACGCCGACAAAACACGGTGTTGCCTTGTGTCCGCCAAGGAAGACAGATCATTTCCTACTGTAAATATGGATTCCTGAGGTCTCATGTTTTCAAACTTTATTTCTATTTTAGGGATGTCCGTATCATCGAACCTTTCCTGGGTTGACCGCCTTTTGTCAGCCAGAAAAACAGTTGCCCGTAAACTAGGCGTTCTATTCTGATCTAAACAGTGCTTCATATTGCAACAACTCCTTTTACTGTATAAGGCTCAAATTCGACCTCATCTGAGGTACAATTCCCACCTATGGGTCAGATTTATAAGACTTACAAATGACCCGTTCTTAATTTCTGAGCTACAGTCTCTTGAGTATAGAAGAACAGTTTCAGTTCTTTCCCTATTCTATCGTTATTACAATGGTAAGTGTGCCTCCCAAATATACTCCTTGATACCTTCTCAGGCCATCTTCGCTAGGAACACTCGGTTTGCTCATTCACACCAAAATTACGTACTCAAAATTCCATCTTATCACTCTAAACGGGCGAATTTACATTTTTCCACACGGCCACCAAGTTGTGGAATGCACCACCCAGTTCCTGTATTCCCTCAAACTTTGATTTAAGAATATTTAAGGTAGCCGTTCATAAACATTTCTGGGCAGCCTAAAAATACCCCTAACCCCCTCCCAGTGTTCTTGAGCGCTTTAGCACGTTAGGCCAATCTTAACATGTTCAGGAATGCTACAATCGCCGGCAAAATAATCGATCCACTCCAAAAATTGATGAAGTTTGCTCATTAATAAATTTGTTAATTTAAATTCGATTTGATTTTTTTTGTTTCATAATGTAGGTAAATTTATATGAAAACTAGGACACGTTTTCATTTTCATTTTATTTGTACAGGGCAACACAAAGTGTGTTCTTTCTTTAAAACTTTAAAACCACATGTGGAGTATTTTCTTATTTTGTTATCAAGCCACATCGTTTCTTTCAAATTTCTTTTTTTACTTATTACAATAGCTTAATTTTTGTAAAAGATACAACGTTTTAAGAAAAATGAGTAGAAGAGGGGCACCATCCCCTCCACTTTTTTTTACGTCACAAGCCCCGCCCACTTTCACTTTTTTACACGGACACGTGGCTGACCACTATTTGACCTTGAGAAAGTTGTTTACCTTGAGAAACAGGTTTGCCTTGAGAAAGTTGTTTACCTTGATAAAGTTGTTTACCTTGAGAAACAGGTTTGCCTTGAGAAACAGGTTTACCTTGAGAAACAGGTTTAGCTTGAGAAACAGGTTTACTTTGAGACCAGGGGCTACGCGGGAAATTTGAAATTGTGGTTTCTTGTCAGACGAGAGCTACCTCTAGGACCTGGTGCTTCGCTGGGGATTGTTTTATGGAAATTCTTGTAAGATAAATGTTACATCTAGGACCTGGTGCAGCGCTTGGGATTGTTTTATGGAAATTCTTGTAAGATAAATGCTACATCTAGGACCTGGTGCAGCGCTTGGGGTTGTTTATAGAAGTTCTTGTAAGATAAATGCTATCTCTAGGACCTGGTGTTTCGCTGGGGTTGAAAATAAATGCTACCTCTAGGACCTGGTGCAGCGCTGAGGGTTGTTTATAGAAATTCTTGTAAGATAAATGGTATCTCTAGGACCTGGTGCAGCGCTTGGGGTTGTTTAATGGAAATTCTTGTAAGATAAATGCTACCTCTAGGACCTGGTGTTTCGCTGGGGTTGTTTTTAATAATAAAGATGTAAGATAAAATGTTATCTCTAGCTTCGCTGAAAATTTGAAAATTGAATAAGGGACCCTATTGCTAACTTGTAAGACAGGGTCTAGTGTTAGGTCTGAACCTCTGGTGGGAAATAGTACGAGGACTCTAATGCTAACTTGTAAGACAGAGCTTGTTTGTGGTGCCGCCTAGCAGGAGTATGGACTAATGAGTATTTACTGTAATAAAGGTGGCGCTACCTAGTGGTATATTTCAGAGTTAACCAGGGATTTGTTTGTGGTGCCATCTAGCAGGGGTATGGGTTAATGAGTATTTTCTGTAATAAATCGGCATATTTCAGGGTTAAGCAGAGGTTTGTTGCTGAGTCATCAGGAGGAGCAGCGAGCGTTTTTCTGTAATAGGTGGTATATTGCTTAGCTAATTAGGATTTGTTTGTACTTTATGACTTATACATGTTCTCTATAAGCTCTACTAATCAAATGCATTGCCTGTAGAACATTCATAAAGGTGTTTTTTAAGATGGGGTTTAAAAATTATTTTTGGATGTGACACAGTATACGTTGTACAACACTACCTTATCTTATCATATCCTAATCAAAAAATAATACTATAAGATCTTAAACATACATACATACACACGTAAAAAAAATGTTAAGGAATTACCCGAAATCGTAACTTGTATTAATAAATACAGAGATTGCATCTGGTCCTCTCGGAGAAGATAATAATGATGGCCTTGAGGCAAACCGTCAGTCTCAACGGATTTGCTATGGTATAAAAAAGACTTGTACACCTCAAGGAAGTGTTGGGATCTCAAACCAAGCTGGCAGTCTCACCAAACCTGTTACTAATAGTAATGAAGACTTCTACAATTTGAGATCGTCTGAATTTTACAGTGCTCGAACCTGCTATTTAAAGTATTCAAGCTCTGACGTCAACTCTAAGTTATAGCTAATAGGGTTTTACCCCTCATTTAGAATGTAAAAACACGCATTCACTTTGACTGTCTCTTTGAATATTTTATTTTTGAAGGTCTCTTTTAAAAGTACAAAATACAATAAGGCCATTTTGATATTTAAAGACGCTTATAATGTACTGCTCATTATTTAAATTCAAATAGTTAATTACAATGGTTTTAATGAGTTTCATCGTATGATAAAATTGTTTTGTAAAATGCAGCGAATGCAATATATAAATAAACTGTAGCTTAATCTGATATGTACTATTTGTGAAGATAATAACCCTATTTTTAAAAATAAGATAAGATCTGTAATTGTTGCTTTGCTACATCCATGTATACAAACATGATTTTAAAAATTACTTTTTGTTTTTACTTCAGTGGTGACAGTTAATTCGTTTTAAATTATGCTTGCTTTAGTAAGTTAATTACTACACATCAATTGTAATTATATAACACGCTTAAATATAATAGTCTAAAATTGATTACCAATATAATATAAATCATTTCTTTTAAAAAAACATTAAATAATAAATTTTATATAATACGATTTTTAAAAACACACAAGCCGAATTAAAAGAAAAAACAATAGATTCAATTGGTATTACAGGGTTCTTGATTAAAACAATTAAACGTAGTACAAAAGTGAATTTTTCAAAAATGATTACACAACGAGATTATCGGGGTTCAATCGTTTTAAAAGTAACTTTTTACATTCATTGAACCTTGAGATTGTAAAGTCTACATATCGATAAACTATTTGTATGAAATACAATTATATAACCCTGTTATACAACGCTCATTACTAAAATATAATGTGAAAAGTGTACTTACACGCACACTCATTAACGAACTTAAAAATATTTTTTAAATCTGCAGCTGCAAACACCTTAACAAATTAAAATATAGAGTTAAATAATAATAATTTCAGCCATGCATGTAGACAGATTCTCTTTCTATAGAATTCTATACAATCGAAAAATTATTATCTGTATGTTTTTAATTAATAGCTATGCTAATTATAACACTTTTAAATTTCTAATTTGAAATAAGGGCAACGTAATTTAGCTTATTCCTGTTTCATAGAGAGCATTACCATCGTCAAGATTTGAGCTGCATCCATCGTCTTCACCTTGAACGATTATATTGTAATAGTTTAGTAACAGTTCGTAAAACATCTAATACCTCAGATCTAGATCATAATAATAAAAACTCATTAAACAGTGATTACGCTTTAAATGCATGCAAATAAATAATAGCTTTTTTTATATTACGTCTATTATTATATAGACGTGAGATTACCCATCAAATTAGCTGGCTTCAACACAACTCTGGAAATACTTACTACATCCGTTCAAATCTCTCCTCTCACGTTCTCAAAACTGAACCGTATTCATTTTCTTGAATTTACCTGTACTCCATTTCGGATTCGGCTGTATGTTTTTCTAATACACAAACAGAATCTTCAATATTGTGATGTACGCAGTTGCAAGATGTCTGTGTTCTCATCTTTTTAAACTAGCTTCATATTATTTTACATACAAACAAGCATCAGGGATGCACCCATCAAAAGCGAATCAGATTTATTTGTAAAAACATATGCAGGTTTTAGGTAAACACAATAGCGGATACAGCTACATGCTAACGGTTATCGATGTTTTTCGTATGAGGGTTTGAATGAGAGCTCTTAAACGAAGACAGCCTCACAGGTGTTTTTAAGAAAACTGATACACATTTCAGGAGAAGAAAACATCAATTACCCTAAGGCGGGTACAGTGTTGTAGTTGAAAGAATTAATAAAACATTGAAACAAGAATGTGGTGCTGCCTTACGATGATAATGATAAGGTAATTTCTAATGTGGAATGCATATTTTTCTATTATTGTTATTTCGGTATGTGACATTGTAAAACGAATGTTTTTAGAAATTATCAGGTTTTCTATAACGCTGATAATTACTTTTCGGTGTATATATACAGTTCTGCGAATATATATTTTTACAGTTCGAAAAAAAATGGAACATATTACAACCATTGTAGAGATCGACTCAGCATACGAAGTTGAAGTGGCTGCGAGACTGAAAGGGGTGATGGAAATCATACGAGATAAACTTGAAGCCCAGCAGAGAAGTTTTACCGAGGTGAGCACAGCTCTGGAGTTGCACAGCATGAGGGTACAGGGTAGAAGTCGCGGAACAGAGGTCAGTATTAACAGTGTGCGTGAACAAGAAAATAAGTGTCAGCCTGTACAGATAGCGTTAACCGAACCTGTAGCGTGTACATCAGCAGTTCATCGGGCGGGCGGCGCCAGCAATCACAACTGCAAGCATGTAACAAGATTAAGACGCATAGAAAGATCTAAGGCTGGCAGCAGTAGCGTTATCTAAAAGACGTCGACCATCATGACGAAGTGGATGTCCGACATCATACTTATAAGTGAAAATGAAGAGATGACTCAGGAGAGGTATCAGCAACCACAATCAAGCATAGTTCGGAGCCAATCCGACGGTGAGCACACTGTCAACATCCCCAGAGAGGTGCCAGCGAACAACTCACTACCGGAGGTACAAACCGTGTCAGCGATCAGCACTTTCTCATCGTCAGATGTAGGTAGTAGATGAATGTCTCTATGCTAGAGACGCTCCTCTTCCAAGCTCAATCGCCAAGGGAGAATATGAGGAGCCCTGCGAGAGCTGAACAAGGTCGGCACACACATCAACTACATCGTACAAAATACCATTAATCAGTCCTGACAGGCATCACGCAGTTAGACGTGCTGTACCTGCTACTAGAGGAGTCTCATCAGGGACGCTCCAGATCACACGCCAGGGTGTAATTATGAGGGTGAGGAGCTGAATCATTTTAAATCGAAGACGATGTTCTTATTCCGAAATCAAATAATAAAATTAAAACAGATTATACTAGTTTGGCCTAATTCATTACATTTACTAATCCAATGGAAGAGTACAAAATTCTTCTATTCTACAGTCGCTCAGAATAACTTATCTATCTCTAGATTGGTATTAATAATTGTATCAACTTCTCTAACAATGTTTCATGCCAATTAGATTGACACTGAACAAAGAGTCTTTACATATGCTAAGTACCATGTTGTTCAGCGATCAAAGTCTATAATCCTGAGTTAACTGTATACGCATTTAAGGTAGATGCCTTGACTTTACGGTTATGAACGTGCTTGATCACAAAACACATTATAACTATAGTTTTTGTCCATGCACTAACAAATCGGCTATACTTCCTCACCGTACGCTATGTTCATCTGAGAAATCACTGTATTCCAGTCGTCCTGTTTATCGACAAATATCACATGTCATATTGTCGTAATACAGAACACAGCGTCTATTTCTTCAAGATAACGTTGTATGGAGTTCGTAGACGTGAGAGGTCGAGCTAAAACAATTAATGTTATGCCGCACACACTGCATCACACGTTTAGATTATGTTACTGAGACTAACCCGTCCTGATACGACAAGACAGTGATATTTGTCAAAGACATAAACGCATTATCTTCAATTCAGATGACCACGCTAGGCGTACGGTAGGTGAATATAGAATTGTTAGCTGAGACCAAAAGACTATAGTTAAATTGTAACGTGAACAGACAATTAAGTGTTAAAGTAAACATTCTTAAATATAGATCGTATAAACTTGAAGCGATGAAGATATGGTACTTAGTAATAGTAAAGACTCTTTGTTTATATAAGACAGAAAATTGTTAGAGAAGTTGTTATAATGTAATAGGCCAGAATCTAAACAGTATAGGATAAGTTACTCTAAACGACGTAGAATAGAAAATTTTGATACTCTTCCATTTGGATATAAAGAATAAACAGATAAAATAGAATTATTTTATTTACTCCAGCTCCTAGCCTTGATTCGTTTTCGTGTTTTTGTTTTGTGTGTTTACGTGTTTGTATGTTTGTGTTTGAGTATTGAGTGTCCGTGCTTGTGTGAAGCGAGAGAATCGAGAGAGAGAGAGAGAGAGAGAGAGAGAGAGAGAGAGAGAGAGAGAGAGAGAGAGAGAGAGAGAGAGAGAGAGAGAGAGAGAGAGAGAGAGAGAGAGAGAGCGCGCGAGAGAGAGAGAGAGAGAGAGCGAGATAGAGAGAGAGAGAGAGCGAGAGAGAGAGAGAGATAGCGTGTCTTACAAGATATATTTTAAAAGAGCACAATTGCCTAACCTCCAGGGTTACAACCAGAACGGCCTTAATACCATCAGAAATAACCCTAAGACCTAGCTCCACCACCAAGACCAAACTCTAAGACTTATCCTTAGACCAACCCTAAGATCCAGTCCTAAATACAGTTCTAAGCCAAGACCAAACTCTAAGATTTATCCTTAGACCAGCCCTAAGTTACAGCCCTAGCTCTACATACAGCCCCCACCCCTAAATACAGCCCTAAACTCCAACCCTAGCTCTACATACAGCCCCAGCCCTAAGTACAACCCCAAGCCAAGACCAGCCGCCACCCCAGTCCTCACGTTAGCAAAATTCCTAGCTGTCAAAAGGTCCTTAATACAGCCATAAGGTTTAACCCCCAAAAGAAATAATAATAAAAATAAGGGTAATACGGTCCTTCACGTAAGCGAGTAAAAATAATTAGGGTTGAAAACACGGTCTCACACGTGGATATGCAAAAATAGGGGTAAAAAAACACGCCCTACACGTAAGCGAGTAAAAATAAGGGTTGAAAATCCGGTCTTTTTTTTACGTGTGTATGTATGTATGTTTAAGATCTTATAGTATTATTTTTTGATTAGGATATGATAAGATAAGGTAGTGTTGTACAACGTATACTGTGTCACATCCAAAAATAATTTTTAAACCCCATCTTAAAAAACACCTTTATGAATGTTCTACAGGCAATGCATTTGATTAGTAGAGCTTATAGAGAACATGTATAAGTCATAAAGTACAAACAAATCCTAATTAGCTAAGCAATATACCACCTATTACAGAAAAACGCTCGCTGCTCCTCCTGATGACTCAGCAACAAACCTCTGCTTAACCCTGAAATATGCCGATTTATTACAGAAAATACTCATTAACCCATACCTCTGCTAGATGGCACCACAAACAAATCCCTGGTTAACTCTGAAATATACCACTAGGTAGCGCCACCTTTATTACAGTAAATACTCATTAGTCCATACTCCTGCTAGGCGGCACCACAAACAAGCTCTGTCTTACAAGTTAGCATTAGAGTCCTCGTACTATTTCCCACCAGAGGTTCAGACCTAACACTAGACCCTGTCTTACAAGTTAGCAATAGGGTCCCTTATTCAATTTTCAAATTTTCAGCGAAGCTAGAGATAACATTTTATCTTACATCTTTATTATTAAAAACAATCCCCAGCGAAACACCAGGTCCTAGAGGTAGCATTTATCTTACAAGAATTTCCATAAAACAACCCCAACGCTGCACCAGGTCCTAGAGATACCATTTATCTTACAAGAATTTCTATAAACAACCCCCAGTGCTGCACCAGGTCCTAGAGGTAGCATTTATTTTCAACCCCAGCAAAACACCAGGTCCTAGAGATAGCATTTATCTTACAAGAACTTCTATAAACAACCCCAAGCGCTGCACCAGGTCCTAGATGTAACATTTATCTTACAAGAATTTCCATAAAACAACCCCAAGCGCTGCACCAGGTCCTAGATGTAACATTTATCTTACAAGAATTTCTATAAACAACCCCCAGTGCTGCACCAGGTCCTAGATGTAACATTTATCTTACAAGAATTTCCATAAAACAATCCCCAGCGAAGCACCAGGTCCTAGAGGTAGCTCTCGTCTGACAAGAAACCACAATTTCAAATTTCCCGCGTAGCCCCTGGTCTCAAAGTAAACCTGTTTCTCAAGCTAAACCTGTTTCTCAAGGTAAACCTGTTTCTCAAGGCAAACCTGTTTCTCAAGGTAAACAACTTTATCAAGGTAAACAACTTTCTCAAGGCAAACCTGTTTCTCAAGGTAAACAACTTTCTCAAGGTCAAATAGTGGTCAGCCACGTGGCCGTGTAAAAAAGTGAAAGTGGGCGGGGCTTGTGACGTAAAAAAAAGTGGAGGGGATGGTGCCCCTCTTCTACTAAAATGTTACATTTTTACATTTTTCCTATGGTAATTTTTTTTTTATGATTGTGGACCAGGCTAAATTTGGCCTATCGTGCTAAAGCACTCAGGAACACTTAGGAGAATGGATAGAGGGATAATGAATTGCCAATAGATGCCTATGAACAGCTACCTTAAATTTTTTCATATAATAAGTAAGAGGAAAACAAGAACTAGGGAGATCATTCCAGAGTTTAGAAGCCGTGTAGAAAAATGTGGATTGCGCCCGTTTGGTATGACAAGTGGAGATTTGTACTGCATACTGATGATGTGAATGAACGAACCGAGTGTTTCTCGCAAAGATAGCCCGAGAAGGTATCAAAATAATACAAAGAAAGAACTGAAACCATTCTTCTATGCTCAAGGGACTGTATGTGAGAAGTTAAGGACAGGTCATTTATAAGCCTAATCGCTCTCTTTTAAATACGATCGACGATATCGAGAGCGCATTGAAGAGCACTAACCCAGAGGTGAGAATTATATTCCAGATGAGGTCGAATTTAGGCCTTATACAGCAGAAGGAGTTGTCGAGAGGTAAAGTACTGCTTAGATCTGTACAAAAAGCCTATTTTACGAGCAGCTGTTTTGGTAGCTGACAGAAGATGGTCAACCCATAAGAGATTTGAAGATACAGTCCTAACAGTACCTAACAGAGTAATGAGACATTCATACTTAACAGGAAATGATCGATCTTTTTTGGCGGACGTAAGGCGACACTGAGTTTTGTTAGCATTAAATTTAACTAGATTATTGCAACCCATTCGAGAATACGTTGAATGTCTTTGTTGATTGAATTTGCCATTTCACCTTTAATTTCTTGATTTGACATAGAAGGTGGATTATCACTATGAGTAGACTGAGATGAACTACAGTGAAGAGTGCTATCGTCAGCAAAGCAATGAATGGGGTTATTGTTGAAGAAATAAGGTCATTTATGTACAGCAGAAAAAGTGTAGGCGTTATAACGGATCCCTGTGGCACGCCCGCGTTAATGCTAACTTCTTTTGAAAAAAAGCCATTAACTACGACACGTATTCGTCTTTTATCAAGGAAACTAGAAACCCAGTTGATGAGCGTATCATTTAACCCAAACGAGGTGAGTTTGGCAAGTAAACACTTATGCCAAACTTGGTCAAATGCCTCCGAGATATCTAAAGCGACTACAACTGTTTCACCGGACTGCTCTACTGTATTGTTCCAAACTTGGGTCACATATGAAAGAAGATCACCTGTTGAACGACTTTGCCTAACCCCATATTGGTGGTCACTAAGGAGTTTGTTAGTTTCAAGGAACGTGAGCAGTTGCTGATTGATGGCTTTTTTCCATGATTTTAGACAAAATAGAAATGATGGAAATTGGTCGGTAGTTTGAGGGATCGGTCTTATCGCCTTTTTTTGGGAATAGGTTGAACATTTGCTAACTTCCATGATGAAGGGAATTCCCTAGAAGACATAGAGATCGTATAGAGCTTAGATAGGACTGGTACTAGTTCGGGGGAACATTTCTTTAAGACAATAGCGGGGTACCTCCCCGGCTGAAGTGGTGGTACCTCCCCGGTTGGAAATGGTACTGATAATAAGTTTACCAGATCTCCTGGCACGCAGTCCAATATCAAAAAGCCGCTTTCTTATTGTTGTATCACTGACTTGAACTTTCCTTACGTCCTCTAATATGTTTTTCATTTGCACAGAAGTAACTCTTCTCCCCCTCAAAACATTTAGCGTTATAAACCGATTATCTCGCTCACTAGTTTTTTCGACCACAATGATTTCTTCTTGTGAATGCACCAAATTCACGAAACCGTTTTACAGCTCTTTGAACTTTACATCTTGAAACTTACAACACTCTGGGCACATAATACTGTGACCTACTATCCTGAAGCAAAGCAATAGCTCTCGCTGGGTCGGTTACAGAAAGATCTATATTTTAAATTACTATTCAACAAGAAACACGTTCAAAAATTTAATTTACATTTCACAACTGACAGTAATTTCATAGCATTCTATGCAGACAAGTTAAATTCGTAAACTTATTGTTATTGTCATAGGAAAAATGTAAAAATGTAACGTTTTTCGTAAACCCTTGTATCTTTTACAAAAATTAATCTATTGTAATAAACAAAAAAAGAAATTGTAAAGAAACGATGTGTCTTGATAACAAAATAAGAAATTACAAGGTGGAACAACTCTGACACTCCACATGTGGTTTTAAAGTTAGAGTAAAAAAACATACTTTGTGTAAAATGACGTAACGCCCAATTTTCTTAAAATTCAAAACGTCCTAGATTTCATATAAATTTACCTACAATATGAAAAAAAAAAAATCAAATCGAATTTAAAATAACAAATTTATTAATGAGCAAACTTCAACTATCTGAGTGGTTCGATTATTTTGCCGGTGAGTGTAGTAGTAAAAAAAGTCAAGTGAGCTTTTTTCTTATAAATTGAACGAGAATTTTTATTTTGAAAAAACGCAGTGGCGTACTTTTATTGTTTAAAAATGTATTGTGATATGCCCGTACACACGCCACTGGTGAAATTAAAAATAACATTGCACATAGAAAAATGCCCTTAGATTAACTGTCAAAATTTCACTTAAATATCTCCCAAACGGTTTTGAAGAAATGAATAAAAATTAGATTTTTTACTAAAACTTTAACATTCTATATGTGTATTTTCTATGGTTTATACGGATAAGTAACATTATTTTTCAATGTAGAATCAACATTTATAATATAAATAACACCCTGTACAGTAACAGAAAATGTAATAACTATTAGTCAATCGCGGACTAAATTTGAATTCACATAACATAATTTAAATACATAAAATTCCGGTTTAATTAAGGTTCCTGCTAAAGTAGATCGATTTTTATAATTTTAAAAAACATTAAATAAAAAAAAAGTGAAACTGTATTTTCGTCCGGTACGCTGACGACTTGCTTGGACATACAATTCGTCCAATTTTATAATGCCAAGAATTTCTTTTATGCATCATGTATAAAAGCGGACAGGACTAATACAGCATGCTGGTGCCTTCGATAGTTGCCCAAAGAAATTCAGATCGAGATATTTTATTATAAGATACGATTTGTAAATAGTGTTTTATCTGACTTACATCGTCCTGCTATGGCATGCTACAGGCAGATGCACCCTAGCCAATATTATAGTAGTTGATGTAACAGTTCTACGGATCTTTTCACTTTAAACATTTTTCGGTTTAATTTTTTCTTATAACAATTAAACCCATATCGAACATACTGTTAAAAAGGTCAATGTTTTTTTTAGAAGTATGTATGTGAACAGTTACATGGTGTTACATCATGCGCTATATTTACATGTGCAATGTATAAACAATAATTATTTTTTGCATTGGATGAACTGTACTTTTGTTGTTGGTTCAATTCTAATTGAAGAAAATACTAGCGGAACGCTAAATGTTTGCAATTGAAATAATGCATTAAGTGCATATTACGTCATTGAATTGACCTATAAATAACAAAAAATATCTGTAGTGAGGAAGTTAGTAATTTATAATTTAATCTACGAACTAGGTTTGTCTTGAAAGGAACAAACTGATCATTTAGTAATTATCAATTGCCTACTGTTTTAGTATATATTTTAGAGCTCTAAGTGTTGTGGTGTCTTTAAGCAATTTTAGGCAATATTGAAGACGATTCATGACCGTTTCGGACGTTCCCCTTTCATGTGTTTTTTCCCTTTTCGGGCGTTAAGGCTATTAGGGCATTTTCAAGTGACGTCACAACGCATAACCTTGCCTGATGTTGGACAACTTTAACACACGTTCTTACGGGATGTGATTGTTTTCTGACAATTTTATCGAAAATCATAGGTGGTGAAAATGTTTCTGTGCTGATTCTTGTAGATGAGGATTGTATTGATACAATTCGCCAGAAATACGTAAATGACGTCAACAATTATCCTACATAATATCCTCGTTTATTATAAGTATATAAACAACGATAATATTGAAAAGTTCGTGCGATTTTTAGGTTAGTTTTAATCAAACTCGTCAAATCAAAGAATTACATTCAAGGTTCTTTTAATTGAACCTTATATCAAAATAGCACCACAAGCAGTTATTACAAATAAGTTCAATCATTTTTTGATAGTGTTAATTATAATCACTTAAAGCCACTTTTTTTCTGGAAAGAAAACAGAGCGTACATTATTTACCAAACAAGTAACAAAATACTTACAGCTTCTATTGCAATGTCGTAAAGCCACGAATACGTGTTGTTAGAATCTAACCCAAGTATAATATACACTAATAATGTTCACTAATTAACTATGAAATATCTTAACACTATATACCAACACCAGAATAAGTCAATTATCAAGATTTATTCTGGAGAAAACACTAAAAAATCACAGCAAAACACGTAGATTCCTACGAAATACTAACACAAGTTGTCCAAGATCAGCTGTTAGAGGCGGAGCTTGTGACGTCAGTGTGACGTACTTGAAAATGCATAATTTATAGGAACTTGATGTGCTTTTGAATTCCCGTTTCGTGCGTAACTCACCTACTCGAAACAGAATAAATATGAGAAAAAGTAAAAACAGAATGAATGAATTGTGCTGTTGAGCTATTTAATTTAAAATTAAAAGACATGTACGATAACACATACACAATATTTGAAACAAACTAGCACCCGTATTTTATCTCCATTCGTCCCAGGACGTGCGCCGCCAAAGCGTACACTGATGTGGTAAAACCGGGATGTCCTAGCTGGGGGCGACTGGGCGCTAGCCGTCTCCTAATACCGCAACCGCGAACTGTACTTCAGCGACTCTAGCAGGGCGTGGCTAGGAAACGTCGTACACGTAACGGTAGGTGGCCTTGGCTTAATCGCCTGAAATGCAAGGAAGGTAACCTCTACAAAAATCCCCCAATCCTAAGGTCGTTTGCAGTTTTGAGAATTGCACGAGGGGAAGCCTGAGTGTGGCCAGGGGGAAGCCTGGTTCCTAGCGTTAAAACGCCTGTGGAGTATCACTGCTGTAGTATGCCTGCTCTGCTTCAGTTGACATCATTTCAGTTAGGATGAGAAGCACGTGTATCCCATGCCAGCCGAGGAGATCCTTACCAAGGCCCCTTAATATTGGCCCTCCGATTTTCTGAGTTCCGTAAGAGCTGCCGGTTACCCTTTCCGTATGCTTAGTCTATTCTGATCCCACTCTTCCTCTTGCCCTTACTGTCTTCCTTTCGGATTGAAAGTCCAAAATTTAAAAAATAGATGGCTGTTGCTTCTAGGTCAATTAATGCCGGACATAAAGTCCTGCCCCGTTCGGATGTGCAGGAGGGCAGGATCCAAGCGATCCATTATTGCAATATCCGCGGCACCAGGTTTAGTCAACGCTTTTCACCAACATCTTGAACAATTGCAACCTGACATTTTGTTTCTATATGAAACACACTCCGGTTCAACCGACTTGCAATTTCCCCAATACAATCTTCACACTAACTTACAAAGGAGGAGTGTGTGTCTATATCGAGGACGATATCGCTCGCTAGAGGATCTCTTCCTTGTAGAATAAAAAATCAACGTGATATAGTTTATACAGTGTGATCCTAAATTAGTGAAATTGTTGCATTTATGACAGTAACTTTCACAACTTCTTCGATTACCTTAGTTTAGAAGCTTCTATTTCTAATCTAGATCATAAAACTGAACCGCCAATCAACAAAGACATTCAACGTATTCTTGAATGGGGAAGTAATAATCTAATTAATTTTTGTGCTAACAAAATTTTGGTGTTGCCTTGTGTCCATTTCATGTTGTAAGCATGAAAGGCTCAAAGTTTTCAAACTCCATTACTATGTTGGGAATGACTGAATTTTCAAACCTATCATGGGTTGACCATCTTCTGTTAGCTACTAAAACAGTTGCTCGTAAGATAGGCTTACTGTACAGATCTAGGCAGTAACTTATCCCCCGAAAACTTTTTCTACTTTATAAGGCCCAAATTAGACCGCACCTAGAACATAATTCTCGCTGTTGAGTTGGTCCTCCCGAATTCGCTCTCGATATCGTTGACCGTATTCAAAAAAGAGCGATTAGGTTAATAACGCCATTAACTTCTGACATACAATCCCTTGAGCATAGACGAATCGTTTCAGTTTTTTATTTGTATTATCGGTATTATAATGGTTATCATGAGCAACTCGTTTCGCTAATTCACGTCTTCAATATACAGTACAAATCTCTTCTTGTCGTACCAAACGGCACAATCCACATTTCTCTACACGGCTTCCGAACTCTGGAATTACTTCCCTAGTACCTGCTTTCCTCTCACTTTGGATATGAAAAAATTTAAGGTAGCCGTTCATGGGCATCTCCTGACAATTTAATACCTCTCTATTCATCCTCCTGTGTGTTTATGAATGCTTTAACACGATAGGCGAAACTTAGCTTGTTCAGGAAATATTAACATATATATATATATATATATATATATATATATATATAGTGTGTGTGTGTCGGTAGAAGAATTCTCCACTATATAAAGTCAACCACCTACAACAGATAAGCCAATGCTGCACACCTCCTTATGCGGTTTCCTACTTCCTAGTTTGTTAGACCGAATTCTTGTACTTACATCCTTTGATAACCGTCGTTGTAAAAACCTCTTTTTTGTCAGGTAGCAGGGTGTATACGACGGGAATGATATTTGTTCTCTCTTTTGTACTACCATTTTATTATCGTAAATTGTGGATGGTTGGTAAGACAGTGAATTGCAGCTTTCAAAAGTCCCTTCGAATAGGAAGGAAGAACCTTAAGCCAATACGTGACCTCCATTGCCAATGTAAGAATTCTGTCTTATATACCATCGTCAATAATTACATAATTAAAACCAACAAATACGTACCGTATACTGCTATTACTTAATTACACACACCTTTATCTAATTAACTAAATAAATGGGTAGAATAAGAGCTGATGCAGAGTTGGTTGGTTTTATGACCGCCTACCCCTATAATAACACATTAAAATCTTTATTGGCATTTTTGTGAACAATATCAAGTAAAATATATATTAAAAAATAATACGCATACCTTCAGATGTGTTTTTTCTTTCAACTGTTCGAATAATAACGGCGCTGGGTAACTAAATTACGTATTGAAATATTTTATACAGCTCACTAAACCGTTTTGTGTTTTTATTTATAGATAGTTGATATAAAACTGGCTATTGGATTTCCCATCATTAAATAATTTATTATGTAAAATATACAAACCTAATTTTCTATATCACCTTACTGCAACTAGTATTTTACTTTTCCCTTTCGCAAACTACTTATATGAATTTATATACAAAATGATGGTTATTTACAAAATACATTTAAAAGATTTCACCTATATGATAAAACTGCTTTTATGGAATGCATTTGTTATTTAACAGTCAACTTCATTATGATTGGAAAGTGGCGTCATGTTAATTAATGTGTTTATAAAGTATTTTAAAAATTTGCTGTTGTAACAAACATTAAGGTCCAGTATTAGGTGAAATAATAATCATTTTCTTCATCCGCTTCATCTTGAGCGATTATAGCTTATTAACTAGTAAAACATCTAATACCCTGATGCTGCTTCATAATAATGTTCACCCGTTAGTAATTGTACTTTAAATACACGCAAGGACTAATGTTTAATATTTTATTTTACCATTAGTATTATACAGATATGGAATTATTCTTAAAAATTAGCTAAGTTCCCCACGCCACCTTGAAATACTACATAGGATTTCAATTCTTCTTCGTTCCTGAAGCTGTACCGCATACATCTTTCTTTATCCAACTCCGGATCAGTATCCTGTTTTCTAATACACACACACGACAGCATCTTCAATATAGTGGTGTATACGCCGGCTTGTGTGTTCTTTTTTAAGCTAGATTTTGCCTGTATACAGCATACAAGCCCTATCTTAGCTGAATTACCTCCGTCAAAAAAAAAGGGTTATAATCAAATTAAGGATATCGGCCTCTTTTAATCTTTGAATTTTGACCGATAAGGGCCTGCCATGCTATCACATAAAACGGCTTTACATACAGGTTCTGTCTCGGATGAACTGTCGAAAAAGGGCTTTTAGATTTATAAAGATGCCCCCAGGGAAGATATTAAGTGTAGTTACGGAAACATTTTGAGTTATGACCGGCAGATCTTTGCTATATCATATCTCATACAGGTAAAAATTCACGACGCGAGGCTTTCGGTTATCCCACTTCAGATTTGAAATTGAATTTTTATTTAAGTGTTTACATTCTGATTACTTATTGCGAGAAATTTGAACTTGTATTCTAATATGGGACCTATTACTCGCTTATAAGACAAAACATAGAAAACTATGTTAGCGCTTGTCTTAAAGTTAACATTAGGGCCACCTTATTGGAATACAACTTTTTATGACGGGGCGAAGGCCTACACCTGTCTTATAAGATTAGGTTAGAAACCACATACAATTGCACCAAGGGGCCCACGATTGGGGCAAGTCCCAAGGGCTAGTTTCTGCACTTGTCTTATAAGATGAGGGCCCCATACCATTTCCAACCAACTGGCCGCGACAGGGAAACAAGTTTTGAAGATCTACACGTGTCTTGCAAGTTAGCATTAGGGCCCCTTATTAGAATACAAATTCAAATTTTCCGCCATAACCAATCAGATTAGAGCACAGCGGCTGAGTGGTGTGCTAAGGACCAATCAGAAGCTAGAAAGGCAGGTTCACGCACGGCCAATCGGTTAAAAGGTAAGGCGTGGCCTAATTTTAATCTCTCCAACCAGAACACTACATGTACGCGCAATTGCCTAATCTCCAAGGGGTATACAGCCAAAAAGGCTCTTAATACTGCCGAAAGGACCTTAATTAGGTCCGCCCAAGGGTTGAAAAAGGCCCCCGAAAAGAAGCCGACCCTATCCTCGAAATATATGTCTCCCACGTGGGTGAGTACAAAAAGTGGAGGGGAAGGTGTCCCAGAGGGCGGGGCTTATGACGTAAAAAGTGGAAGGGATAGTATCTGTGTACTACTTATAAGGTTTATAAATGACCCGTCTCTGACTTCTAACCCACAGTCTCTTGAGCATAGAAGAATAGTTTCGGTTCTTTCCTTGTTCTATCGCTATTACCATGGCAAGTGTGCCTCCGAAATACACTCCTTACTACCTTCGCAGGCCATCTCCGCTAGGAACACTCGGTTTGCCCATTCACACCATAACTATGCACTCAAGATTCCATCTTATCACACTAAACGGGCGCAATGTAATTTTTTCACACGGCGGCCAAATTATGGAATGCACTACCCAGTCCCTGTTTTCCTCCAAAGTTTAACTTAAGCAAATTTAAACCCTCCCCAGTGTTCCCGAGTGCTTTAGCACGTTAAGCAAATCTTAGCTTATTCAGGAATACTACAGTAAAAAAAACATCTAAAGCTTTTTTTGATGCAAGCTGATTTTACGCTGAAACATCTTGTAATAGAGCCCTTTTGATGTGCGCTGTTATGGAATTTTGTATCTAAAGCTCTTTAGATAGAATACATTTGTGACGCCGTACAGGCCCTAGGCCCCTACTTTAACAACGATTGTTAGCCAACAACTGCAAATATCCAAGTACCACCAACAAACAAGAAAAAAAACAAACACTCCCATGAGAAACTCCAAATGACCAAAATTAAAGACACCAAACTAGCTTTTTAACATGCAAACACGTACTCAAACATGCAATTCCACAAACAAAGTGTTTGTTTATTTCCAATAAGGGCCACCAGTGTACATGTTCTAGATGCAGAAGCGATGAACTATCGGAAATACGGCCTCGGCGTAGCCTTAGACTAAAATCCATAAAGGTACACGGAAACAAGTTTAGAAGCCCAGCTACTAGAAATGGGGCCAAAGTAGAGCCTCAGCGGTTCTTTAGAGATGCCTGACTATTTTTTATTTACAAGTTTTACAGGTTTTGTACTAATACATGTTTTATCAATGAAATCAAACTCCGAAAACCGTATGATATCCTTTCACTATACATTAGAAGGCCCTATCTGGTGGAAAGGGGATATTTGTTAGAAATGGGGAAACTCACTCTTCCCTAACCGCCGTAAAATGGGACCCAGACGAAGCTCCATCTGTTAGAAATGATGATCTAGTGTTGGAAATAGAGCTCAAGACCCTGCTCTAACTTTTAATTATACCACAATATGGTGTTGCAACTTGAGTGTTACCTTCTAATTATGCTCCAAAAGAGCACAATTACTTACTTCTAACTATACCACAAGGGTGCTCTACATTTATTTATAATCCAAGAGAGACAATTAATTGATCTTTTAAGAGGTAGTGAGATAGATGGACCATCTTAACGATGTTTGATTTCAGCGTCAAATCAGCTCAAAGGTCAAATGGACCTTATTAGATGTAGATTCCAGATACAATTCATTTTCAATTAAGTTTACTTCCTTTCTAGTTAAATAATGTTAGAAATGAATTTAAGAAATTGATCTGAAACCAGTTTATATCAATACATCTTAGGTATAGAAACAAGATTGAACATTCAAGTCTAAGATGTTGATTTGAACTAGTCTCTGTCTAAATGACCTTATATAAACAAGTTTGAAGATGTTCATTTCAACCTGAGAACCTTATTCGACTTATCAGTACGCTGACCTGAAACCAGTTTCAGTCAGAAAATCCTTGTTACAGAAACAACGGCAATTTTAAGATTTTGATTTGAAATTGGATCTTAGATTGGAAAACAAGATGCAATATCTACCAAAGCAATTTTAGATACACCCGAGATGCTGCCCGTATCAAAAGGACTTAGATACGGATTCCACCCCCTACCGCAACCTGCATCTGTCAAAGGGACCTAGATACGAATGCAACCCTCGAAATAGACATCAATAGGAAAAATCTACCCCTGCCAATTTTTTCGCATTAATTTTGTTAAGAACCCTAGAAATAGTCGTGGCGCCAACAAAACAAGTACTTTAAGAAGAGTTTCTATGTAAAGATTTATTTTAAAGACTCATTTTTGTCAATAATCCCTAAAATAAGTAATTTAAGAAGAGCTTCTAAAGCACTTTTTGTGATTATGTTCAAAATCATGAATTTTGGATCAAAAAGTACAGAGACCGTTTCAAAAATAATTCAATTTTACGCGTTTTCTAATAGAAAGTGTCTGAATAGTGTAATTAAAAAGCATAAATAAGTGTTTCCCTAAGGCACCATTTGCTAGCTTTAGAGCAATAAGGATAGAGGCCTTTCTAGAAGATGAAAAGTTTTACGTAGAGTAATAAATAACCCTAAGAAAAGTACTTTAAGGAGAGTTTCTAAGTACTTTTTCCTAATATATAAGAAACTATCAACTCTGGGCCAAAAGTGTATAGACTTTTGTTAATGATCAGCTTTAGACATTTTTTAAATGAAACTGATTTGTTAGGTAACAAATAACAATATATAGCTACTTGAAACGATCTCTACAGAACTCTTTCTCATATCTGTAAAGCTATCAACTATCGAGCAAAAAGTGTGGTCACCTGCTCTAAAGACAAGTTTTCTTCATAAAATGTTACATAACGCAATAATACATTCATAACAAGAAGTGTTTTTAAAGTACTTTCGGTGATTATATCAAAAATTATCAGCCTTAGAGTAAAAAGTGTAGAGTTAGTTTTCAACTAAAGAGGTGTTTTAATAACAGTTTTACGAAGAGTAATAAACAATGCCCAAAAAACGTACTTTACGAACTTTCTAAGTACTCCTGAATGTAACAAAAACTTATTAAAGATAATTCAATTCATTTTTGTTTTTAATGTACGTGTTAGGTTAGGTAATAATAAACCCTTAATATTTATTTTAAACGACCCATGAGAACTGCTTGTAGTCCAGGGGTGGAGACCTATTTTAACGCTTTCTTAATATAAATAATAAATAAAAATAATAATAATGATAAATATTCCCTAAAAAGTACTTTAAGATGACCAGCATAAAGACATTGTACAGTTAATTTCATTCTAGACAAGTTTTAATAGTTTATAATTCAATTTTATACAAGTTTTTTTAATTAAAAGTTTGTAACAAATAAGCCCCAAAAATGTACTTCAAGGAAATACCGTTCGTGGGTATATCAAAACCTCGTCAACTTTAAAGCAAAGATATAGAAACTTTGTTTAAATGTTATTCAGTTACGCAAGCTCCAAAAAAGTACTTTAACAAGGGTTTATAAGGTCTCTTTTGTGATTATGTCAAAAACTATTAACTTTGGAGCAAAAACTTTAAGTGTCACTTTTAAAGATAATTTAATTTTATACAATTAAAAGTCTGTTACAAATAAGCTCCAAAAACATTTCAATGGGTTCTTGAATATATCAAAGCCTGTCAACTTTGTAGCAAAGCTATAGAAACTTTGTTAAAGCTAATTAAACTTACACGAGCTTTGTAATTGAAGGTTTTACGTACGGTAATTAATAATCTTCAACAAAGTACTATAAAAAGTTTACAACGTCTCTTTTGTGATTATATCGAAAACTATCAACTTTGGCGCAAAACCATTTTCAAAGATAATTCAATTTTATACAAGTTTTCTTAATTAAAGGTTCGTACCAAATAACCGCCAAAAACGTACTTCAGGGAGTCCCTAAACATCATTCATAGGTATTTCAAACCTGTCAACCTTGAAACAAAGGTATAGAAACCTTTTTTAAAGATAATTCAATTATCACGAGATTTTAATTGTAGGTTTTACGTAGGGTAATAAATAATCACCAAATAGGTACTTTGACAAGAGTTTATAACACTTCTTTTGTGATTATATTGAAAACTATCACCTGTGGAGCAAACCTTATGAGTACCATCTTTAAAAAAAGTACTTCATAGAGTTCCTAAACACCATTCGTGGGTATATCAAAACCTGTCAACTTTGAAGCAAATGTATAGAAACCTTGTTTAGAGATAATTCAATCTACACAAGATAATTCAATTTACACAAGCTTTGTAATTGAAGCTTTTACATATGGTTATCTTATCAAAATCTTAAAATACTTTTTGTAAATATCTGCAAAACTATTAACCTTAATTTCAAAAGTGTAGATACCTTATTTCAGGATAATTTAGTTTTATGATTGTGCCATTGGACATAAAGCATACATTTTAGTAATTATGAGTTTAAAGTTTGATCAGTGAAGAACAAACGTTTTCCATTAATCATCTTAAATCAATACAATGTTATACATAATGTATATACGCTTATGTAATATAGTCCTGATTAGAAATTAAAACCTCCAACAAGCTGCCTGCTTTATGTTTTTCACAATAAAAAATGGGTAGGAGAAATGAAAAGGTGTGAGTCTATTCACGACCAATCATGTAATAAATAAACCATAACCATATTACTTCCATATCCAACGGATGGGAAGTACTGTATCGCTAAAAAATTTTCACAAAATTTTCATTTGCTCAATCGCTTTAAAATGTTCGAAAACATCAAAAAAGAAAACTTGAGCAAAAGAATCTTGCCTGTGTGTCTGTCTGTGTGTCTCACTGTGTGTGCGTATTCCATAACTTTCGAAGGACTTATCATATCGACTTGAAATTTGGCACACATATAGATGTCAACCACTCAAGGCGACAGATCGTTTTTGGGGTTAGTGGGGTATGGGGAAAGAGGTAAAATTGGGGGTAAGTATTGTAGGTAGCGGACCGCGAAAATTTTATTATTTTATTATTGTAATAAACGTTTGTCAAATCGCCATTGTTACCACGATAGAAAAGATAATTAGTGGATATCTTGATAATACGCCGTAATTTACTAATGGTTTCAAAATATTTTTATTTGTATATTTTTATCTAACGAATGTAGAATTGTCTGTAATTAATATGTATGTAAACACATGTTAGGGGTGAGTGGCAGGTGCACGTTTAAAAATGCTTTACTGAAGGGGCGTAACAAACCATTGGAATTTTTCTTATGAGCGCTCTTGATGTAAAAATGTCATTGGTCTAATTATTAATCGTGGCGAGATGGGCCACGATGAAAAGATATTTGTTACTGGGAAACTTGAGACCTGTAAATATAAGGTTGTTACAGAAAAATGCATATTTTTAAAATTAAGATGCCGTGCAATATTTACTATGAAACTATTTCAACATAAGTTAGTGTTTCTTGTTTTTTTCATTACTTTTGAAAGACGGGAGTGGTTTTTCGGGAGTAGATATATTTATGTTTGGATCGGGGGGGAGGGGGAGGCAGTTACAGCGTGCTTTTCAATCAAGCCAGATCGATTTTTGGGTTAATTAAATCCCTTCATTGTAAACAGTTTGTCTTTAAAAAAAATCGTGTGTGTACATTTTTCTTTTGAATTCGCTAAGTTTTCTTTTCTTTCGGGGTTAAACCGCGTCTATTAACGATTTTTGCCTGTGATCAATTAAGGGAATATTTATTCTAGTGTATATATTTTTATATAACTGAAAGCTCGCAGCAAATAGTTTTACCAGTCTAAATACCAAACAGTGTCTTGCAAAGGTATCTTATTCGTACGCGGACTGATTAAACTGAAATCTGCTAAAATAAAAGGGCAGTACAGGGCACTCTCCCTTTGGTATTTGTGCGAATTAGCATTGTTGATTGTAGTTTATATTTATAATGGTGTAAAGGTGGTTGGTGAATGAGTATAGGATGCAGCAGGTTATTAATTGTAAAAGGAAATTGATTGCTAACGCACTCAAACTTATGAATCGGTTACGATGTTAGTGATCTATTTATAACGTATCCTTCTAAGACTTTGTTTTAATGAATTTTTATTTCAGTTTGTTGAAGTTGAATTATTTGCCTGCGTGCTGATTTCTTTTTTGTATGTGCTTTATTACAATGTGACTTATGCTTTAGTTGTCACTTAACAATCGGGTAATTTTTAAATTACTTGTCTTTTCTTTTTTCCTCTTTTGATCTTCGCATTTACCTTATTACCTGTGCAATTTTACTGTTATTGTATTTTATATGTAGCGTGATTTGCTTTATTCTTTTATGTGCTTATTTACTTAAAAACCGGCATATTGGTTTTTAAAAAGGCCACATGTTTGGTGTTACGATTTTTATTATGATTTTTATTTTGATGGTTTATGACCCAATTGTGAATGTGATTATATCTGTTTTTTTATTGTGTTTCTATGTAACTAAACTGCTTTTTATTCATTTTCTCTTAATGTTATAATTTTGTATGCACTTTAACCTGATTTAATGGTGTTTTGTTATATATTTAACCCTTTCATTGTTTTTATGTGTTATTTGATTTATTAATGTACTTGTGCAATTGCTTATTTATGGATAAAGTGGGTTTTATTGGTGGTTCTTTCCCACAATAGTAGATTAACGGTCTGAACCACCGGTGCGCCAAGTTCATTGATTTTAATTTGGGTAGTTTATTTTTTTACCTGCCAGCATGATGCAACACGTACCTCATCCAGACTGTCTCATTTAGATAGCGTAACGTACCTAACACTAGACGGCCACTTCGTTTCAACAGGTTTGAGGTTTGCGAGTAATTAAATATCAGACGAAAAAATAAATGCTAATGTTTTAATTATTGCCCGGAAAGTCAAAGTAAGGCAGGCAATTAATTTGAGTAATAGTGACATTATTGTCAGTCAAGTTAAGATAACTCACTTCGCGATTGTTTGGATCTTGAATTTGCATTATTGCAAATAAGTTCAAATTACTATTTTCAAGATAGAGTACCTGGGGGACGTTACAGTACCCCTTTTTGCAAATTTTTATTTTTTTAGATTTTTTTTCTTTTAATATGTGATTAGTAATATAATTTAATTGTGTTTGTACAACAAACGGTTTACAAGATATTAGCAATAACCGTCACTTTAAAAAACTAAAAAACTACTTAACATATTTAAAAAGTGAAAATACTATCAGATAGGAAATGAAATTTCTCACAAAGTGTTAGCAATTTTTTCGAAAAGTTTGTCATTTTCGAAATATTTCCAAAAAAACTCGATTTTGGAACCCGCCCACACGATTTTTTTAAAATTTTGTTATTATATAGAAAATCAAATTTCTGGTCGAAAAGCATTCTTGTAATTTTTTTGTAAAGTTAATCGTTTTCGAGTTATTTACAAAAAACCGATATTTTGATGTGGAAGTATTGATACAATTTGCAGCGGTTTTAATTTTTATTATATTTAGCTTGATTACGTTAACAAGTAAGACTTTAGACTTGACTTTGTACCAGGTGTACAGCTAAGAAAGGCGGCTGGTCATAACTCAGAAACTATTTGAGAGCAGCGAAATGAAAGATTTTATAATAAATGTGGCCAAGAGAAAATGCTGGAAATTATTTTTAATTTCCTACCATTGCCGCTAGAGGGCTTTTCACTGATTTCAAATGAAAATTCCCATTTTTTGGGCAATTTTCCTTAGTAATGTATTTAAAAAATATATGAATTGTAAACTAGTGATTAATATGTAAAACTTTGTTTTAATAAATTTTTACGATTGCTGTCAAAATAAAGGATCGGGGAACCATATAACGTGTTACTGGAAAAAATCGTGTAACTTCGAAACGGGTTGCATGAATTTGTCAAGATTGGTCTCGATGTTAAGGGAATACTTGATATTGCCAAACAAATCCAAAACCACAACAATTTCTTATCTCCGTTTACAGAGGGCGCAACTTTTTGAAGGAACAAAACGGTCGACTTTTCTAAAAAAATTCAAATGGTACCAAACTGTTGTAGTACGAATTTATTATATGCGATATTCCAACAGACGGAGATACGAACGTCGAGTATTTGTTCGTCTAGCACAACATTTACGGCAGCATCTATCGTCCTAGTTATAATAGACGAACTCGAGGTTGTGCCGAGGGAAACTCGGCAAAATTTCTAAATTTGATTTCCGGACATGATAACAAATTTTTAATATTATTATATTTATATTTTTTATTCCTTCATTTCTACATATACTATTCATGCATTCTAACGCACAATATTCCTACCTTTTTAGATTTCATCCATATCATATTGTCCTTCATCAAGTTTTGATATCTCAAGATTTTGATAGAAGGTTGCAACTGGCTTTTAAATTTATGACACAATAGGATCCTCAACTTTTATCTCGAATTTTAGTTGTGACGGAAAAGTAAATTTGCAAAACATGCATTACTGGTCGAGAGACAATCTTCATTGGCTACATGAGGTGCAGCACCAAAGGTGGTGGAAAATTAATGTCTAGTATGGAATAATTGCCGAAAGAATTATTGGACGAGTGGTGTTCGAAAGAGCATTGACGGGTAGGGTCTATTTAGTCTTCTTTCAAAACCAACTACCCGGCCTACTTGAAGATATCAATCTTCTACCAACATGATGGGTGTCCAACACATTTTCATTAAATGTGCGACATCTTAATCAAACATTTCCAGGCAGGTGGATAGGTAAATGGAGGATATTCCCCTGGCCTCCTCGTTCTCCGGGTCGGTTGAAGGATATGGTATGCCAAACAAGCGTGACTAGAAGACCTACCAGGTAGAAATCAAGAGGGAATACGTTCAATACCGGTGACAAAAATTGAACGCGCAGTGCAGTCCACAAGAGATAAGATCCAGTTCTGTATTTAAAATGATGGTGGGCAGTTTCAGCACTGAGGACGTCATTAAAAGTATTATTTATTAAATCGGCCCTTTTCAAGACCACAGAAATTTTGAAAGAAATTAAAGTTTTCATAGTCTACTTCTTAATTTTAAGCGTACGATTTTTTTATACCTCAAATTGCCGTTATATTACCACATGTTTGACTATACCTGTGGTACTATAAGAGCTATTGATATAATTTTTTTTTAAATACTCTCTTATTAATTTTCCTTCCAATAGAAGTGCAAAAACATTTGGCACCGTTTGAATTTTTTTAGAAAAGCCGACCGTTTTGTTCCTTCAACGAGTTGCGTTCTCTACTGGTAGATGGAGATAAGAAATCGTTGTGGTTTTGGATTTGTTTGGTAAGATCAAGTATTCCATTAACATCGAGACCAATCTTGACAAATTCAGGCAACCCGTTGGTTTATTTTTTTTCAGTAACACGTTACGTGGTTCCCCCTCCCTTTATTTTGACGTCAATCGTAAAAATTCATTAAAGTTTTACCATTACTCAATGGTTTTACATATTGATCATTAGTTTACAATGGGTATATTTTTTTAAATACATTACTAAGAAAAATTACCCAAAAAATGGGAATTTCAATTTGAAATCAGTGAAACGCTTTCTGACGGCAATGGTAGGAAATGAAAATTAATTTCCAGCATTTTCTCTTGCCCACATTTATTATAAGATTTTTTATTTCACTGCTCAATCTCAAATAGTTTTTGAATTATGGCCAGCCGCCTTTCTTTATTGTACCGGATGGCCAACTAAGAACGGCAGTCGGCCATATCTCAGGAATGGATTATAGCACAGGTTCGGGAAGAAAAACTATAACAAAAGTGGCCTCGTGAAACGCCTGTAAATTATTTTCAGAATTGTAGGTCCACCGCTAGAGGGCGTATTTGACAGTTGAAATTTTAAAAAGCAAATTTTTTTAAAATTTACTCAATTAAGGGGCATATTAAATATTATAATCAGATTCCTCGACAAATTCTGCATATTTTTTATTTGACAAGTTTTAGTCTATCTCTTCAAATAAGGGGTGAAGGAGAGTGGGAACCTTGTTACGAAAAAACGCCCTTAATTCAGGTTCTGCTTGACCGATTTTAATAAACTTGATGTTGTTTGAAAGAGCTTTTGTTAAACAATAGAAAATTTATAAATTTGAAGCAATCTGATTAATAACATAAATGCTAGAGGGCACTGTTTAATAATTTTTTAATATTGTGTTTTCTCTTTACAATTTTAAATGGAACAATAAAAAATTAAGTAGGTCTTTAAAAAGTAGACTAAATTAGTAATAAAACAATGAAAACTGCAAGTCGATATCTTTTTCCTATCCTGAGATATCGTGAGAAACAGGTAAATGGCGGGAATTGTTCTTCCAACGTCTAGTAGGCTAGTTCGCGTTAACGGAAATTATTAAATTTAGCCTGGATGAAAAGATCTTACATTGGTCTGCAGTAATTTAAACTGTTATCATACTAATGTTATGGTTGCCGCTAGATTACCTAAATGTAATGCTGTCGCTACTAACATGCATTAATAAATACGTAGTCACCTGTGTTCTCTTAAAATATTTTGGACGGTGGTTCGACATATACCCAAGTCTCTAGCTATAGCTCTGGTGATTGAATGCGGGTTAACATTTACATAAGCTAAAACATCAATAACATTTTCCTCTGTTCTACCTCTGCGTTGTCTTCGGTACACAGGAAGCTTCACATTTCCAGTAGTACGCACACGGTGTGCGAGTCGGAGAAAAACTCTTCTGCTGTGATGCCGTCTGTTTGGGTACTGCAGTGCATACACTCTAGCAGCAACAGTTGCATTTCTCATGCATTCAAAATAAACTGCCAACATATCAAATGCTTGTTCATTTGTAAGAATCATTTTGGTACGAAAAGATAAAGAAAGTCTATCAAGTGCAACATGATGAAAAATTTTTGACATATGCGTGAAAATCATAGCTTGCTTGTTTTCAAGAGGGAACTTATTTTATATCTTACATGGCCCTCTTTACTAATTTTGTTGTCATCAGTAAATCGTAATTCATATTTTAAACTGTATTTGTTGTTGCTGGGCAAATATCGGTTTTTATTGAAATTCTATGCTTTTGATTTACTAACACATCGCTTGAAAACAAATATAACATTCTTATATAATTAAAAAAATGTTAGATTATCACATTATTATTTTATAATTTGTTCTCATTGTTAGTACCGACAGCATTACATTTAGGTAATCTAGCGGCAACCATAACATTAGTATGATAACAGTTTAAATTTCTGCAGACAATGTAAGATCTTTTCATCCAGGCTAAATTTAATAATTTCCGTTAACGGCGTTAACGCGAACTAGCCTACTAGACGTTGGAAGAACAATTCCCGCCATTTACCTGTTTCTCACGATATCTCAGGATAGGAAAAAGATATCGACTTGCAGTTTTACTGTTTTATTACTAATTTAGTCTACTTTTTAAAGACCTACTTAAATTTTTATGCTTCCATTTAAAACTGTAAAGAGAAAACACAATATTAAAAAAATATTAAACAGCGCCCTCTAGCATTTATGTTATTAATCAGGTTGTTTAACAAAAGCTCTTTCAAACAACATTTTCGTAACAAGGTACCCACTCCCACCTTTTATTTGATGAGATAGACTTAAACTTGTCAAATAAAAAATATGCAGAATTTGTCGAGGAATCTGATTATAATATGTAATATGCCCCTTAATTGAGTAAATTTTGAAAAATGTTGCTTTTTAAATTTTTATCAAATACGCCCTCTAGCGGTGGACCTACAATTCTGAAAATAATTTCCAGGCGTTTCTCGAGGCCACTTTTGTTATAAAAAATTTTTTCCCGAACCTGTGCTATAATCCATTCCTGAGATATGGCCGACGGCCGTTCTTAGTTAGCCACCCGGTACACCCGATACATTTCATATAAGCGAAAATGTAAATAAATTAAAAATAACTGTAGAACGGGGAACGCGCCCAGTCAAATCATGTGGTAGTCACGCCAGATTTGTGGACTAGTTAAAGGGATTGTTGCCAATTCAACGAAAACAAAAGTGAAAATTTATTTAAATAATTTATGACATGTTTTTTCATATTAATTCAATTAGTGTTAAAAATCTCTATGAAATTAATTATAATTGCGAAATATTCCATTAATAATTTTACAACTATTAAGGTACGTTTTTTGACAATATGTAAATTAGAAAATTATACCAAACTATCAAAAAATGACATATTTATATACATGGTCATAGAAAAACTTAGCCTTATAGCTAATTAGTTATGAACTTAAGGAACCGCAAAACCTCAACCAATTAATGTACTTTTTTTGGTTATATGACTATTAATTATACGCTGCCTCTTTTTACGTAAAATAAGCACGGATTAAACACTAAATCAAATATATAACTGTGTAATTTGTTTTTCAATTTAACTTTTTTATTCTATTATTTATATTGAAGTTCTACTTTAAGAATTGAAATCATTTATCAATTAATTTCTTGTTTATTTTCCATTTGCATGATTTTGTCTAAGCATTTAATTGTGTTTGTTAGTTTGTGATAAAGCAAAAATCTTAATAAGTTAATAAATAATACATCGTTCACATAATAAACCTTGATTTGTAATTAATATTATTTTAAAACTATTAATCATTAAAGTCGATAAAAAGTTGATTACAAATTAATGCATCACTATTTATAATAAATGTTATGCTTAGTATGACACATTTTCTAATTTTAACGCAATTACTCTAATTGTATTAAAATTTATATTTCCTTTGCTAATAAACAAATGTTATCACGCATTTTTGCATGTACGTGTTAATATTAAAAATAGAAAATTGTAATTGGCGAAATGTATTACAGTATTTAACATAAAGCTCCCGGATCAGAAAATTATGCGTTTAGTGTATCTCTCTATTTTGTGAAGAACCGTAGGCATGTACAGGGGAAACTACACAAAAGGGCCGTCTATGAGTACCTCATCAAAATGTTGTCTTTAAGAAACTTCCGATTAAAAAGATTCTTTCACTGGTTTACAGGAGCGTGTCACTGCATTGTGAACTCGGCCAGACGTGAACACCAGATAAATATGTACAGGATTTCTTACAAAAATTAATTACGAGATACTTGTTTACTTCTCAACTCATATAAAAGAAGGCTTGTTTGAAAATCATGTAAGATATTCACACAATCGGTCACTTTATATTTCACAAACATATTATTAGATATGAAAAAATAGATAAAGAAACTAATTCAATTTATCAAAAAAAACTGTAAGAGGATAAACAGAAAGGATATCTGAATATTATCATCCTGTTCTCGTACAGAAAAAAAAACTGTATTGTAAACAACAACGTAAACAACTTTAATATTCTGTATTTATGCATTTCCAACATTCTGAAATTTACATTAACCTAAACTTGTTGTATAATGTACCTTTTTATAATGATTTAGAATCACTTTGTATAAGACCTTTTCAAATACTGCAGATCTTAATGGGTACAGTTATACTGATAAATAAAAAAACCCGAAAGCTGTAGTTAAGGACCCACCGTTGGTGTCGTAAACGGTCTCTATGTAATTAGGCACTGATTTTGCGTCGTTGAAATTAAATTTGGTGCCTTTATAGAAATTAAGTAGTTGACAATTACACTGACTCCTTTATCTTCACAGCCGTGAATTTGTGCGTAAATCACTTTTTTCTTATGCAGTAATTAGACCCCAATTATGCGCCGCTTTAATAAAACTTTGCGCCCACTTAGGATGTAAGTTATTGCAAAAGCTACATAGATCAGGCTAAGTTCATATTTTTATACAGGGTGTCTGTGAAAGGTTGGGAAATCTCGAAACTGGAGATACTAGAGCCCAAAATATATCGATTGAACCGAACATACCTTAGTCCAAAAATTGATAGGTAAAAAAAGATACAGGGTGTCAAAGTTGTAATTTTATTTTCTATTTTTCCTTATTGCTTGAGAAGTTTTTTAGATTTTTGGATGAAACTTGGTATATGGGTTTTTTTTTGGAATGAGAAATAAGATTCTGCCCTTAATTTTGGCCAGACTTGTAGAGGGTGCCACATACAGCATTATTTTAGTAAATAACCTGTCAGAAAATCTTTGCGACACCCTGTATTTCCTTTTTTTTTTTTATTATGATTGTGGACCTGAACAGGCTAAATAAGGCCTATCGTGCTAAAGCACTCAGGAACACTTAGGAAGATAGATAGAGGGATAATGAATTGCCAATAGCTGCCTATGAACAGCTACCTTAAATTGTCTCATATCATAAGTGAGAGGAAAACAGGAACTAGGGAGATCATTCCAGAGTTTAGAAGCCGTGTAGAAAAATGTGGATTACGCCCGCTTGGTACGACAAGTGGAGATTTGTACTGGATACTGATGATGTGAGTGAGCGAACCGAGTGTTTCTCGCAAAGATAGCCGGAGATGGTATCAAAGAATGTAATTCACCAGCACAATAGCCGTTGTAATAACGATAATACAAAGAAAGAACTGAAACCATCCTTCTATGCTCAAGGGACTGTATGTGAGAAGTTAAGGACGGGTCATTTATAAGCCTAACCGCTCTCTTTTGAATACGATCAACGATATCGAGAGCGTATTGGGGAGCACTAACCCAAAGGTGAGAATTATATTCCAGATGAGGCCGAATTTGGGCCTTATACAGCAAAAGGAGTTGTCGAGAGGTAAAGTACTGCTTAGATCTGTACAAAAAGCCTATTTTACGAGCAGCTGTTTTGGTAGCTGACAGAAGATGGTCAACCCATGAGAGATTTGAAGATACAGTCATACCCAACAGAGTAATAGAGTCTGAAAACTTAAGAACTGAGCCATTCATACTTACAACAGGAAATGATCGATCTTTTTTGGCGGACATAAGGCAACAATAAGTTTTGTTAGCATTAAATTTAACTAGATTATTGCTTCCCCATTCGAGAATACGTTGAATGTCTTTGTTGATTGAATTTGCCATTTCAGCTTTAATTTCTTGATTTGACATAGAAGATAGATTATCACTATGAGTAGACTGAGATGAACTACAGTGAAGAGTGCTATCGTCAGCAAAGCAATGGATGGGGTTAGTTGTTAAAGAAATAAGGTCGTTTATGTACAGCAGAAAAAGTGTAGGCGCTATAACGGATCCCTGTGGTACGCCCGCGTTAATGTTAACTTCTTTTGAAAAAAAGCCATCAACTGCGACACGTATTCGTCTTTTATCAAGGAAACTAGAAACCCAGTTGATGAGCGTATCATTTAACCCAAAGGAGGTGAGTTTGGCAAGTAAACACTTATGCCAAACTTGGTCAAATGCCTTTGAGATATCTAAAGCGACTACAACTGTTTCACCGGACTGCTCTACTGTATTGTTCCAAACTTGGGTCACATATGAAAGAAGATCGCCTGTTGAACGACTTTGCCTAAACCCATATTGGTGGTCACTAAGGAGTTTGTTAGTTTCAAGGAACGTGAGCAGTTGCTGATTGATGGCTTTTTCCATGATTTTAGACAAAATTGAAGTGATGGCAATTGGTCTGTAATTTGAGGGATCGGTCTTATCACCTTTTTTGGGAATAGGTTGAACATTTGAACATTTGCTAACTTCCATGATGAAGGGAATTCCCCACAAGATATAGAAATCGTATAGAGCTTAGATAGGACTGGTACTAGTTCGGGGGAACATTTCTTTAAGACAATAGCTGGGATACCGTCTGGGCCAGTCGCCTTATTGAGATCAAGCCTACTGATAATCGATTCCAAGAGCTTGTACCGAAAATGAATTGGTTTCATAACGTATGAAGAAAAGTTGACTAGGGGCACATCTTTTCCAGAATCATTGAGACACGAGTTTGATGCAAACAAATCCACAAAAACGTTGGCTTTGTCTACAGAATCAGCAACTACCGATCCGTCAATAGATGTCAGGGGGGGAAATGAAGATGTTCGAAAGTTTTTACTAATGGCTTTTGCTAAAGACCAAAATTTACGACTTCCTAAAGGAGATGTAGCTAGTTCATTGCATTTACGTTGTTCGAACAACTTTTTAGTTTTAGTGATGACACTTTTGAAGATATTTCTAGCACCAACGTATTCTACATGACTGTCAACCGATTTATTAGATTTCCATTTAATGTAACATTTATCTTTTAAAGATATTGCATCAGAACAAGCCTTATTGAACCAGGGTTGGGAACGTGAATGACCTACACGGTACTGTTTTTTCGGAATGTATAACTCCATTCCCATGAGGATGACTTCAGATACTGAAAAAGCGATGTCCGAAGAAGAGGACGACTTAAAACAATATTCACGCCATGGAAAGGTTGCAAAGAAATCCCGTAAATCACTCCATCGAGCTGACTTAAAACACCACAAGGTTCTATCGGTTTTGCGAACAACAGTGGAATTAGGTACAGTAGAAATGATTTTTATTAGACAATGGTCGGAAAGACCTAAAGGCGAAAGAACGGAAGTTTTATAAACAAGAGGGTTTGATGTAAGAAAGAGATCTAGAAGATGTGGAGTATGGTTAGGGTTATCAGGGATTCTTGTGGGTTCAGAAATCATTTGTGTGAGATCACATGAAATAGCAAATGTTTCTGCACTATGACCAGCGGGATTTGTAGTAGATGAAAATTGAAGCCAATTAGAGTTATGAACATTGAAATCGCCTACAAATGAGATATCGCAAGATGGAAACTGAGACAGGAGATAGTCAACTTTCATACTAAGGTAATCGAAGAAGTCTTGAAAGTTGCTGTCATTAGGAGACCTATAAATGCAACAGTAGAATTTCACAAAATTAGGACCAGAATGTTTAAATCAAATCACGTCAAAATTTTTATTTTCTAAGGAAGAAACCCTCTTGCAAGCAATTCTGTCCTTGATGTACGCACATACGCCTCCTTTATATCAAAAGTTAGAGTGAAGATGGTATTGAAGAAATTGCAAGTCGGGTGACTCGGAGCTTTCAGAGGAGACTTGTGTTTCAGATAGAAACAATATATCAGGTTGTAATTGTTCAAGATGTTGGTGAATAGCATTAAGATTAGACCTGATACCGCGGATGTTGCAGTAGTGAATCAGAAAGTTGATACTTTCGATGACCGAGGTCGCTTGGGCCCTGCCCTCCCGGACATCCGAATGGGGCAGGATTTTTAAGTCCGGAATTTATAACCCTAGAAACCACAGCCATCTTATTTTTTAATTTGGGACTTTTAATCCGATAGGAAGACAGTGAGGGCGAGAAGGAAGAATAAGGATGAGAATAGATTAAGGATGATGGAAAAGGTAACCGGCAGCCCTTACCGAGCTCAGAAAATTGGAGACCCAATATTAAGGAGCCCATGGTATGCAATAATTGATCGAAAAATCTTAGTCTCTCATCCTTTCTCAACAAAAAAGATGTACTGGTCAGAAGTGTTTGTTACGTGCAACCTTCGACTTTGTACACAAACACCCTAACTGAGGAGATACCTTTATATGACTTGCCGGTAGCTCGGTCACGGTAGAGGTGGAGGGGTTCTACAGTGATGCAGATGGTATCTGTAGCTGAAAGAGAAGAGAGGGCGCCAGCTAGAACGATAAATCAGCCAGCCCTAGATTAATAGATAATTTGCCACTTTTCTAGCCAAGTAACGAATATGTGAAAGGACCTGAGCACTAGGAAAAAATAATTATAAAGCAGAAAGTCCCCAAAACAAAAGCGGTATATTAATTACAAATTAAGGCAGTATATAGTTTGCATTTGTATGTACACACACATATAATTTAATTTATATTCCCCAAAAAGTAAAAAGGGAGATAATTCCCTAAATAAATAATTAATTTCAATCATGTTACACAAATCGTTAACCACAGAGATAATACATAGGATATTTGTGCTCTTAAATACACAATATAGCAAGCCATCCAAAGAGTCTAATACTAGAATTTAGATAATGTAATCAAGTTAAATTTACATCCAAAAATGGCAAACTAATATACAGAATTTCAAAGCTAAGTTATGCTAAAACGTAGGTTTATAGTCTTTAATAAAATACAGTAAACAGGTAATTTAAGCATTCCCCAAATTGTAAAGGCACATTGAATAAAAGATTATAGTAATAAAACAATTGCTATGAATAACTTGCAGTAAACAAATATAACAGAAATAATCAGGTGGTTTATAAAATCTTTAACCAGAATCTGTTGAGCTGAATGCACCCAGTTACACAAAACTTACAAAACTGTGTTTAAATACATAGATTACCAATAAGCATGGTAATTTTACTCAAAGCAATTTCATGTAAAAGCGCAAAAATTTGTGCAATAACACTTAAAGTTTTATCACAAACATGTACATAGGTCTATACAACTTATAGGATTGGTCACAGATTAATCAAAGCATTAAGGTATCCAAAAGACCCTGAATATGAATGGATTAAAACTTATCTTTCATATCCCAGCCTGTCGGAAAGTTATAATTTCAAATATTTCACAGGTGTTGAAGTCAAATTTCTGGCTAATTATGTAATAAGTAACACACTTCATCAGCCAAATGTCAGTATGTACAACTATGTATGAATTATATACAAATGTACTACAGCGTACCTGTATCCATATTTACAAGTATATTTAGATGGAGTACGAAAAGTATATTATATGGCATACAAAAAGTACCTCTTCAATGAGGTAGAGAATCAGAAAAGAGTTAATGGTAACGTTCAGAAATGGATTCAGTCAAGTACGAGTACGAGAACAGCTGCTAACTGTCTCGAACAGTTAACACGTTGACTGCCGAGGGATGTTTTTATATATTTCACGTTTAGGCCAGAAGGCGGATTTCATGTTATGTTGAAATCTTCATTCTCTGGGCCGTGATGCGCAAAGACAGATATCGATGAATAATGAATAGTAGTACAAGAAATTTTCGAATACCTATCATCTAAGCTAAGAAAATCGTGAAAATGTGTCTCGGTCATAGTGACCGAGTCGGCGCAGTATTCTACATACTAAGTAATGGCTCCGCCGCGGTCAATTTCTCGGTCAATGAACAGATAGAGATGTATACAGAGCTTTTATTATGTTTCGTGAATCATGGAGAGACAAAAGGTATGTTTTGATGCTTTCTACAAAACATTCAGATTCTCAAGTTAGAGTGCAAAATCGCAGAGGATAGACAAAGGAAAAACCCGAAGTAATAGTGGCTTATAATCAGGGAAAATCACCTGTAGATCAGTCAGATCAAATAACTGCATACCAATCACCACTTAGAAAAACGATCAGGTGGTATCGCAAATTGGCGTTTGAGATCTTGCTGAATACTGCTATGGAATTTCGTAAGGCAGTTGCATATGGTTTATGTAATGCACGTCCTCCGCCTTCTACTCCAGCTCTAGCGGAAGAAGCTCAAGCCACCACTTCAACAAGAACTCGCCGTTTCCGTCACGAATTGTCTAAAAGCGATGTTAGCAAACGTAAACTTTGTCAGGTATGTTACGAGACTGCAAAGAAAACTCATGGTTGGCGTATAGCTTGAAATTTGAAAAAAATTAGAACCTACTGCAAAGGATGTGTAGGAGAGCCTTTTCAGTGCATTGAGTGTTTCAATAAAAAACATCGTTATGGTTCAGAATAGAATATCATGTCATTATATAAATTATTATTAATAATTAATTATTATTAAAACTGTTCTTTATGGTATTTACGTTTATTTGCTATTTCTTGAAAGTTGAATTCGAAATCACAAAATTGGCATTGCGCAGCACTTACTCCAAGCCGGCTCGGTCAATCTACACCGTCAAACGCATTACAAATCGAGTCACTGGCGTGTAGGATGAACATTATGGACTCGGTCATAGTGACCGAGTCGGCTTGGGAAACAAAAAAAATTCACGGTCATATTGACCGAGTCGGCCTAACCGAAAAGTATTTTCTCGGTCCTATTGACCGAGACGGCAGCCAACGTGTTAAATAGTAATTGCTTTCCCCAGCGAATCTAAAGTGTAAAAACAACTTCGTGATTACAGAGAAATTTGTGAGGTTAAGTCTAACCCCTTTAGCTAGTTGCTTTAATGATTTTCTTAATGGATTTAGTTCTTCAATCGAACCAGATCGATTATCTGCTTTCAGTATTTCCTATATATATATATCCGATATAAATCGTCTATACCCACTAATTATAGCGATTCGGCACAAAATTTAGAAAAATGTTATAAAACCGATAACCATCGATGGGCTAAATAAAGTCCAGAAATTTACATTTTTCTTTCAAGAAACAACAAAATGGCTTTTCTTTCGTCAAACAACAGACAGGACGGAAGTAAAATTAAAAGTCAAATATTCGGATGTCAAAACCGGTATATACCAGTGACACCCAACACATGAAGTTGAAATATAACTTATAAGTGACCATCAAAAAGTTTACCCAACCACTACAGAAATGTTTTTAATTGTGAAGCGTAATATATTCAAGAAACTACAGAGATAAGCTTAGAGAAATGTCATTATTTTTAGAAAAATAGAAAGTTCAAAGAAATTCGTGTAATCCATAAATTTTAATAGATCGCAAAAATTTACTTAATCGTACAGCAAAAGTAACGAATGTAACATGTTTAAATTTAATAGTTTCTGAGATATTTGCTTTTAAACGTATCAATACATTTTGAATTCAGTGTACTCCATATTTTTTTAACATAAATCAAGTTACTCTGAAAAACATCCACATAATGTTTCTAATGTTTATTATAAGATTACCTTCAGTGTCACTAATAATTATTAGTTAAAATTTTGTTCTAAACTTAAAACGTTATGGAGTATAGGTTTGTTGGAGAATTTAATGTAAGGATTGGCCCGATTTAATGCTTTAGAAGCTCAAAGATCAATAAAAAGATTCATACATTACAAAAAGAATTACAGTTTTATTAGAAACTATTTAAAAAAAGACATACTGAATAAAATAGAAAATTTAAAGGAAATTATTAACTAAAGAATAACTACAAAAATTGTTCAAAATGAGCACCACCTTGCCTAATGCACTCCCGAGCACGACGAAGTAGTGATTGTTGCATCATCAAGAGTATTTGAACGTTATTCTTTATTTCCTGGGTATGGTGGAAAATTCTTTACCGTAGTTCATTCTTGGTTTAAATCCGGTGATCTAGGCGGCCAGGACACAGGTCCTGATCGGTATATCCATCGGTCTAGATATACTCTATTTAAATGATCTCTAACTAATAAGCTAAAATAGGGTGGAGCACCATCGTGCATAAACCATATGTTCATGCGTGTTTGCAATGGAAGATCCTCTAACAGATTGGGTAATCGTTCTTCAAGAAATTGTAAATATCTTTGGCCATTTAGTCTAGGTGGTAACCCAACAGGTCCTATTACATAACGTCCAATTATTCCTGCCCATAAATTAATTTGAAATTGTACTTGATGCCGGGTTTGTCTTATACTGTGAGGGTTTTCGTCTGCATAAATGTGTAGATTATGCGAGTTGATGGGCCCGTCCCTACGAAATCCTGCTTCGTCCGAAAACAATGTTAAGCCAGTAAATTCATTATCTTGGTTAAACCTCTCTAAGAGCCATGTAGAAAATTCTACTCTTGCAGGGTAGTCATCCACACTTAATCCTTGTGCTTTTTGAATGTGGTATGGATGCAGCAATTGCTCTCGAAAAATGCTGTTTACTGTACATTTTGAAACCTGTAATTCGTGTGCTACATTCCTAACACTAATTGTAGGATCTGCAGCAACAGGATCCAGAACATTTTCTCCCAAATCAACTGTACGTATAGCTCTCGGTACCCCACCATGTCGGCCCATATTTGGCATAAAACTAACTTCAAAAAGTTAATGTTAAATGTAATTTTACATCCCTCTACTATTTAAGATAATAAAAGTTTCTTACCAGTTTCTCGTAACCGCTGACCTATACGTTGGAAAGTCTTTGAATTGGGCAATTGTCTATTGGGAAATCTTTCGGCGTACAATTTCCCAGCTCTTAAAGCATTAGATCGTGCTACATTAAATCCATATCAGCAAATTCGACAAACCTATACTCCATAACGTTTTAAGTTTAGAAGAAAATTTTAACTGATAATTATTAGTGACACTGAAGGTAATCTTATAATAAACATTAGAAACCCTAGCAACACTATGCGGATATTTTTCAGAGTAACTTGATATATGTAGTACACTGAATACAAAATGCAAAAGCAAATATCTCAAAAACTATTTTATTTAAACACTCCTGACAAGTACATCTTTTTTGTTGAGAAAGGATGAGAGACTAAGATTTTTCGATTAATTATTGCATACAGGGTGGCGCAAAGATTTTCTGACAGGTTATTTACTAAAATAATGCCCTCTACAAGTCTGGCCAAAATTAAGGGCAGAATCCTATTTCTCATACCAAAAAACCCCATATACCGAGTTTCATGCAAAAATTTAAAAAAACTTCTCAAGCAATAAGGAAAAATAGAATATATAATTACAACTTTGACACCCTGTATATTTTTACCTATCAATATTTGGACTAAGGTATGTTCGGTTCAATCGATATATTTTGGGCTCTAGCATCTCCAGTTTCGCGGTTTCCCAACCTTTCACAGGCACCCTGTATATAAATTAATCTTGCGCCCTAATTTGACACCTGTTATGTGCCGTTTTGCGCACTTCAAGCTAAATTTCTCTCACCTATAGGAAACAAGTTACTGTTTAAAATTAACTTAGCACGTCTCACCACTAACAGCCATGAATTTCCCCATAAATGATTTAAATTACTTTTGTAATTAGGCGCCAATTACGCACTGTTTTGTACCACTAAAATAAAATTTTGCATCCCTGTAGGGAATAAGGTATTACAAAGGTAGCTTCACCTTCTAATGAATAAACCAATCTTTTTTTGCTCACCCATTATGCGCCGTTTTGCACCAATTTGCGCACTTATCAATATTTGGACTAAGGTATGTTCGGTTCAATCGATATATTTTGGGCTCTAGTATCTCCAGTTTCGAGGTTTCCCAACCTTTTACAGGCACCCTGTATATAAATTAATCTTGCGCCCTAATTTGACACCTGTTATGTGCCGTTTTGCGCACTTTAAGCTAAATTTCGCTCATCTATAGGAAACAAGTTATTGTTTAAAATTAACTTAAGCACGCCTTAAAACTAACAGCCATGGATTTCTCCATAAATGATTTAAATTACTTTTGTAATTAGGCGCCAATTATACACTGTTTTGTGCCACTAAAATAAAATGTTGCGTCCCTGTAGGAAATAAGGTATTACAAAGGTAGCTTCACCTTCTAATGAATAAACCAATCTTTTTTTTGCTCACCCATTATGCGCCGTTTTGCACCAATTTGCGCACTTATCAATATTTGGACTAAGGTATTTTAGGTTCAATCGATATATTTTGGGCTCTAGTATCTCCAGTTTCGAGGTTTCCCAACCTTTCACAGGCACTCTGTATATAAATTAATCTTGCGCCCTAATTTGACACCCGTTATGTGCCGTTTTGCGCACTTCAAGCTAAATTTCGCTCACCTATAGGAAACAAGTTATTGTAAAAAGTACATCAGCACGTCTCACAACTAACAGCCATGAATTTCTCCATAAATGATTTAAATTACTTTTGTAATTAGGCGCCAATTATGCACTGTTTTGTGCCACTAAAATAAAATTTTGCGTCCCTGTAGGAAATGAGGTATTACAAACGTAGCTTCACCTTCTAATGAATAAACCAATCTTTTTTTGCTCACCCATTATGCGCCAGTTTGCACCAATTTGCGCACTTATAGGAAACAAGTTATTGTAAAAATTATATTAACAGGGCTAATTTCACAGCCCCAAACTTCTACATTAATCAATTTTTTCTTATTTAGTAATTAAGCGCCAAATATGCGTCTAATTGCGCGGATAAAACGATATTTTGCACCTTTATAGGAAATATGTAGGAAATTAGTATCTTATTACTGCACTGTAGTGAATAAGCATCCTTATGAATTTGAAACGTAAATAAGTAGCCTTAAAATTAAAAAAAGATTTTGTAAAGCCATAATACAAGCATATGAGTTAATGTAATTAAATATAAATACATCTATAATAGAAGTAGTGGAGCTTAAATAATAATATAATAAAATCAAGAAAATACACATTTATATAAATTCATCAAAGCATAACAAAAAATTGATTTACGTAGTTAACCGTGATTTGAAGTTAGCCTTGCTGATGTAGCTTTTGTGCCTAATTACTGCATAAAAAACCGATTTATGCAGAAGTTCATGGCTGTGACGTTAGTCCTCTAACTTTACGGTAACTTCATTCCCACAATGGCGCAAAATTTTGCTTTAAGCCCACTTTGGCTCTAGCCCATTGAAGTGGGAGGCATGTTTAAGGTGGGAGGTTACCCTTGTACTTAATCTATTGCCATCCTGTTCTTCCTCTCGCCCCCAGTGTAATCATTCTATTGGATTTAGAGTCCAAAATTAACGAAAAGATGGCAGTCGTTTTTAGGGTAAACAATTTTGCACGTAAAATCCTGCCCCGTACGAATATGCACGTTGTCTCAAGGACAACATCGTTTGCAAGAGGTGATTTGGTTCAAATATTTTGGTCCTCAATTTGTGAAATTCTATTGTTGCATCTATAAGTTGTCCAATGACAGTAAATTTAAAGACTTCTTTGATTACCTTAGTTTGAAAGTTGCCTGTCTTCTCTTTCAGTTTTCATCTTGCGGATTTTGATGTTCATAACTATAATCGGCTTTAACTTCTATCTACCAGTAACCCGGCTAGTAATAATGCAGAAACATTTGCTATTTCATGAGATCTCACACCAATGATTTCCCAACCCACTAGAATATCTGACAACGCTAACTGTACTCCACATCTTTTCTTACATCAAATCCACCTCTTTGTAAAAGATCACTTATGTCCCCACTAGGTTTATTTGAACTTTGTCTAATACAAATAACTTGACTGTCCCGAATTCTAACTTTTAAATAGAGTAATCTAAAAAGATTCATTTGCCTTTTGATAGCGTGAATATTGTTTTAAGTCGTCCTTGTATTGGGATATTGCTCTTTCAGTATCTGAAGTGATCACCATGGGCATGGAATTATATCTTCCCAAAAAACTAAATCGTATAAGTCCTTCACGTTCTTAGGCTTTGTTCAATAGGGCTTATGCTAATGTAATGTCTTCGAAAAATAAATCTTGTACCAAATGGAAATCCAACAAAATCGTGTCCTCACGAAAAGTAAGAAGTTGTTTGAACAACAAAAATGCAATGCACTTGCTAATGTCTCTTAGGTAGCAAAAACGTGATCTTTATTTAATCCAACATCTTTTGACGGATCTGTAGTAGCTGACTCTGTAAATATAGCTAATGTTTAGTGAATTTATTTGCATCATACTCCTGTCTCAAAAAAGAGCGATCAGGCTTATATATCTGGTATGTTACTCCTCATATACACTCCTTTGAGAATAGAAAAATAGTTTTAATTTCTACTTTGTGTTATCGACATTATCACAGCTATTTTACTGGTGAATTACATTCGTTGATACCATCCCGAGTTACTTTTGCTAGGGATACTCGATGGGTTCATTCACATGATGAACGTTAAGTACAAATTTCTACCTGTCGTACCAATTGAGCGCAATCCTCTACACCGCTTTTAAGCTCTGGAATGATCTCCTAGTTCCTGTTTTCCTCCTATTTACGGTATAAAAAAATTATGGTTGCCGTTCATAGGTTGGCGGCCAAAATCCTACGCATTTTCTGAAGCGTTCTTGAATGCTTTAGCACATTAGGCTAAAGCCTGTTAAGGAGCACAATTATAGTTTGCGCGACCCTTAAGGACTTTAGTCAATTACATCAATACAGATTTTGGCAGCACTCGGTCCTAATGCTAACCAACACTCATGGGTCACAAAGTTTGCCTCTTAGCCATCGCAGTAGTTCGTTTTGCGCGATCCCAACAAATACCGAAAACGACTCCAAGTAACTTTCTTGATAATTATAGATTTTGGTGATTACTAGGTAACAATCGGCTCAAATGCTGACCAACACTTAAGCGTCACAGAATTTAGCCCCAGGTTATCGAGGCCGAAAACTCGGCAATATATATATATATATATATATATATATATATATATATATATATATATATATATATCTTGAGCGACATTCGATGCAAATAATGCTAATAACGCTCATGGAGCACATAATTTAGCTCTTGGTTATCGAAGGAATCCGGTTTGCCGCAAACAAAAGGAACTTGGTATTTTCAATATAGATTTTAGCCAACATTTGGTCCAAATGCTGACCAACACTCATGGATCACGGAATTTACCTCTTAGTTATCAAGGGGAAACCCTAAAGAAATTGGTGTATAAATAGGTTTTATGGACAGACGATACTATCAACACTTAGAGGACACATACTGTTGCTTTAGTCGTCGAGGCATCCCATTGTTACGGTCCGAACAAAATTAGTGAATAAAATAAGTTTTATTGTTTATTTATTACGAATACTCTGTAAGTAATATTTCTGTAACGCTACATATAATGTGGAGACGTTCAGTTATATATCACCAGACGCGTTTCATTCATTGCGTTTTATGTTTGTTTAGGGAAATCTTCTTGGTGTGTAACGGGAGCTTTAAAAAAATCAACAGTTCGCTCTAAATTATACGAGATTAGATACATTATTATTCTGGATAAAGAAATGGTTATTGTTTATTTGTATTTGAATGTAATTAATATTAAGATGAAAAACTTGAGTTTATTTCAATAAGTTGCCTACATATTAAATTTGAAAATATTTAAAGTACGCGGCATTTGCAAGTACATTGATGTGCTAGATGGAATGAGACGCTGTCATAATAATGATGTGCATTTTTTTAAAACAGTCGCGTTAAGTAAGCATACAAAAAGAGTCACATAAAATAAGCGATCAGAGTTGATAGTTGTCAGTCGATTGACGCCGCAGCATAAGTTACATTGTATACTCACGCGGCACTATAAAGTGTGAAAATTACAAATAAGAATTAATTAGCGGTGTAATCGGGAAGAAGTAGAAAATTATCTTCCTTATTAAAATAATAAAAAGTGCAAGTATTGGCAAGTTGGTGATAATACGAAGGATTGCACCATATTTTGAGATTCGCATTAAAGGTGACGCAATAAGTGACGATAACGCGTTTGTATGTATCAGAACGGTAATCAATTGTTTAAACAGTGAACAATAAATATAAAAGACAGTAATCGATCCAAATAGGTAAATCAAAGTATAAAGAATAATAACTCGAAGTGTTCATGAGTAATACGATTGGATATTGCAGTTTGTAGCGCAAGCTGTTCGTGGTTGAAGTTAAACAATTAAGTAAAAACTAGATAGTGTAAATATACCAAGCAATAATTTACGAAAATCATTAATTTGTGAGAAGAAAATTAGAAGCGTATTCACCTACAATAAAGATATAAGAAAAGATAAGGAGAACAAAGGAGAACGGTTCCAGAGTGTCGGCAAAGTGACACCATCGGAGGAGCAGTCACCCAACCCAGTTGAGGCCTCTTCACCGGTCAAAGGAACGCAAGCATTACATCATCAGTTTTTCAACAAAAATAACAAGTAAGAACCCTTTTTGTTTGTGTGAATAAATAAAATGTTTTTGTGTTTGATTTCTTGAAGCTTTACATTTGACAATCACAGTTAAACCAAAAACATTACGTTTAATTCTGATAAAGATTTTACATGTTAGTTTTAAGAATATTGTTTTACATTATAGGTTTGATTTTTGTATGTATTTGTAAACAACGTATTGATGCATTTTCGTTCAGATTTGGAATTTAATTAAATGATTATAACGTGTGATTTACTTTTATTGATAAAGATGATTAATATTAAAAGCATATACAAATATTGAATATATAAATGCAGAAAGAGGTCAACTCAATAGGAATCCAGATAAATAAATAAATCGAAATGAGCATAATTTTGGTCAATGATAACAGTGATCATTTCTTTATTTTAACTTTGAGCTAGCCGTCGCAACCAATTAAGAAAGGAATTAGCAAACCTAAATTTTAAAATTCATTTACGCAAACTGAAAGTAAATAGCAAGCGAAGGAAAATTTAACTAGCAAATGATATCTTTATAAATTGAACCTATTCAGTTTTAATAAAACGTAATAAAAAATAATCATTTTAAGTTACACAATAACAATATTAAATTTTATTCAATAAAGTTGACATTACAAAAAGTTTAAAAGAACTCAAATCAGATTCTTGGGAGCGGGTTTAACCAAACAAAAGTAATATTCAAGGGTATTACGCCCGTTGTAGCTGCCACGTGGGTTTACAGCTAGATTGTATAAAAGCCGTGTTTGAATTTGTACCACGTTTTTGGGATTAAATTGGTTACACCCCTTTGTACTAGTAATAATTTTGTTATTTAGATTTACAGATATTAGTTCGTTCCTATTTTAATCCAAGTTAGATGGAGAATTATTGCTGACCACTGGCGAATTATTATGTGGTTAAGTCTTAACGTAGAATTATTTTGTACAGCTACAAGCTTAGAGTTATAATTTACTTTGCTGTGAAAATAGTAGATTACTTTATTAATCGATTATTTGTTTAATTGATTGTTTGATTAATCGACAATTTTATTAATCCATTATTCGATTATCGATCATTTGATTCATCGATTATTTCATTATAGATTAATAAAAAATGTATTACTTCTGTACCCAATTGGCCATTGTTCGAACACACAATCGTCCACCCGTATTTCACATTAAACTTTCGGCAAACATTGCCCTAGTTTATATATTATAATTCACTATATATTATTTCCGGTAAATACATGAATCAATTTAAATTTTACCCAATTATATTTTTAAATATGTATTTTCCCTTAAACTGACATTCACCATCAACTATCGTTTGATTATCGATTAATCAAAAAAATCGATTATATTCAGTAATCGAAGAAGAGTAGATTAGAGTCAGTTCGAATGGATGAACCTAATTTCGAGGCCAAACATTAAACGCATGTTGAAAGAGATGGGGGAAGACGATGCTGACGGGGTAACCCGTTGTGACTTTTCTGTAGATGACTCAGTAGACGATCTTAATTATGAGTCTGAGGATATCGATGACATCGAAATTCATGGCAATATTGTGGACCAGATCCTGACGCTACATAATGATGTCAATATAAGTGACGATGAGAACGAAGGTATTATTCCAGAATCACATACCACAAATGACTTGTCTGTGCTACCTGAAGTGTGTTCCGGAAGAAAAGGTTTTGAATGCCGAAGTGAACCCCTTGCAGTTCACGAACCCGTCAACAAAAGATAAAAATTTTATAGGTTGGACAAATGTGGCCAGAGAAAAATCTAACATCAAATTACAGACTACTAATGAATTTGAAATCAAAGGCCTCTTGGCTCTTTTCATGATGAGCACCATATTCCAGTCAAATCATGAAAACATCGTATCTCTTTTCAGTACTAGATGCATTGGGAGACCAATTTTTCGCTCAGTTATGTCTGCGAAACGTTTTGAACTCCTCACAACATGCTTACGATTTGACGATGCGACCGCTAGATATATTAGAAGTATCGAAGATCAAGCTGTATCAAACATATACAAATTATTTGTAGCTAATTGTCAGAAATTATATTCGCTGAGAGAATATGTTTGCATCGATGAGATACATCCCAATTCGAGGTCGCTGTTCACAGTTTATACGCCCAAGAAGGCCATTAATTACGGTATCAAATTATTGTCTCTAACTGATACTCGTATTACAATGGGTATATCTCCTGTGGAAAAGGAACAGATGGCATCGGACAAGTCCACACCAACACAAAGTCTCTTGAGGTTGGTTTCGCCAATTGTCAGTAGTAATAAAAATATTACAGCGGATAATTGGTTTTCGTTGATAGAATAGGTGCAGGAACTACGAAAAATGAAACTCACTTATGTAGGTAACTTGCGAAGAAATAAAATGGAAATACCTCAAGAGGTTTTACCTGCAAGAAAGAGAGAAGCTGACTCATCACACTATGGATTTACTGAGAGTATGACTTTATTGAGTAACGTTCCAAAGAAAATAAGGCTGTAATATTAGTTTCTTTGATGGATCATTGCAGTTTCTCTGATGCAGAAGTAAATAAATCAGAAATTACTTATTTAACAAACATTACTACTGACGAAGATAACTGTAAGTGTTATCGAAACGTTTAGATTGTATAATTTAAAGTACAACATTAAAAATCCCAAGAGATAATGATATTTTACTTATTTACTTATTACTGAACCTTCGCCATTCCTTGATACGAAAACAATATCTGCCTTTGTTTATTTTTCATTCACAACCTTTTCCATGTAGTTCGTAAGATTCATACATTGTCTCTACATTCCCTTTTATTTTAAAACTCCTTATCTTTCTTTCCTTTATCATACATTCTACTACCATCATCGTCTTTTCCTGCCACACTCCGTCAATATGACATTCATTCTTTATCTTGATCCCTTCTCGTTTTACCATATGCTGCTTCTCAGTGAATCTCATACCCACGGCATTTATTTTCTTTCGTGCTTTTTTTGACATACCCATGTCTCATTTCCATACAGTACTGATGGGACAAACACGCCATTACAGATGGCTCGTTTCGCAGCTAGGCTCATGCTTTCGTTTCTCCTTATCGTCCACATACTTTCAATCACTCTCTTTCCAACATTTACCCTTCGTTCAACCTCGCCCTTCATTGCACCATCTGCAGTAAACAATCTACCCAAATATACCAGCTCGTCCACTTGCTCCACAATTTCATCTTGCAGAGTAAATACTCTACTCTCCTTCTCACCTTCCCGATTGAACACCACAATCTTAGTTTCGTTCACGTTTACCTTTAGGTCCATGCTCTCATACTCTCTACCAAACTTCCTCAGAGCGGTTTGTAGCTTATCCGCACTGTCATTTAATAAGACTGTGTCATCTGCATACACCAGAAGTCGTACATTTACGTCATCAACCATTACACCATTTGTATCGGTACATACTTGTGTAACCCATTTATCCATGTACATATTGAACAACAACGGTGACATCACACAGCCTTGTCGCACTCCTTGCTCAATTTTAAAGTATTCACTCACACCTCCTCTCAACCTAACACATGCGCGGCTACCGTTGTATACTGCCCTTATTAGACCTTTATTTACGCCATATTCGTTTAATATTTCCCACAGGTTCTCCCTGATCACTCTGTCGTGTGCTTTCTCCAGATCTACAAACGCACAGTGCAGCTCCTTTTTTACCGTTAAACACTTTTCGATCACCTGCTGGAGAGCAAACATCTGATCGACACATCCTCTCCCTGGCATGAAGCCACCCTGCACATCCCAAATCTTAGTTTGTGTAGTTTCTCGTACTCCATCAATCAGTACTCGTCAAGTACTTTACCAGTCACGCTGAGCAAACTTATTCCTCTGTAGTTCTTGCAATCACTCTTGTTCCCATTACCCTTATACAATGGTACAATGATCGCGCTCTTCTAATCCCTCGGCACTTCCACACATAAGCCATACATTGAATAATTCACACAATCTTCGTATAAGCTTTATACCCCCACAATTTAGCATTTCACCAGTGATTTCATCTACGCGTGCTCCTTGCCGTTTCTCAACCTTCCTACCGTTTTCTCTACCTCATTTATCCCAATATCTTTAGTTTCATTCATCATTCCTTCTACATTCTCCTTATTTTCCACACTACTGTACAGACTTTCGAAATATTCTTGCCAGCATTTCCTTCATTCACATACTATTTCTATACTATTTCGTTGCTCGTATTCATAACTCCTGCAGCGTTCTGTTTTGGGCCACGTTTTGTATTTTTGACCCATTTCCAGAAGAGTTTTTTGTTTCCCTCAAAATCATTCAGCATTTTCTCTCCTTCCACAGTCATCACTTCCTCCTTATTTATTCTCACCGCCTCCTTCGCTTCTTTGTTTCTTAATCTGTACACCTCATACAATCGCTTTTTTTCAATCTCATTTGTTGCAGCATCATTTTTCTTACATACTGCCTTTTTAACTGACCCATTCCACCAAGCACATTTTTTCTGTCTACCTACAGTCGCCCTTCCACATATCCGCACGGCAAAATTGACAACACAGTTCTTCAAGCTTATCCATGTACTTTCAACGTCAGTGTCTTTTATTTGTTCGTTCCTCACTGTTTCATTCACATTCAACTCTTTACTCACAGCATCTGCGTATTTCATTCTTGCACCATTATCCACTAGTTTGTCTACCTTAATTCTGGACGTTCACACTACGTTTGCTTTCTTTCTCCAGACCTACTTTTGCCCTAAACACACTCTCGATATAACCAAAAAGTGGTCCGATCCACACTCCGATCCTTGCATTACTTTTGTGTCTTTCATCAGGTTTATAAACCGTTCATGATACACTATCAGGTCTGTCATACTTTCAGATTCACCTCTTTGCCATGTATACATATGCACATTCTTATGTTTGAACCACGTTGGATACAAACAGGCTTCTCTCCACACAGATGTTCACCAGGCGTTCACCATTCTCATTGGCTCTTTGCTCTCCGAACTTGCCTTGAACGTGTTCAGTATGTTCCCTCAGTACACCTACCCATCCGTTCATATCATCACTTTTCGTTTGGCTTACATACGTTCAACACGTTCTCTACTTCATTCCAGAAGTTCTTACGCTCCTGGTCTCTTTCTCCACCGGTGCATAGCATGCAATAAGAAAAATTATAGGGAACTCCACTTTTATTCTAACACATATTACCCGGGGAGATACCAATTCGTACTGATTAACACATCTTCTCGCACTTTCACTTACGATCACTCCAACTCCTTTTGCGCCATGCACTTTAGTCTCAATTCCTGACCATAGCTACCATGCAAAGCTACCATCCTCCATTTCCACAGCATCCTTTCCTTTGCGCTTTGTCTCATATATACACAGAATATCAAGGTGTCTTTCGTACATTACATTCGCAATTTTAAATTTTTTACCATGCATACCTCTAACATTCCACGTACCTACTCGCCATTCATTCCTTGCACTGTCGTCAGCAACGGGGCATGTCTGTTTCGACCTTGGCCGCCCCTTGTAGCCAGGTCAATCTGAGGAAATTGTATTGTTATCTTGAGTAATACCATAGCGAGCAGACCGGTTACTGGCAAATCGTGCCCCGGACAATGTAGCACTCCCTACTAACAGTATCGTCCTACTACCGGACATTTGTTTGTCTACTGCCTCGACACGTAAGGAAGTCAGAAGTAGAAATATAGACAGAGGCAAGAAAGATATAAATAATAGAGGGTATACTTACTGTATGGATATCTAAATGTATATATATATATATATATATATATACATATACATTTTTCACTTACATACCCTTTAATCACATCACGTCTCAACCAGACTGCTCCCTACGCGATTCCTGGCTCTCGCGCCTGTCACCGGACTTGCTGTTATTTATTTGCGACCAAATGATTCAATTACTTTTTAGCTTTCCGAGTTATCATTATTTCTTTGTTATTTAATTTAATATTTATTTATCAAATCTGTTTTATTATTGTCGCGAACCGTGACAACTGAAACGTTTCCATTCTCTAAGTTTCTTTTTTTTTATTCAATTGAAGAGGAACAATAAATAACGCTAATGGCCCTGTTAGCTCATCCGACATTACTTGTTTACTTTTAGAATTAATTAATTACTATTGAGATCAAACATAGTAACAAAGGTAAAAGTTAAATTTTGAATTTGCAGTCAAGAAAAATATTGTATAAGACAATATGCAACACACTGTTATAATTAAACTTAGATTACATATAGTACCAAAAATAAAAATTGGATCAACCTTCAAATTTGAAAACAAAGAAAAAAATGTTCAAAAACTTACCTCTTAAGACGAATCTGCCCTGTATAGTCAGATGCTTTGTATTTTTATATTTGACAAAATTCTACTGTTTATATTATTATTATTTTTGTTTATTAGTGATATTCACCCCGATAAAATCTATTCAGTACCTTTCTACTTGTATTTAGATTAGATTGTTCATTCATTTAGAATTTCGATTACAAATTAGAGCCAGTTTATTTTATCTATTTATTTGCTTGTTTTTACTTTGGATTACGGATTCGATCTAGTTATTTATTTTTATCATTTAAGCTAATAGAACAGTTTCTCTGGCAATGCTTACGTATTGGAGTTGTTATAGAAAGGGGTTCATTACAAGGATGAATCACATCTGGTATTTTTCCTACAGATACGTATTTATGATTGCTTTCTTTACCCCGCACTGCTGTTTCATAAAATAAGTTATATTTTATTAGTTCTCTATAATTAATTGTTATTGCAAAGGTGTTTACCTGTTTGAGTTCAATCCTTAGACAAAAGGGTTGTATTTATTTACGCTTTAAGTTTACTTTACAATTTTACCGGTGGTAACAATCACACCTGGTATGGGTTTACGAGAGCCGTATTTTTTCGTAGAAATTCAATCTATTTCAAAGCCATTTACACGTTACAGAACTTCTACTGGTTAGATTATTATTATTTTTGTTTATTATTAATATTCAAACTGCTGGGTCTGTTCAAAAACTTACCCTTATTTTATTGATTTAGAAGTTGTCATTTTAACACGTATTTGTTTCACTACCGAAAGCTAGAAGCGGAGCAACCTTAAACACGTCCTATCTTAAATAACAAATATTAGTGTATTTTGTGTTTTATAACCACACAAAAGGTGGCGTTGACTCATTGGGTCAAAAATGTGTAAATTATTCTTGCAATAGAAGGTCGCGCCGTTGGCTATTGCAATTATCTATATGATAGAGAATATTTCGACAGTGAATATTTACATTTTGTACCAATGTTTTTCAAATTCAAGAAACGTGAAAAGATACAATTTCATACAACATCTGTCCTTGAATCTTACGAAGCCTCACTTGCAAAGAAGACTAACTATTTCGAACATACGGAAGGACCTGAGAGTGATAATTGAGAATGTATTGCAAGAAGCAAATGATACGAAAGAGTTGCAGCCAGAACAACGGAATGTAACTGACAGGCTTGAGAAGAAACGTAACTGTATTTTATGTTCAATGTACTAAAAATAGAAATACAAGTTACAAATGCCTGAAATGCGAAAAACCTATATGTTTAGAGTGTTCCAAGAAAATGTGTAATAAATGTGAAGAATTGTAAATATTATGATGCAATATATTTCATTCTGAGTTATTGATTAATATTATTATTATTATTACTATCATTATAACTTTGCACGAACTATAGTTTGACTATATAACTGCCCCAAATCTACGAAGTCCATGTTTAGTGAACGTCAAATTACTTTTGTACAGTGCCATGGAGACACCGAAGAATCTCAAAGTCAGCCACTTTGGTACGAAATACTGTCACAATATAGCGTCTTATTTAGGTGGGTGGTTGTAAAAAAAATATTTTTAGGGCAATTATGCAACTCTTTTTTTAACCCTTAAACCGTATCACACCGTTTGAGCCTATAATTAATATTATGTGTCTCTAAGACACACATTCAGAAAGGAGGGGGCACGTTTGAAATGTAAAATACCTTTCGGTCAGAATTTAACCAAATTTTGATATGTTCTAGAACTTGACCAATTGATCAAATGTCTTCATTGTCCGAAAGCTCAAAGCTCAACAGTTTTTGATATACAGGGTCTGCAATATCACTATTTGATACTTTCAATACATGATAAAATGGACATTTTTGCCAATATTAACGCAAAACTTAGTGAAATGTTATTTTTTTGTGCTACTGGTTACAACCTATTCTTTACTTTCATTATTTTTGTACATACACCTGATATATAGGGTGAGACCAAATATATGTATCTGAAAAGAATTATACGGTGGTATTGTTTTGATATTTTGGTGAATGGAAGTTAACACATAAACTATTTGCTAACTGTATATACCTACATAATAGTCACGATGTGTTTATACTGATACTGGGTGTCCAAGTACAAAGGACCAAAGCGATATCTTAAACTTCATATAGGTACGGAAAAAACCGTTAACATAAAAAATCCCCTGCAATTGGATGTCGTTGCGAAATACAAAGCTTTTGGAGATTGACAGATAGAAAGGTTAGATGTGCTTCATTTATTATGCTCACTATTTTCTAATAAAGTTTTCAGTAGATTCTTTTGATAAAGAAGGCGCTTGTCGAAGTTCATCTTTATTTTGCAAAACTAAGAAAAGAAAATTCTTTAAGATACTAGTGTCTTCACTGTTCACACCATCAACAGACCGGTTTCGCAGGTCTACCTCCATCATCACTACCGCGTTGTATAGTCATTGGAAATAAGAAATGTTTATGTAGAAACGTTAATGAACGTATTTTACTATATTAAAAATATCTAAGCTTAATAAGATATCAGTTAACTGAACTGATGAGGCAGAAAACAGTAAACAATTTTTGATCTTGATATAACCATTGTCATAGAAATCAAAAAGTTGCATAATCAAATGTTAAATGTCTATCACCTCCACATTATTTGCATTTAGTATATGATTTAAAACATTTTAGAAGGATATTTGATTAGCTCTTGATACCTAGCGTATCCTAAAACCATAGTACAGCTGCCACATGAGAACAAGTACCTAAAGTTCTGGCACCAGTCTTGCAGGTGCAGTAAGTACCTAATATTGGGTTAGGTTCTTCTTCCTCATTATTCGGCACAAATGCAATCCACAACTGGTAACGAGTAGCATTTCTGAGGCGAGAATATATCCTTACCCGTATAAAACCGGGTTCGTAGTTTTCATCAAATTGATATTGAACCTGGCGGTCCTCTATTTCATTGTCCTGTATATAAGAAGGAGCAAGCTTTAATTGAAAAATACCTACAGTTAACTCTTTAAGATAGTAATGTGACAAACGTGGGAATGAGGGAACGATAATTTCATTTAAATCAACCCATCTGCCCCTTCTAGCGCGTAAGTTTTCCTCCTCAACCCTGGCTTGAACAACATTTGGCTCTTGAACTTTTTGAAGAATATTTTCAGCTAGCTCATTAGTAGCATCTTGCATTAAAATGGGTGGAAAATATTTATTTATAATTGCTCCAGAAATTTTAAGAAAATCAGCAATATTACAAATGTGGGGTGTTTTTATCTTAAAGCTAAAAAATTTAAAAATTGATTTTAAGTGCCCATTGCATGCTTATACGATGCACCTGGTTTTCGTAACGAGACAACTATCATTAGCCTCTGTTGTGGATAACTGTAGCTAACCTCTGGGCAAAAAGGCTGGCATTTTAAAATTAATACCTAATCTATTTAAAGCAGGAATAGCATCCAAGTACCCGCGGTCGAGAATGAAAATATCTCCTTCATTAAACCATTCACGCATTCCATTCACATCTCTATTCAATTCACTTATAAGTATGTTAGCATCGTTGTTTTCAGAATTTGAGAAATATGGCCCTTGTATGTCTAAAATAAATCCGCTCGGGGCAACAAGCAGAGATGGCTTGATAAGATGTTTACCCTTATAAGTACAGTAGGACTGTCGCAACACTTTAAAACAAGAACTTTTCTCTATTTCTAGATAAGTACAGTCATTATACACTATAACTTGAGGCCGATTCAGGTTTTGATTATATAGACGATTTGCAAAAGGAGTTACATGATTTTCGATGTAGCTGTCTCTTGTTGTAGCAGTAAATCCAATATTTTGTGGTACAAATCTTGCAGAAAGAGATTGTCTACCTAGAGATATAACTAAACTGGCTTGTTGTCTTGTGGAATAATTAAAAATAACCGCTAAAAAACTATCACTAGAACCTTGTCGTAACTTGCACAGGAATGCTAAGAGATCTTTTTTACTTACATATCTCAAAGAATTTCCTATTCTAACGGGGTCACAAAAGTTGAAAAGATTATTAAATTGATCTTTGGTTATAGGAGTCGTGTGGTAGCTTTTTTTCTTAATTTACTTAAGTAATGCTTGTAAAAAAATATAAATCTCATTACCTGCTAATAATGGCCGATTTATATATCGTAACCCAGGGAGCAGAAACTCTAACAGATTACCATTCTCATCCAAATGAATATTACAGCAGTACGTATTTTCTGGCACGTAAAAATATTAATTCTACCTTTCATGGATATTTTATGTATATCATTCCCATTGTTACAAATGCAGCATAAGTGAGTTGACATTTAATTAATCGCAAACAATTTGGGTTATTGTCTATTGCTTGAATTTCCCTTACAATATAAATATTGCAGACATTGCAGATTCGAGTTTCTTCTATTGTCAGGTTGCGTTGACGCACCCTGTATGTAGGATGTTGTAATGACGTGTATTACGTGTTTTGAGTGCGAGTGTATTGAGTTTGAACGAAAAACAAATTTTTTTTTGTGTGTATGCATAACGTATGTGGGTGGGTGATACGCCACTGGAAATTTAGGAGAAATATTATTCAGTATGTAGATACGTGTATTTAAATATTATAGAGACATTGGTTTTGGAATAAATAGATTCTGAGGAATGTAAATGTGAAAAGAAATTTATCGATGGGACGATAATGTTTGCTACTGTTTTGCTACTGTAAGGAATGGAATGTTGGAAGATAGAGGAGTAATTTTGGCCGGAAGATGTAAGTGTATAAGTGTAGAATGTTTTAGAAAATATCTAGAGAAAGATTTGGTATGTTAAATTGTTAATTATAGAAAGTTCTCGTAATGTTGTGCAATAAGTTTTGAGAATACATGTATGTATATGGGATTTGAGACCTTAGACTGTAATTATTTTTGCAAATGTTGCGGAAGAAGGACGAGCGCATGTGGGAGATAAACGTTGAAAGTTGTGTAATGGTCCAGAGTGGCCACTGAATGAATGTGATGACGAGAAATGGCTTCTTCAGGAAGTAATTGGAAAATTTTTAAGTAAAAACAAATATGGCGATTTATTGTAGTTATAAGCGTGGTTGTACAGATGGTAGCATCAGTCGGGACTAAGAAATTTTGAATGAATACCATTGGAGAATATAGCAAGGAAGTCGGACATGTTTAAAGATGGATGGCTTAAGGTATAAATAGGAAAGTCAAAGATTGACGGAAGCTTAAGTTTTGGTTGTTGTTGGTGAGAGCTCGGTGAGACGCGCGCGAGGTGATGTGTGAAAATTAGAATGGGTTGAGTTGGAGTTATATTTGTGAATAATATTGAAGGTAGTCATTGTTTAAACAACTGCGTAACCCGAAAGTGGATGAATCATATAAGACATTCATAAATAAAACAATTAATTAAATTGAGATTGAAGATAAAATCAGTTTGTTTATTTTCAAGAAAGTAAAAAGTGCGTAAGCAGATTTATAAAAGATAACAGTTATTACGTTAAAGTGTTGATGTGCGGCGCGTGAGCTTGTACCGATATTTAGTTAAAATTATTTATGGGACCACCTTTAAGTAAATGAAGTATTTATAATAAATTGAGCCAATCTTAAGGTAATTTTATATGACATTGAAAGTTTATTTGTGTTAAGGAAGGACTAAATTGTCCTAAAGGTTGCGAGAAACTTTTAAGTGGCAACCAAATGTGTACAGTTTATTACGGTTTATTGGAGTGATAACTTCGTATAGTTAGACTATTTGCGAGTGCAGAAAGGAATAATTGTTGGTGAAATTGTGGAGTACTTGTTTTATGTGCCTTCGGGCAATTTAAGGAATACAAATGGACTACAAATAATTGATTTACGGGAAGAAAGAAGAAAGAAAAGCGAAGGATAATGGACAGTCTTTAAGTAAGTATTATATTTAAAAACCTTGAAAATTTAGTAAAGCACGATTATCTTTTTGTTTAGTTGTAATTTGCGTAATGTTTAGTTAATTAATTATTGTTGAAGGTAAAAGATAATCGGTCTCGAGGTATGTTGTATTGGTTGTTTTAGTATTAAGAATTTTTGAAGAAACGCAAATTTGTATTTTCAACCACGCTGTTGTGTATGTAAACATTTGTTTATTATTTTGGTGCAGGACAATATATATTTATCGTTAATTTTATTTTGTTTATTTATCCAGTTATGAGATACATTTGAGACGTTTACTTAATTGGTGACCTACTTTTTTTTTGACAACTTAAATGTAGATTTTGCATATTTTGGTTTCAAGATTAATGAACAACCTGAAAGGTTATATTTGCCAGGTTGATTGCAAAAATTTTCATGTTAGTTTCTTTTAACGCAATACACTAATGACGGATCAGCTGTTAATTAAAATTTCATTAAGTATAACTAGAGATAGAGTTTTGAGAACTTACATATTTACGAATGTCAAATACGATTCAGAAGTATTATAAAAATTAAATTAAATTTAAAAGATATCGTTCATGTTAGGAATATTAAACCTTCAAGGATTATTCTCGTTTGACCGTTTTGCAGCACTTTATCACTATTATATTGGAGTAACAATTATTAAGCCGATGACATTGCTTTCTTTTGATTAGGAATTTTAAAAATTAATTATCGACCATTGAATGAAGAACTATTTATTCATTAATAAGTAGAAATTTAACTTTATATGTATACGAGGGATACGTAGAAAATATAACTGTTGGTTACGTGAATGCAGTTAAAGTTGAATGATAAATTTTGTTTTGGAAATTTTGGTATACGAGGTGTATTCAAAAAGTTTCTAATAACCTGGGTAGTACTAAATATATTTGAGTTTGAGTTGAATTGTTTGGGACGAGTGTTTGTTTTAGAACCCTCGTGTGAAAGTTTACTGAGTAAGCACAATCCTACTTTCCACAATCAAGTAGGGTTAATTAACACCCAGCTTAAGATAATTATTTTAGCAAAGTTTCGATTGTGGTGGCGCCTAGAGACATATTTTCCTGGACTGAGCTGTTTGAATATCGGCGTAAGGTGTTTGAGCGTATTAATCATTCATTTAACTTATTATTTCGACCACGCCCATCTCCCTGTTAGCTGGCTTGGCAACCCGCTTACATTAGTAAGCATACACGACGCCTAGTGCGGTTTGGACGTGTAACACTATTATGACCCGCTCTGGTAGATTTGCTTCGCGGCGACGTGCAATCACAATTTCCTGCTTTCTTGCATTTACCTCACCACTTATTTTCACCATAACCCTAGGAACTAAAGCATTTCCACAAGCAAAACATGGAATTCGATTCATTTTTCACATAAACTCTTCAACGATTTTAATTCAAAAAGTAGATTTGCAACTAAGCATCAACAATATCACTTAATTAGTGGATTAATTTTTGACGTTTCATAGCCACCTACTATATTGTTATTTTATAAGTTTGGGAATAGAAAAAAATAATAATTGTAGTATGAAAAACGGAAAGAAAAGTGCAAAATCAGAAAAAAATCTAGTTGTACGAATAAAAGCAGAAGAAAAAGCACAATACCACATTACGGTTTTGGTTTAAACGAATAAGTAAATACTAAATATAACTTTATTAGAAAATAGTGAGCATAATAAATGAAGCACATCTAACCTTTCTATCTGTCAATCTCCAAAAGCATTGTATTTCGCAACGACATCCAGTTGCAAGGGATTTTTGATGTTAACGGTTTTTTCCGTATCTATATGAAGTTTAAGATATCGCTTTGGTCCTTTGTACTTGGACACCCAGTATCAGTATAAACACATCGTGACTATTATGTAGGTATACACAGTTAGCAAATAGTTTATTTTAATATAGACATTTCAATTAAGTTATCAGAAAATTAACTAGGAAGTATAATAATACTCAATTAAATCTATTAAAGAAATGAAACACTCTGTATAACGGACGTCTAGGGGACTTAACTTGTAATAATAATTTAAATGGAATAGCATCCAATGTGTTAACTTCCATTCACCAAAATATCAAAACAATACCGCCGTATAATTCTTTTCAGATACATATATTTGGTCTCACCCTGTATATCAGGCGTATGTACAAAAATAATGAAAATAAAGAATAGGTTGTAACCAGTAGCACAAAAAAAATAACATTTCACTAAGTTTTGCGTTAATATTGGCAAAAATGTCCATTTTATGATATATTGAAAGTATCAAATAGTGATATTGCAGACCCTGTATATCAAAAACTGTTGAGCTTTGAGCTTTCGGGCAATGAAGACATTTGATCAATTGGTCAAGTTCTAGAACATATCAAAATTTGGTTAAATTCTGACCGAAAGGTATTTTACATTTAAAACGTGCCCCCTCCTTTCTGAATGTGTGTCTTAGAGACACATAATATTAATTATAGGCTCAAACTGTGTGATACGGTTTAAGGGTTAAAAAAAGAGTTGCATAATTGCCCTAAAAATATTTTTTCCAACCACCCACCTAAATAAGACGCTATATTTTGACAGTATTTCGTACCAAAGTGGCTGACTTTGAGATTCTTTGGTGTCTCCATGGCGCTGTACAAAAGTAATTTGACCTTCACTAAACATCGACTTTGTGTGAACGTTCATGGGATGTTATTACCTCAACACATACAATTTTCGCGTGTTCATCACAAACCACATGGCAAGTGTAAGTTTATTGATATGTTTTGAGTGAATATTTTCTATAATCAGATATCGACATTTGCTGTGGCCGGTGGCACCATCTATCTTCACAATATTTCACTAACATCTGCCCCTTTGAAAATGTAGCATAATTACGGTGACCATACGTACTTATTTTAGTAGGACAGTACTTTCTTTTCTGCCAGTGTCCTAAGGTCCTTAATAGAAGCATGAAGTACACTAAAATGTACTTTCTTTTTCTTGAAGATGCAAATATCTCAAATAGGTATACCAAAATATTTATTTTTTATTTAAAAAGAATGCTTATCGGTGATTCACTGATCATGATGCAATAACGACGTTAAGAAGTTGTTGAGAATGTTCGCGTAGTTTGTTTCCCGAACGTTCCAGTCCGCCTTCGATAATCCTAGACGCACAGCCCAGAATGCTCCGCGACTGGAACGTGCGAGAATCGAAGCGAAGTTTAGCGAGCCGCATATAAATAGCGACAGCGCTCGGACTAAGACTAAACAAGTTCAATTCTACACGAGTTCTACCGTTCGACAGCAAGCGAACATATTATTTGTTAATTGTTTTTGTTGAATGCAGTCTGGTTTTCTGTGCTGGTTTCGCTTACTAAAAAGCAACGTCGTTTGATTTCAGTTACCTACTTGTGCATTATTTGCGTAAACATGGCACCGCCTCGAAGAAAGTGTCATTTTAATTTGGAGTTACAGAAAGAATATCCGTTTATGAAAATAAAAATAAATTGAGTCCGCATATTGTGTACTGTGAAATTTGTAGAAGTGATGTTGATATTTCCAACAGTGGTCGCAGCAATATTAAGGCTCATCTAACCAAGAAAAAGCATACATTAGCTGCAAATACGAAGTCTAAAAGCGCTACACTAAACACTTTTTCAAAAGTGAAAACTTCAGCTCTGAAAATATGTTAATTGCAGCCAAGGAAGGTACTTTCGCGTATCATACGATCAAGCATCAGCAGAGTTTTAGATCTTTGGATTGCACATCAAAGCTAATAGCGAACATGTTTGAGCCCAAATTTATGGCAGCTCGAACCAAAACTGAAGCCATTGTAAAAATGTTTTTGCTAAAGAATCCCAGTTGCGATTGGAACTTCATCTACACAAAGCACATTTTGTTAGCATCATGATCGATTCGTCCAACCACAAAGAAATTAAAATAGTACCTTTATTGGTGAGATACTTTAATTGTGAAAAAGGTATTCAAGTGAAATTACTTCAGTTGCAAGACTTACCTGGTTGAACATCAGAACAGTTAAATAATTATGTGTTTAATACTTTGAAAACCCACAATTTAGTGGACAAGTGTATTGGATTAGCTGCTGATAATACCAATACAAATTTTGGCGGAATGAAAAGAAAGGGAGTAAACAACCTATTTGCAAAATTGAATGATTCTCGTGGCAAACCTCTGGTTGGCATTGGTTGTGTTGCACACATTTTGAACAATTGCGTACAAAATGCTACGGACGTCTTACCAATTGACGTTGAGGTTATTGTTGTTACGTTATTTAATCATTTCTATATTTATACAGTAAGAGTAAATCAACTTAAACAATTCTGCGACTTTGTTAATGTTGAATACAAAAAGATGTTATCATTTTCTAAAACAAGATTTTTAAGTCTGATGCCCGCAATTGAACGAATTCTACAAATGTACGAACCGTTGAAAGCATACTTTTGTCTATTGAAAATTGTCCAATGATTTTGAAGCAATTTTTGAGTGTCGCACCAGCGAAATTTGGATGTGGTTTGTACACAACATTGCTTCTATGTTTCACAAAGTCATATTAAAGGTAGAGGGTGACAAAATATGCGCAACAGAGGCCGCTCTAGAGTATTTCGATCTTCAAAATAAGCTTGAAAATCGTTTGAATGAATTATTTTGCCGCTTAAAGTAAGAGAATCCTTTTACAACTTGACAATTGGGAAGGTTGTTTAAACTATCGAGATGACTTCATCTCATAGGTTAGATTATTTTATTCAAATTGTGTGAGTTACTTAAAGAATTGGAGTACAAATTTAAATGAATTAAGGCTCTTTGAATGGATAAATTTGAGAAACCAAGTTTCATGGAATCAAATTTTGTGTTCATGTGCTGCTTTTAAAGACTACTTGGGTTCGACACTGAATGAGGACGAACTCTTCGATGAAGTTAGTCTATTACAAGCTAAACTGTCAGAAGATAAAATTGCCGAGTGGAACTCGAAAAATATAGCTACCGAAGATCGATGGGTTGAAGTATTTAAATGGAATCAAGTGTCTGGATCAAGTGAAGATTTCAAAAATTGTGAGATTTTATGTCAGTTTATTTTTTTTCTTCCTGGAACAAGTGCGTCAATTGAGCGACTATTCTCTAATATTAATAACTACTGGAGTGCAGAAAAATCGCAAATGAAAATATCGACACTAGAAGCTGTGATGCAAGTGTACACAAACTTCGATGAGACGTGGAGTGAAATGTTCCAGTTTTTGAAGACCAGAAAGCAAATTTTGGAATCTATCCTAAGCTCTCAAAAATACGATTGGCACAAAGGGGGTCCCCTTTGATGGCGTTGCAGGCACGTCAAAATAATTAATAACATTACACATTTCTGCCAGAGTATTTTATGTGTTTGTATTTTTTCTAATATAGGAATATAGGTACATATATTATGTATATGCATGTGTCATTAAAAATTATTTTATTTTTTATTCTCATTTTGATGCTTGGCTATGTCACTCTACATTTAGTTCTTTGATTTGTCCGTTTTTATCTATTCCTAATACAACTTTTTGTTACTTTTTATTTCTGTACTTATTTTTCTGAAAATAAATATGGTCACCCAAAGCATAATACTCATTTTGTATAAAATAACATTGTCTGATACTAATAGCGACATAAATAAGGGGTTCCCAAAAACATAGTGAACTACAAATAAATGACTGAATATAAAGATGAAGGTGCTGGAGAAAAAATGTATGTTTTAGTCATACAAAAATGCATTTTCTGGACTCGGAAGATTGCTGGACTCCGCTTTACGTCATCCAGAAACTTTCATCCTCGTCCCGAAAATTGACATTTTTTGTACTAATGAAACAAATAACTATTTTCATTTATTTTAATTTCCACTTTGTAGGTTGGAAGATTGTGTATTGTTCCACACCTGATATTTCAATTTATATTGGACAATTGTATATGTTCCATACACAAGTTGAGCACAGTAACTCCGTTTTACGGTATTTAACTTTAACCAAATTAATTCTTTTACTCTCCAAAATCATCAATTTTCTTAATAGAATAAAAGCTACAGATATCACGCAGTAGTTTCATAACAAAAAAAAAACCGCAGTAATTTTAGTGTAATCAAAGATGGCTGCACAAAAAGAACTTAATTTCTCAGACAGACTGTCGGCAAATCTGTTTTTTTTTCGTAATTCATAAAACTGTAATTTAGCATAGTAATTTTTCTCTTCTATTGTAATTAAAATCGAATAATAAATGTAATTGTATTGTAATACAAGGCTTGTGCAAATATGTGTAATGAAACATAATTCATATAATCAATGAATAACAACTACTGCCTTGTATTATAATTTGAAGAGGTCTATACAATGAAAAAATAGAGAATACCTACATCTAAATTACACAACAAACACAATTCTAAATGTTTTTAGTTTTTATGAATGAATGTAGTGAAAGTATTACACTGCATTCATTTTTTAATAAATAACTATTATTATTTTGCGCACAGAGATTATTTACCCTAATGTTTTTATTTATTATTATTAACATCATGGTTGTTCTTGAGAATGTGAATATTTTAAAAGGCCTACTATTGAATATTATACATAATTATCACGACTTGATTCTGTGTTATGCTCCCAATACAATTAAATTATGCGCCACGTACCTACGACGTAGCAGACCATTTTGATGATAATTTTAATGTAGAGCGATAAAACGCTTTTTGCAAAGTAAGTTTTCCTTTCTGCAAATTACATAATATCTGATCTGAATTGGTTAAAAGGATAACAGTTACTAAACTTTCGGTAGTCTGGTGTTATTGATTTTTCCTCTAGTGGGACCCAGCGGGCCCCACATGTATAGCACAATGAAAACGTGGGAAAGCGTTTTAAATAATTGTAAATTAACGAAAATATCAGGTGTCTCCGATAGTTTTTCAGTTTTGTTTCTAATTTTGTTCAGCAATTATTTAATAACTTTATTAAGAAACTCTCTTTAAAACATAAAACTACAGTTACAGGGAATTAATAAAATTATATCATTGAGATGTCACCCATTTCACCGCTGGCACTCCTCAAAACATATCCTTAAATTTTCCCATTACGCTTCTGCATAATTCACGAGTAATGGTTTTCAATCTCTTCCTGGATACGAATTTTAAGCTGAATTAAATTTGCTGGGGCGTGATTATAAACTCACAAAAGAAAGAAACATTTGGAGCGAAGTCCGGACTTTTTGTTGCCAGTTCATGTTGCGTCTTCTTGATATCAATTTATCCGGGAACAATACAGCTAGTGTTGCAGTATTTGATGTGTGACTAGTAACCCATCTTGCTGAAACCACTACTGCTCATTAAAATTGTCAAATTCTTGGAGGGCAGGTCCAAAAGAAATCACGACATACATGTTAGAATTGACCGTTACTGTTTATCCTTTGTTATTTTCAAAAACGTATGGGACAATTATGCTTCTGGAGAATATTGCTGCCCAAACAGTAACTTTAGGGCTATGTAATGGAATTTGATGTTTCTCCCGGGGATTTCCTTGTAACCAAGAACGACGATTTTGCTTATTGACGTATCCATGCAAATGAAAATGTGTCAAATTGTCAAACATTTGGTGACAAACGCCAAACGATCTTTTAATCCTTGCATTGGGTTTGGAAAGGCTGTAGTTTCAGAACTTATTTAAGATGCGAAAAACGCTAAACTTATGTAACTGCAGAACCCAAACTTGTTTTGATACTGACCTGCGTGGATGTTGAGCAACTGCATCGTGAACACGGTCAATATTTTGATTAATGCGCACAATTTTTAGTCGTACCACTTTCTTCAAATTTCTTTCAGGAAGTGCATAACAAACACGAAACCGGTGCCGAATTGCGATTTAGGTATGATTGGATTAAGAATAAAACTGAGGGCACATAGCGCACGTTGTTGGACGTCGATCCGATCCATTGTGACATTTGTCAATTCCAACATTAAATTTCCAAAGTATCCCGTTGCAAACAATCAGGTAATCTGATATCAACAGCCTGTAAGGGTATAAATAAAATAAAAGTGCAAAATTCTGTGACAAATAAGTTATCAAGTTGCAAAAATGGAATAAATTATATACACCACTATTTAACATTATTCATTGTTGTAGCAATCGTTTAGGCGAGTACTCATTATGCTGATATAGACCAAGTGTCAAGGCCAACTGGCAAAGCCAGTTGCCGCTGCCACACACAACTCACTGTGCCTATATTGGAAATGTATACCGACGAGGACTTGCTTGTTGTTGCTGCATACATAATGGTTGGATCCGTAGAGGTAGATATCAATATAGAGGGAGTGAACTGAAAAAAGGATTTACGATATGCACGAATATACAGACTTTGAGGTGGTTTTCAGAACTTGTTCCCAATGGCCAGTACTGATTTTGAGATTAATCTTAATTCACTGGGGTGATACTCTGCCAGAGGGACACTAGATTCCAGCTCATGAACGTCATCTTGCGGTTTTTAGCAATAGGAGATTCCTACCTTTCATTGATGTACATGTTCAAAATTTTGAAGTAAGCCATTTCGAGCACTACTTCAACCATTTGTGATGCTTTGGTCAACGTCTTGCAAGATTATATTCAGGTAAGAAACTAAACTACTAATTAGCATACTTTGATTTATTTATATAGTTATATTTTATATTATCAGTAGGGTATCAATATAATCGCTGTCATTAGTTTCAGAATAATAAGAATCTGAAAGCAAGGCAGGGAACATTGCAAAGTGTTGAGGGTGATAACCTGGTGTAGGCACTCCGTTTTGGTACATGATACGTATGAAAAATTGAAAAAGTACCAGTGATAAACATGTACATGAATACACCGAAGATGGGCGACTGTGGGTACATGTGTACTAAAGGAGATTGCTGTGAGGAACATCCGCGGTATCAGGTCTAATCTTAATGCTATTCACCGACAACTTGATCAATTACAACCTGATATTTTGTTTTTATCTGAAACACAAGTCTCCTCTGAAAGCTCCGAGTCGCCCGACTTGCAAATTCCTCAATACCACCTTCACTCTAACTTTCGATATAAAGGAGGCGTATGTGCCTACATCAAGGACAGAATTGCTTGCAAGAGGGTTTCTTCCTTAGAAAATAAAAATTTTGACGTGATTTGGTTTTTATAGGTCTCCTAATGACAGTAAGTTTCAAGACTTCTTCCATTCCTTAATACGAAAGTTGACTATCTCCTGTCTCAGTTTCCATCTTGCGATATCTCAATTGTAGGCGATTTCAATGTTCATAACTCTAATTGGCTTCAGTTTTCATCTACTACAAGTCCCGCTGGTCATAGTGCAGAATCATTTATTTCATGTGATCTCACACAAATGATTTCTGAACCCACAAGAAACCCTGATAACCCTAACCATACTCCACACCTTCTAGATCTCTTTCTTACATCAAACCCTCTTGTTTATAAAACTTCCGTTCTTTCGCCTTTAGGTCTTTCCGACCATTGTCTAATAGAAAACTAGAAAACATTTCTACTGTACCTAATTCCACTGTTGTTCGCAAAACCGATAAAACCTTGTGGGGTTTTAAGTCAGCTCGATGGAGTGATTTACGGGATTTCTTAGCAAACTTTCCATGGCGTGAATATTGTTTTAAATTGTCCTCTCCTTCGGATATCGCTCTTTCAGTATCTGAAGTCATCCTCATGGGAATGGAGTTATACATTCCCAAAACACAGTACCGTATAGGTCATTCACGTTCCCAACCCTGGTTCAATAAGGCTTGTGCTGATGCAATATTTAAAAAAAATAAATATTACATTAAATGGAAATCTAATAAATCGTTAGACAGTCATGTAGAACACGTTGGTGCTAGAAATATCTGCAAAAGTGTCATCACTAAAACTAAAAAGTTGTTCGAACAACGAAAATGCAATAAACTAGCTACATCTCCTTTAGGCAGTCGTAAATTTTGGTTTTTAGCTAAAGCCATTAGTAAAAACTTTGAAACATCTTCATCCCCCCCCCCCCCCTGACATCCATTGACGGATCGGTAGTTGCTGATTCTGTAGACAAAGCCAATGTTTTTGTGGATTTGTTTGCATCAAACTCATGTCTCAATGATTCTGGAAAAGATGTGCCCCTAGTCAACTCTTCCTCATACGCTATGAAACCAATTCATTTTCGGTACAAGCTCTTGGAATCGATCATCACTAGGCTTGATATCAATAAGGCGACTGGCCCAGATGGTATCCCAGCTATTGTCTTAAAGAAATGTTCCCCCGAACTAGTACCAGTCCTATCTAAGCTCTATACGATGTCTTCTGGGGAATTCTCTTCATCATGGAAGTTAGCAAATGTTCAACCTATTCCCAAAAAAAGCAATAAAACCGATCCCCCAAACTACCAACCAATTGCCATCACTTCCATTTTGTCTAAAATCATGGAAAAAGCCATCAATCAGCAACTGCTCACGTTCCTTGAAACTAACAAACTCTTTAGTGACCACCAATATGGGTTTAGGCCAAGTCAACAGGTGATCTTCTTTCATATGTGGCCCAAGTTTGGAACAATACAGTAGAACAGTCCATTGAAACAGTTGTAGTTGCTTTAGATATTTCAAAGACATTTGAGACTGTAGTTCATCTCAGTCGACTCATAGTGATAATCCACCTTCTGTGTTAAATCAAGAAATTAAAGCTGAAATGGCAAATTCAATCCACAAAGACATTCAACGTATTCTCGAATGGGGAAGAAATAATCTAGTTAAACTTAATGCTAACAAAACTCAGTGTTGCCTTGTGTCCGCCAAAAAAGATCGATAATTTCCTGTTGTAAGCACGAAAGGCTCAGTTCTTAAGTTTTCAGTCCGTTGGGTATGACTGTATCTTCAAATCTCTCATGGGTTGACCATTTTCTATCAGCTACCAAAACAGCTGCTCGTAAAACAGGCTTTTTGTACAGATCTAAGCAGTACTTTACCTCTCGACAACTCCTTCTGCTGTATAAGGCCCACATTCGGCCTCATCTGGAATATAATTCTCACATCTGGGTTAGTGCTCCCCAATACGCTCTCGATATCGTTGATCGTATTCAAAAGAGAGCGATTAGGCTTATAAATGACCCGTCCTTAACTACGCACATACAGTCCCTTGGGCATAGAAGGATGGTTTCAGTTCTTTCTTTGTATTATCGTTATTACAACGGCAATTGTGCTGCTGAATTATATTCTTTGATACCATCTCGGGCTATCTTTGCGAGAAACACTCGGTTCGCTCATTCACATCATCAGTGTGCAGTACAAATCTCCACTTGTCGTACCGGGCGCAATCCACATTTTTCTACACCTCTAAACTCTGGAATGATCTCCCTAGTTCCTGTTTTCCTCTCACTTATGATATGAGAAAATTTAAGGTAGCTGCTCACAGGCATCTATTGGCAATTCATTATCCCTCTATCCATCCTCCTAAGTGATTCTGAGTGCACGATAGGCCAAATTTAGCCTGTTCAGGTCCACAATCATAAAAAAAAATCTCAGCATCAAAAAAACATTGCTAATTATTTGCCTCTCAACTTTCCTAGCGTAAAGTGATGAGCGGTCACGTATTTTCATACCTATTTGCTCTCCAAACACAGATTTCTTACAGATTCCCTGCTTAAATATCTTTCATTATAGCATGAGCTTTTTGCATTACCATCTGTATATTGTTTCAGGCACCCAAAAATGATTCTGAATGGAACGTACGCAAATGTCGGTTGTCAACGTAGAATAACGGACGGAGGTATATTTAGTGAAACTAAATTCACAGTCTAGAAGATAATACAATGAACCTTCCCTACTCATGTGCGCTTCCTGGAAGAAATGATACTGCACTGTTCGTTTCTATTACCGATGATGCGTTCTCTCTCTCAGACAATTATATGAAGCCCATACACAAGATGAGGGTTCAAGAATTTTCAATTACCGCCTAAGTAGAGCACGTAGAGAATACTTTCCGGATAATATCTTCTGTTTTTCGCACACTTAAAAAACCAATTTTGTTGAAATCGAAAATGCCCAAAAAGTTGTGCTGGCCATACTTTATGTACACGATTTTCTAAACAAAAGCAGGTCTAAAGTAGTTTACAACCATAATGGAGCTTTTGATACGGACTGCTCAGGTACTAGTCGAAGTCGTCCAGGAATATGGAGACCAGCTCCTTCATCACAAGGGTTCATCAACATTCCTAGGGTGCCAAGCAGAAGTACAATCGATGCACACTTAGAAATGAATTTGCTGAAATTTTTATTTTTCCGGAGGGGTTATGGATCGTCAGCAAATGTTTGAGATGTAAAAAGGAACAAAACCTGGTAAACATTCATGAGAGGATATACGGACGTACAAAATTGTACATAATTCAAAGAAATTACTTTGAAAATCCTACCTGTGTTTGTCATTTCTATCTTTCAGGAACTTCATACTCTGATACGCAAACCATTTGCTGTTGTACACTTCTTAACTTCCAGTAAAAAGTTACAGATTAAATTTTTCATTTTCCTTTCAACGCCATCCTTTTATTGCGATCTTTATATTCTTTCAATCTGCAATTTCACGTAACGGGCCGATCGCGATACAAGTGATCACTTTCTCATTTGACTATTCCATTTTTTACACAATATGTGTGATAAATAAATAAATGCTTGCTACGACGGTCGGGAATTACTTGAGGCCGTCGGAGGTCAATTGGCATTCGCGCACTACACTTGCTTCCTTTGATTTGGACCGGCAGTCGTCGGGTTCGGGTTTGGCATACCATCTGGTACTATTTTGACAACTGGTACGAACCGACAAAAATGTTCGCCTTACTCTTGGCTTTGCTGTTGATTCTCATTTCCGGCAATAATTTTCCTAGAAATATCGGATTTGGCTTGTTATGTGGCATATATCGGGTTAATGAAAACGCGACACTACAAATGGAATTGGCATGCGCCACACATTTTCTTCTCACCTAGCTCCTAGTTAGCGCAATTATTACTTCTGTAAATCGCTTCATCATACCCAATATTAAGTAGAGACTAGAATGGGGTCAGTGGCTACGTTTTCGAATTGGTGGAGGCGCCATACGATTTTGCAGACTTGTGAACAGTACCGACACTCTCTTTAATGAAGTTATAGAATGTAACCATTTCGGGTTTTTGCTTACTCTCTGTCGATGTATAAATGGTGGGATCATGAGGAAGTGTAGATCACATCAATACGTCTTTCTACTTTTTCCTTGTATGACACCATTGTAATTCTTTTCTTTTAACCTAAGATACTGGACGGTACTGCTCTTTGTTCTCAGTGATACAGGGTGGCCAGATTTCGAGCGAATTGTAGGTAAAATATACGAAGGAATAGAGATACACATATACTGATATAGATGCCATGAGTCGGATTTGAATGTATACCTTTTGTGGCTTGTCAATTGTTTTTTTATCTCTTTTTATCTGTTCGTTATCCTTCTATTGTCAATTTTTGCCTATTTCTAAAAATATTATGATTTACTTGTTTGACGAGATACAGGAACAATACAGAAGATATGGTTTATCTAATTTTTAGCGTAGCTTGCGACGGTTTAGTCAAAAAGGAAATATAGTGTAAAGTTTTTAGTTTATGGCATAAACGAATGTTTTCTTAAACGCGAGCCATATGTTACTTTTCTTCCATTGACATGGAATGCTTTTCAAAAATGTAAACACGATAATATTAACTTTAATAACTAAAAGTACCATATAAGCACTGCAGTAATTGATATATTTTAAGCCGGCCTTGACATTATGCTGTGTTGCCATATCTAGCCATGGTTGGAAACTTTTGCTGATTAACTTTCTTGAAATTTAAAGCAACTAAAGATATATTCGGAAAATGATGTGTAATGTTCCAAAGAGCCAAAAAATAAAGTAGTTTAATTTATCGAATACGTATGATTTTGCAGAATCTTGACAAATATGAAAAAAAAAGAATTTAATAACTAACGTCTTTTCAGATACATTCATATATACTGTATTTGCTTTTGTAAACTGACATGGCAATTCGAATAAGTAAAAAAAATGATTCCTAAACAGTTTTAAACAAAATAATGAAGCGCATTTTTTGGGCAATACAAAGAATCGTTCTGTAAACCATATTACGGAAAAACATTACAAAAACAATAGATAACATACATTTTTTTGTTTTATTTTGACGTTTTCAAAAATTAATTATGGATAATGATAATGATAAAGATAATGATAAAGATAATGATAAAGATAATGATAAAGATAAAGATAAAGATAAAGATAAAGATAAAGATAAAGCTAAAGATAAAGATAAAGATAAAGATAAAGATAAAGATAAAGATAAAGATAAAGATAAAGATAAAGATAAAGATAAAGATAAAGATAAAGATAAAGATAAAGATAAAGATAAAGATAAAGATAAAGATAAAGATAAAGATAAAGATAAAGATAAAGATAAAGATAAAGATAAAGATAAAGATAAAGATAAAGATAAAGATAAAGATAAAGATAAAGATAAAGATAAAGATAAAGATAAAGATAAAGATAAAGATAAAGATAAAGATAAAGATAAAGATAAAGATAAAGATAAAGATAAAGATAAAGATAAAGATAAAGATAAAGATAAAGATAAAGATAAAGATAAAGATAAAGATAAAGATAAAGATAAAGATAAAGATAAAGATAAAGATAAAGATAAAGATAAAGATAAAGATAAAGATAAAGATAAAGATAAAGATAAAGATAAAGATAAAGATAAAGATAAAGATAAAGATAAAGATAAAGATAAAGATAAAGATAAAGATAAAGATAAAGATAAAGATAAAGATAAAGATAAAGATAAAGATAAAGATAAAGATAAAGATAAAGATAAAGATAAAGATAAAGATAAAGATAAAGATAAAGATAAAGATAAAGATAAAGATAAAGATAAAGATAAAGATAAAGATAAAGATAAAGATAAAGATAAAGATAAAGATAAAGATAAAGATAAAGATAAAGATAAAGATAAAGATAAAGATAAAGATAAAGATAAAGATAAAGATAAAGATAAAGATAAAGATAAAGATAAAGATAAAGATAAAGATAAAGATAAAGATAAAGATAAAGATAAAGATAAAGATAAAGATAAAGATAAAGATAAAGATAAAGATAAAGATAAAGATAAAGATAAAGATAAAGATAAAGATAAAGATAAAGATAAAGATAAAGATAAAGATAAAGATAAAGATAAAGATAAAGATAAAGATAAAGATAAAGATAAAGATAAAGATAAAGATAAAGATAAGATAATGATAATGATAAATGATAATGATAATGATAAGATAATGATAAGATAAAGATAAAGATAAAGATAAAGATAATGATAATGATAATGATAATGATAATGATAATGATAATGATAATGATAATGATAATGATAATGATAATGATAATGATAATGATAATGATAATGATAATGATAATGATAATGATAATGATAAAGATAATGATAAAGATAATGACAAAGATAATGATCGATAATGATAAATGATAATAATAGACATTTTAAGGGAACAAATGACAAGAGATGGAAAACAATTGATAAGCCACAGAAGGTATTCTTTCAAATCCGAGTCATTACATCTGCATGAGTTTTTGTCTATCTTTACTCCTTCATATGCTTTACTTTTTTTTATGATTGTGGACCTGAACAGGCTAAATTTGGCCTATCGTGCTAAAGCACTCAGGAACACTTAAGAGGATGGATAGAGGGATAATGAATTGCCAATAGATGCCTATGAACAGCTACCTTAAATTTTCACAATAGCCGTTGTAACAACGATAATACAAAGAAAGAACTGAAACGATCCTTCTATGCTCAAGGGACTGTATGTGAGAAGTTAAGGGTCATTTATAAGCCTAATCGCTCTCTTTTGAATACGATCAACAATATTGAGAGCGTATTGGGGAGCACTAACCCAAAGGTGAGAATTTTATTCCAGATGAGGCCGCATTTGGGCCTTATACAGCAGAAGGAGTTGTCGAGAGGTAAAGTACTGATTAGATCTGTACAAAAAGCCTATTTTACGAGTAGCTGTTTTGGTAGCTGACAGAAGATGGTCAACCCATGAGAGATTTGAAGATACAGTCATACCCAACAGATTAATAGAGTGTGAAAACTTAAGAACTTACAACAGGAAATGATTGATCTTTTCGTGGCGGACACAAGGGCAACACTGAGTTTTGTTAGCATTAAATTTAACTAGATTATTGCTTCCTCATTCGAGAATACGTTGAATGTCTTTGTTGATTGAATTTGCCATTTCAGCTTTAACTTCTTGATTTGACATAGAATGTGGATTATCACATTCGCTCGAAATCTGGCCACCCTGCACATAGTGCTTAGTAGCGGTATTTTTTTGTTTTTTTCCGCACACTGCCGACAGCAACCCGATACATAAAGCTATAACTAGTGAGTCTGTTGTCAAACGTAATATTCTGGGCTCTCCTTGATAGTGATATATAATTACCAATACCACAGCTTCAGACGCGGTCCTTTTCATCAAACATCAAACTATAGAGCTACATAAATTCCTATATTAACAACATAAAGACTCATGTCCTCAGTCAGAGAAAAGATGTATATGCCATTTTAGCTGATTTATTTGGTATGGATTGAGGAAAAGGACAAATATCACGAAACGTTTCCAATTTCTCATGGACCATTATATAAATGCTGGGAGAACAGACATGAATACAACTAGCAACGAATGCTGCTTGTACTTGTTGGTGAGTAGAAGTACGGGACGCTCTCCCACCACTTTCCATCTTCGAACCACCGGTGACTCACGCTTCTTCCTAAATCCCGCTCACTTTTACGCCTAAGCCTCGACTCTCGATCTTCTTTTTCGACGCCATTTTCAACTCCTATTTTACTTTCAATTTCAACCTCCATTTAGAGCTGTTTTGGTACTTGCATGCCCTATTTTCAATTTTTACCCGTACTTAATGCCTTTTTGGCTATGCGGATAGGCAAGCTACACAGTGATTTTGGATTTCTTCTCTAATTGTTACTGATTAGTCCTCATACCGCCCAGTTCTGATTGCTCTCCACCTTTACTCCCACTCCTCACCCCAGTTCTTTCTCAACTCCTCGCACCATTTCCTGTTCCATTCCATGAACGACACGTGTTCAGGTATCTTGTTTACCAGTTTAAGAGTGGTCCCCCAATTATTTTTAGAAATAAATCAAAATATGTTACGAAAATTATCTTTAGGTTAAAGTAGTAAAAATTATCTGTTTGAATTAATGATAAAGATTTGAAAATTATCTATTTTCAAATGTTGTAACACAAATCTGTCAAAGCACAATTTTTTTGATTTCGTGCATCCAATTTCGGCCTGTATAATTTTTTTTCTTGCAACAAACTTCCGTTAATGTACGCAAATTCTAAAATATATTGATGCGCCTGCAAACAAAATCTTACGTTTTCATGTATTTATTTGTGTACCACCACGGGCCTTATTTCCATGATAGTAGGTACAGAACGTACCCATAATTGCTCCTCAATTTATACATGTTTCAGCTGTTTTGGTATATTTTCTATATTAGTTTGTAGGTGTGTGTGTTCAGTAATTTTTAAAATACACCACAAGATTGCGCAAACTGCGTATTCAAATTTAATTATATCACAAAATAGGAGCATACTAACGAGGCAAATTTTTTGTGTTGGCTTATTACAATCCCACAGAACAATTCCGACTGACAGGCTTTAATATAGCACAATTTAGTATGTATAACCCAGCAGCCAGTAAAAGTAGTTAGAGCAATTTGGGTAAGTGGTCAAAAGATTTATTATTTGCTCTGGCTAGTATAAGTGTTGGTAAGAATAGCTTTTTTAGTAGTAATAGTAAGCGGTTTTTTTTTCTAAAATAAAACCCAAATAAGGAGATGAGCTAAACGATTTTAGTTAGCACAGAGAAGTGAAAACAAGAAATTAAGTCTGCTGTAAATAATAATTGTTTTATTCAATAATAACAGAAATGAGTGTATACTTTAGATTTTAAATACTAACCCAAATTAATGGCATACTACCATGAATATTAAATTCGAAAACGACCTATCAAAGGTAGTTAAAAAAAGTCTGCAGAAAACAAGACACACATCAGCCACTGTTACTCAACGCAATAGTTGTAAGTAAAAATAGAAGACGTAGACCGTTGAGATCAAAGGTATAGGTAATAACGTAGCTAAAAACTTAATTATATTACCGCAAGCAAACCGAGCCCCGCGTGTGACCGTCTGTATTTAAAGTTAATAATACAGAACAAATAAATGCTCGTGGCACAAGTTTATAACCCAACTAAAAACAAAATAAAAAAACAGATATAAAATGAAGATTACATTCAACTTATTTCTGCAGAATCCTAAATACGAGAACACAGTATTTGAGTCACAATGTATAAATTTAGTGATACATGAGCCACAGTAATATTCTATTAATGTAAACTGACAGTTAAAACCAAATAAATAACACTAAATAGCTTAAAGTAACCCACTGTATTCACTTTGTGATCTACATCATTTCAACCAAACCGGCAGTAGTTTGATGTTATATAATTGGTTAGCACCACCTTCAGATAAACGCCCAATGGAATAATGTAAGCCTTAAAACAACCTTTTACAATGTCTCCAAATAGACAGGCGACAGTTCATCAATAGTCTGTAGATGATAGAATTAATATTTGCAGTAAATAATCGTGAGAATAACCAGAATCTAAGCATGTAATTTGAGTGACAATTGTAGAATTTATAATTATAAAAGTCCTAATGCAATTTAAGAAATAATATTGAGGTGTACTTAAAGAAAATGTAATGAACTAATTACTCACCATGTTGAGATAAGATGTTATATAGAAAAACTGTACATCGGAGTTAAGCTTGATGAAAACAGAATGTATCAAAATCCTTTATCCAAATAAATGGTGCTTAGAGTATATCCCAATTTAATTTTGGTTGATTAATATACATTAAGCAAAGAAAATTCGAAGCGCGTGGTTTTCAATTAACCTTTCGGATATTATGACACATATTTAACCTAACTTTACAAAAAAACTTCGAGTAAAATATGATAAATTAAATTACGCACGTCACAAACTAATTATATTACAAGATAGCGCTTCTGGCTTTTAAGCTATCCCACAAGATGGCATTATAAACTATATACTAATTTCTAATTATACCACAAGATGGTACTAATAGGGTTTAAGTTATATTACAGGAATGAGTATATAAACTATATGCTTACACAACTGCTACTAATTACAATGACAAGTTCTAGCTAATAATACTCCAAAGTTGTGTTACAATACGTATAGTAACTGACTTTTCATCCATTAAAAGGGAGCGAGAGAAAGAGAAACCCCCAAATGCTAGAAAGAGGTAACCCTACGTTAGAAATGGCCTCAGGCGGAAGACCCTAGTGGACCGCTGATGATGATAGCGTAGCTATCGAAACGTGTTCGGTGTTTTTTAATTTTGTGTGGTACGTGGGCGTATTTTGTTTGTTACAGATCCTGCCACAGTTCGAGTGCCCCGATTTTTCAAGGAAGATCAAATGTTAAAAATTGGAACCAGATGAAGTTCTAGTTATTGAACGCTACCCACTCATACTAAAAATGGGGGACATGAGGAGCCCCACGTGTTTTAAATAGAAACATGGAAAACTCTCTAGTTGTTGGGGTCCGTGTACGTCGTGGAGTGGATAAGAAGTGGGACATGGAGTGAGCTGGATAGGTGTAGTAGTTGGGCGAGGACCAATCAAAGGCAAAGACGGAAGCCCCAAAATAACGAAAGTAGTAGACAGGCACCTTGGCCGCCATCTTGGATTTTGACGTCACAAGACCGCCCACGTGGGGGACCGCACTTTCCACCCTTATTTTTACTCGCTTACGTGTAGAACGTATTTTTTACACACCCACGTGTGAGACCGTATTTTCAACCCCTGCTGGAATTTTCATCCCTAATTATTTTTTACATACATTGACGTGTGAGACCGCATTTTCAACCCTTTCTTATGGTTTCTTTTCGAGGTCAACCCTAATTAGAGCCTTTTTTGCACATGCTCACGTGAGGGACTGGGACTGGTCTTGGTGCTGGGAGCTGGATCTGGACCTAGGTCATGGACTTGGAGTTGGTCTTAGGGTTATTTTTGATGTTATTAAGGTCCTTCTGACTATATTAATAGCAGTGGCCCTGGAGGTTAGGCAAATGCACACGCTTACAATGTTGAAAATTGCATAATTAATAAGATATTATTATTAAAATTATCGGTCCTATTGCTTTAAACTGGAAAAATGCTATTGGATGATCTTTTACCTATACGAGAAAACGTTGTATTTCTAATAAGGAGGTTCTTGTACGACACGTGTAGGGCTTCGCAACTTGTTCTAAGGCCCTCGCCCTATGGCCGGAGATGATGTGGGAACCTAACCTTATAAGATAAGTGTAGAGCTTAGCCCCTATCGTGGCCCTCTTGATGCAATTGTATGCTGTTCGAACTTAAGCTTACAGCTGTAGGCCTTCGCTCCGTCATACAAAATTGTATTCTAATAAGGAGGTTCTTGTAAGGCTGGACTTGTATCAGGGTCTGCGCCCTGGCCCCTTTGAGTAAAAATTGATTTTAGCGCCATCTAGTGGCGTATAGACTAATGAACATTTTTTATAATAGAAGCTGATAATGCACACCTCTCTCTTCCTCTATTTTGCTTATTCCTCCCCCTCTCTCTTTCTCTCACACACACACACACACACACACACACACACACACACACACACACACAAACAAATCGATTAATTAATCAATCTCAAACAAATCACGATCGATCATCAGATAAAACTCAATCAATCAACCGAAATTATATCTTACAGTTTGCGGAAACCAGATTACAGTTCAAACTGAATGCATTAAAGTCTAATTAAATATGACGTGAAATAATAAATAATTTCTACCCTAATGCAATGATGCTTTATGTATAGGCAGATCCTCTAAACAGCCACCACCTATACATTAGGAACATCATACCTTATTTATTTGCATGTTTAATTACATACACACAAAACTATTTCATTGTAACGTGTTCATTAACAGTTGTAAAAACCCATCAAAAAGTAATAATTACTTATATGTAATATAGAGTTAAATTAAATTAACATGTTTTAAGAATATCAAACGGATATAACGGAAATAAAAGGCAGCAGGTTTTAATGGTTTATTATTATACGTGAATTAACAATAACTACAACTTTAAAATCCACGAATGCGTACCTACTATTTTGTAGAGCTGATCTTATGACGTTATCCTATAAGCATAATAATACATTTTAAAAATCTTTATCGGCATTTTTGTTAGCAATATCAGGTAGAAAACATATATTAAAAATAATCTTACCTTTAGAAGTTTTTCCTTCAACTGTACAATATGTTGAACTGAATTTTTTATACAACGTGTCTTACTGAAATACGCTTTGTGAATGGATGGATATAAACAGCCCATTACATACCTGTGATCAACTATTTAGAAAGTAATACAGAAAACCGGAATACCGCTACTAGCATTTAACAATTACGTTGTACTTACAAAAATTTACATTCATAACACAAATATTTTAAAAATTATGCTAACGCGGAAATTACTTTAAATAATTGAATCTTCAGATTACATAAAAACTATTGTATACTCGATTACCTTCGCACACACACACACACACACACACACACACACACACACACACACACACACAAACACACACACACACAAACACACACACACACACACACACACACACACACACACACACACACACACACATGTGATTCACGTTATATAAATTTTTTGTCAGTTGGGAATAATAGCAATGTCAACTAAATGTTTTAAAAAAATTTCTAATCTGAAATAAGAGTGACGTAATCTAATTTTATTTGAAATTTCAAAGAGAGCGTTATAGTCACCAAAATTTGGGATGCATTCCTCCTCTCATCATCTTCACACTGATAATAATAATAGTTTATTAACAATCATAAAAAACGTCTAATACCACTAATGTTACATCATAATAATAAAAACTCATTAAACAGTGATTACACATTAAATACATTTAAAATATGTAACTTTTATACTACGTCTATTATTACATAGAGATGAGATTATCCTTAAATTTAATTGATTTCGATAGAGCTCTGGAAATACTACAACCGTTCGAAATTTTGCTTCTTCTCTCGATATCAAAAAAGCTATACTAGTGATATGTATACATTAAGTAAGCATAATAGCGGATACAGCTACATTGCTAACGATTATTGATGTTTTTTTGCGTGATATTTTTGAATAAGACAGCCTCGCAGGTATTTTTTAAGAAAAGCTATACACATCTCATGAGATCAAACGAGATTTTTGAGATACAATCACCTCATCGTCTTCACCTTGAACGATTATATTGTAACAACCTGTAAAAGTAGCTAATAACCCTAATAGTTTTATCAGACACTATTACATGCACACGAGGTTAGCCCTAAATTAACTGGTTTCAACACGGCTCTGGAAATGATGCACACGCTTCAAATCTTTCAGCTCGTTCGCAGAAGTTGTACCGTATTCACTTCCTTCAATTTTTATCTGCATTCTGTTTCGAAGCTGTAGTACGTTTTCTAATACTTAAACAGAATCTTCAATACTGTGATACGTGTAGCAGCAAAACACATTATCTAGTTAGTTTCACCTCTATATTACTTTACATGCAAGCCTGATCTTATCCTAAATAAATACATCTGTCAAAAAAGCTAATTAAACATAACTCCACGGCCTGGGTATAGCAAGCAACGTTTCCAATTATAGCTTTTAGTCAACACAATAATGCCTACAACTACTTACATACAATCGACTAGCACTGCTTTAGCACGAGGATCAAACGAAAAAACACGCATACACGCACGCACGTACACACCCACGCACGCAAGCTCGCACGTACGCACGCACGTAAGCACACACGCTCGCACGCACGCAAGCTCGCACGATCGCTCGCACGTACGCTCGCACGTACGCACGCACGCTCGCACGCACGCTCGTACGTACGCACGCGACAGCGCGAAAACACGCAAACGCGAAAAACACGTGCGTGTGCGTGCGTGTGCGTGCGGTGCGTGTGCGTACGTGTGCGTACGTGTGGGCGCGTGTGCGTGCGTGTGCGTGCGTGTGCGTGCGTGTGCGTGCGTGTGCGTGCGTGTGCGTGCGTGTGCGTGCGTGTGCGTGCGTGCGTGCGTGAGTGCGTGCGTGCGTGCGTGCGTGCGTGCGTGTGTGTGTGTTTTGTTTTCATTTCTACGCAGCCAATTAGATTTTGGGCGAAATCCAGCACCACTTTATATATTCATTTCAATTTTTCAATACGATCTACCTTTAGTAAATTAAGTAGACACCATTTTTAAGATCATTCAATTTTACTTAATCTTATTACACAGTAGCATTTATTATGAAAACAAACAATAAGTTAATGCATTAAATAGAATTCAAAACGATAAACTGTGTTTACGATATTTTTGACACGCGGAGATGCTAAAACTAGGAGACATGAGGAGCCCAACGTGTTTTAAACATAAACAGGGAAAGCTCTCTAGTTGTTGGGGCCCGTGTACGTCGTGGAGTGGATAAGAAGTGAGACATGCAGTGAACTGGACAGGTGTAGTAGTTAGGCGAGGACCAATCAAAGGCAATGAGGGAAAGCCCAAAATAACGTATATTTGTTACCTACCCATAGGTACAAAATGGAAGTAGATAAGAAACAATTTGAAATAGCAGATATAAAACGCCAAACAAGACCCAACTGGATATTGAAAACTAAGATAAAGGCGAAAATAGAGTAGGTAAGTTTGGAGACTCATGGAACACACCACATTTCCAAGGTCTCACATTTCCAAGGTTACCACTTTATCAAGGTTACCACCTGACCAAGGTTGCAAAATTGCAGTGTCTGACCTACTTTCACAAAGCCCCACACGCCCAAGGTTATACAACAGTGCCCTACTTTACCAAGTTCACAAACCATGAAGACCACTCGTATGCCCTACTTCCTCGAGGTCCCAAAAGCTTACACAATACCAAGGTCAGTCGTCTCATACATTAGCAAGGTTATTTGTGATGACCACACACAGAACGCTACCTGTGTATCCTATCTATTCACCTTACTTTACGCTTAGCTGATACACACTCTAGAAACCAAAAAAAAAGAAAACTATATATTAATATATTTATTTCCTGTATAAACAAGGACATGTACAATTGTATTATTCAGAAATATGATTTTCTCTAGGAATAAAACATTTTGATTAAGTGCAAAAGGTTCTTTCCACTTCCGTTTCATCATATCTGCGTGGACGTGGTGCAAGTAACTAAGCATACGTGCAGTGTGGTGCCCATCGGAGATGCTCCTGTAGCGGATTGTCACATGGCTGCCATCACCATAGTGACATACCTATTGGAGCATATACAATGTGTGATGTCTGTCTGTCTGTCTATCTGTCTATCTGTCTATCTGTCTATCTGTCTATCTGTCTATCTGTCTATCTGTCTATCTGTCTATCTGTCTATCTGTCTATCTGTCTATCTGTCTATCTGTCTATCTGTCTATCTGTCTATCTGTCTATCTGTCTATCTGTCTATCTGTCTATCTGTCTATCTGTCTATCTGTCTATCTGTCTATCTGTCTATCTGTCTATCTGTCTATCTGTCTATCTGTCTATCTGTCTATCTGTCTATCTGTCTATCTGTCTATCTGTCTACCTGTCTATCTGCTATCTGATCTATCTGTCTATCTGTCTATCTGTCTATCTGTCTATCTGTCTATCTGTCTATCTGTCTATCTGTCTATCTGTCTATCTGTCTATCTATCTGTCTATCTGTCTATCTGTCTATCTGTCTATCTGTCTATCTGTCATCTGTCTATCTGTCTATCTGTCTATCTGTCTATCTGTCTATCTGTCTATCTGTCTATCTGTCTATCTGTCTATCTGTCTATCTGTCTATCTGTCTATCTGTCTATCTGTCTATCTGTCTATCTGTCTATCTGTCTATCTGTCTATCTGTCTATCTGTCTATCTGTCTATCTGTCTATCTGTCTATCTCTATCTGTCTATCTGTCTATCTGTCTATCTGTCTATCTGTCTATCTGTCTATCTGTCTATCTGTTATCTGTCTATCTGTCTATCTGTCTATCTGTCTATCTGTCTATCTGTCTATCTGTCTATCTTCTGTCTATCTGTATATGTCTATCTGTCTATCTGTCTATCTGTCTATCTGTCTATCTGTCTATCTGTCTATCTGTCTATCTGTCTATCTGTCTATCTGTCTATCTGTCTATCTGTCTATCTGTCTATCTGTCTATCTGTCTATCTGTCTATCTGTCTATCTCTATCTGTCTATCTGTCTATCTGTCTATCTGTCTATCTGTCTATCTGTCTATCTGTCTATCTGTCTATCTGTCTATCTGTCTATCTGTCTATCTGTCTATCTGTCTATCTGTCTATCTGTCTATCTGTGAAGGAAAATATAAGATTTTGTAGATTAGGTCAACCGAAGAAATCTGCCGTAGCTGAGCAATGCTTTAAATACTTTAAATCATGACGTTCAATTTGACAATATGGAAATATTGTAAAGACAAACTCATTATTATGTTCGCTTACAACGTGATGCTATTGAGATAAGTATTTTAATCTACATTTTCTTGTTCAAAAAAAAACAAGAAATACTTATTTAAAATCATAGTTGTGCTTAGGTGACATAACAATTGTATTCATTTTCTAAATTAATCATACTGCATTATACAATACAAAATGTTTATTACCTGTTAAGTGTCAAGAGAATTGTAGAACAGCAAGTAATGAAAATAAAATATACAATTTATCGACTAATTCGTACTCGTTACACATTAACCTACGCAATTAATTCATATTAAAGGTATTATTACATTAGTATATTGTTTACGTTTAAGTTCCACAACCCACGAGAATCTGCTACATTTGAACAGAGATCCCTTTCCTTCGTATGTGTAATAGATTATTTAGTGTTTAAAAATAGAATAATTTTAGTTCTTTGTGGTTGCGTAATCATAATACTCACTGAGAACAAATTATTCGAAACTAAACAAAAGATTCAAGATCGTTAAATAAGCAGATATGACATCAGGTCACTGATCTATCTCTAATGAGTGTGAGTGTACATGATGTGTTACTGTAAAGTTGTAAATTACAAAAGCAATGCGTATTCTTATACAGTGTATCCGTCAATTACACGTACATAAATTACGTTGAAAATCGAAAATTATTATTTTTTTTAAATTGGCAAAAATATAAAATAATAATGTAGGAAAGACCAGCGCGAGAAACGATAAATGTAGATAAATTTCAAAATACAGGTCATAACTAATGTAATTCGAGTATGATCATACGACAACCCAAAGAACGACAATCAATTTATCCATTTTCAAATTTTTGATTTTAAATTTAATATAACTCTTTACACCAAATTAATATGTACCCAAACTAACAAATAATGATGACAGACGTGTTATACACATTTTACCTTAGATAACATCAATATTTAACGTAATTTTCATGATGTTTCCTTTTATTACGTAACCGGTAAAACGATCATCGCCAAATTCGAGACGAGTCTAGAGATTATGTCTTAAAGACGCGTCAAATTTGAATGCAAACGTAGTACAAGTTTATAAACTCGCACGAACCCCCCACACACGAACACATGAAAGCTCGCACGCGCACACGGACACACACGCACGCGCACACACGCACACTTACACACACACACACACACGCGCCACACACACACACACACACACACACACACACACACACGCACACGCACCACGCACACGCACGCACACGCACGCACACGCACACGCACACGCACACGCACACGCACACGCACCACGCACACGCACACGCACACAGCACGCACACGCACACGCACACGACACGCACGCCACGCACGACACGCACACGCACACGCACGCACACGACACGCACACGCACGCACGCACACACGCACACGCACACGCACACACACACACACACACACACAGCACACACACGACACACGACACAGACACAGACACAGACGACAGACACAGACACACGACACAGACACAGACACAGACACAGACACAGACACAGACACAGACACAGACACAGCAGACACAAGCACAGACGCAGACGCAGAAGCAGAACGCAGACGCAGAAGCAGAAGCAGAAGCAGACGCAGACGCAGACGCAGACGCAGACGCAGACGCAGACGCAGACGCAGACGCAGACACAGACACAGACACAGACACAGACACAAGCACAGACGCAGACGCAGAAGCAGACGCAGACGCAGACGCAGAAGCAGAAGCAGAAGCAGACGCAGACGCAGACGCAGACGCAGACGCAGACGCAGACGCAGACGCAGACGCAGACGCAGACGCAGACGCAGACGCAGACGCAGACGCAGACGCAGACGCAGACGCAGACGCAGACGCAGACGCAGACGCAGACGCAGACGCAGAAGCAGGCGCAGAAGCAGGCGCAGGCGCAGACGCAGACGCAGACGCAGACGCAGACGCGGAAATAGACGCGGACGCGGACGCAGACACAGACACAGACACAGACACAGACACAGACACAGACACAGACACAGACACAGACACAGACACAGACACAGACACAGACACAGACACAGACACAGACACAGACACAGACACAGACACAGACACAGACACAGACACAGACACAGAACAGACGCAGACGCAGACGCAGACGCAGACGCAGACGCAGACGCAGACGCAGACGCAGACGCAGACGCAGACGCAGACGCAGACGCAGACGCAGACGCAGACGCAGACGCAGACGCAGACGCAGACGCAGACGCAGACGCAGACGCAGACGCAGACGCAGACGCAGACGCAGACGCAGACGCAGACGCAGACGCAGACGCAGACGCAGACGCAGACGCAGACGCAGACGCAGACGCAGACGCAGACGCAGACGCAGACGCAGACGCAACGCGACGCAGACGCAGACGCAGACGCAGACGCAGACGCAGACGCAGACGCAGACGCAGACGCAGACGCAGACGCAGACCGAGACACGGACACGGACACAGACACAGCCACAGACACAAAGACACAAACACAGACACAGGCACAGACACGGACACAGACGACACAGACACAGACACAGACACAGACACAGACACAGACACAGACACAGACACAGACACAGACACAGACACAGACACAGACACAGACACAGACACAGACACAGACACAGACACAGACACAGACACAGACACAGACACAGACACAGAGACAGAGACAGAGACAGAGACAGAGACAGAGACAGAGACAGACACAGACACAGACACAGACACAGACACAGACACAGACACAGACACAGGCACAGGCACAGCCACAGCCACAGACACAGACACAGACACAGACACAGACACAGACACAGACACAGACACAGACACAGGCACAGGCACAGGCACAGACACAGACACAGACACAGACACAGACACAGACACAGACACAGACACAGACGCAGGCACAGACACAGGCACAGGCACAGACACAGACACAGACACAGATACAGACACAGACAGAGACACAGACACAGACACAGACACAGACACAGACACAGACACAGACACAGATACAGACACAGACAGAGACACAGACACAGACACATCAGACTGATTATATTTTTTGTTTTTAAAATGTTGCCTGTTTTCGTTTTGAACGTATAAAAAAAGGTTCGAATTAAATTGTTTCATTTCTCTTAATTTTTTAAGTCAATATCTTTTCGTTCGGCTTACATACGTTGAACACGTTCTCTACATCATACCAAAAGGTCTCACACGCTTGATCTCTTTCTCTTCACCGGTGCATATCATCTAATGAGAAATTTTTTTCGAAATTCCTCTTTCATTCAAACCCACATTATCCGGGGATACCATTCGTACTGTTTAACACATTTTTTCGCTCTTTTACTCACAATCACTCCAACTCATTTAGCGCCTTGCATTTCAGTCTCAACTCTTGGCCATAGTGCTAGACTGCCATCCGTCCTTTTGCGCTTTGTCTCCGATATACACATACAACAGGCAGACCGGTTACTAGCCAAATTGTGCCCTAGACAATGTAGAATTGCCTCCTAACGACATGGTCCTACCACGGATGAGTGCTGCACTTGTTTGCCTATTGCTCAAGACATAAATAATGTAACTATATATACAGTAAGTATATATATATATATATATATATATATATTTAAACAAGCATATAGTTTACTTGATTTCACTCACTTCGTATTTAATTAGATTGTTCTCTACGGGATTTTTGGTTCTCGTGCTTGCTACCGGCCTTGCTGTTATTTATTTGAGAAAAGAAAAATTATTCAATTATTATTAATTTAGAATTTCGATTATGAACGAAAACTAGGTATTTTTTTGTTTAGTTAATATGTATTTGCTTTTACTTCTACGTTTACATGTACTATACGAAGTATATAGTAAAGGGAAGGTATTGCGATCATGACGTCGAGGTTTGGACGGATCTTAACGTATCGAGGGTCCCTACATCCATTTTGACCATTTTTGGTCTGTGCGTGCGTGCGTGCTTGCGTGTGTGCGTGTGTGTGTTTGTGTGTGTGTGTGTGTGTGTGTGTGTGTGGTGTGTCTGTGTTTGTGTGTGCGTGTGCGTGTGCGTGTGCGTGTGCGTCTGCGAGTACGTGTGCGTGTGCGTGTGCATGTGCGTGCGCGAGCGCGTGTGCGTGTGCGTGTGCGTGTGCGTTTGCGTGTGCGTTTGCGTGTGCGTGTGCGTGTGCGTGTGCGTGTGCGTGCGCGTGCGCGTGCGCGTGCGCGTGCGTGTGCGTGTGCGTGTGCGTGTGCGTGTGCGTGTGCGTGTGCGTGTGCGTGTGCGTGCGTGTGCGTGTGCGTGTGCGCGTGCGTGTGCGCGTGCGCGTGCGCGAGCGTGTGCGTGTGCGTGTGTGTGCGTGCGCGTGCGCGAGGGCGTGTGCGTGTGCGTGTGCGTGTGCGTGTGCGTGTGCGTGTGCGTGTGCGTGTGCGTGTGCGTGTGCGTTTGCGTGTGCGTGCGTGTGGATGCGTGCGTGCGTGCGTCTGTGCGTGCGTGCGTACGTGCGTGCGTGCGTGTGTGTGCGTGTGCGTGTGTGTGTATGCGTGCGTGCGTGCGAGCGATAATGCGTGCGTGCGTGCGTGCGCGCGTGCGTTAAACATAAATGGAGATATTAATAGCCTTGTAGTCAAGTGATCGTACTGGTAATGCGAGGAATGAGAGTTCTAACTCTCTACAAGGAAATTACTTTAGTTTATTATTATTATATTATTTTAATGTGCATCTACACATTGCAATGGAGTAACTAATTTATAAGTGTATTTTAACTTTTTGTTTGGATTACAAGGCAATGGACATTATCTACATTTATACTTGAAAGTGTATCATGAAACATTATAAAGATGTCTATTAAACAGAAGGTTAAGATCCCTAAGAAGCTTATTGCAACGTTTGTGTTTGGGTAGAATTAAAGTGTTGAAGAACATGTGAAACATGAAATGACAAGATTTCCGTTGCATTATTGCTTTGTACGTGGAGTTTTATTACTTAATTACATAAATACTTTTATGGTATATATGTAAGTATAAGTATAATGTTGAGTGGAGACACTCAATATTTTTTTGCTGTTTATTGGTCATTTGGTTTTGTTTGTTGTTTATATTTTCGCAATAAAATGTTCTGGTTTAAGCACGATGTTACCCCCAAGATTAAAATTTTGTTGTTGCAACCATTTGTTTATCAATTATTTTTGTTTGTTGACTATTCTTTGTCGTTTGTTGGTTATTAGTATTGTTTTACTTTAGGTGTGAGGAACCAAAAATCGCGTAGGAATAATCTAATTATATATGTTATATATATATATATATATATATATATATATATATATATATATATATATATATATATATATATATATATATATATATATATATATATATATATATATATATATATATACGTATATACATGAATATACATAAATTGTTTTTTCTTATCGAACGAACAGAAGTTCAATATAACAATCATTAACTGTATTTTTATTTAAAATTAACTTTTAAAGTACATACAGCAAAAGATTATCTCTAGTGGGACTTGAACCCACGACCTCCACTTTGCTAGAGTGGGGCTCTTCCAACTGAGCTATCGAGGAGGCAAGTCACAATCGATTCAAACTTAAACTGTATGTACTTCCTTAGTTAAGATGTATTACAATTTGATCCTTCATGGTGTATAAAAAAACCGATTAATTCCACCAAGCACATTTTTTCTGTCTACCTATAGTCGCTCTTCCACATATCTGTACGCACAATTGACAACACAGTCTTTCAAGTATATCCATGCACTTTGAACGTCATTGTCTTTTATTTGTTTGTTCCACACTGTTTCATTTACATAATCCAGGCATATTAGACCTAATTTTGCCCCGAGACGGAAAAAATTGTTAGAAAGCTGATTCCTTCTGAAATGTGTTCCCCCAGCACTCCTCCAGAAAAAACGCCAAAAATCTGACATGGGCAACCTCCTTAAATTTAAAAAAAATGGCGTCATCCTGATTTTTCAAAAAATGACATTTCTCGGGAACGGACAGTGATAAAAAACACCCCGTTAGTATTAAAATGCATATTTCTTGCAGGGGAACCAGTTAGAACCATATACTTACAATAACAGTCAGATTTCATAAAAAAAAATTAGCAAAAAATGGTTTTGTTGCAAAAATTTTTTTGAAGCATTAAATCTTGTTCTATAAAAATGTCAAACTAACGATGTATGTAATGTTTTAGAAAAAAAGACAAAACGCGTTCTGTCTGTGTATTTCTGCATGATCTGAGGGTTGTCCCTGTTGTATTTAATGTGCAAACCTTTCACAGGAGTGAAATACGTTGTTAGCAAGTGCAGATTTACGTGTTCATTAACTCAGAACTACGATTTGTGAAACTGTTTAGCGGTAAGTAATGAAGCTTTATTTTTTAGAAAAGATGTGTAAGATCAGCAATGAATTGCCTGAAAATCCAAGATTTATTCTCGACGGTGGAGATCTCTTACATCGAGTGCATTGGCCCCGCCCCGCAACGTACGGTGACGTATGCAAAGCCTACTTGAACTATGTTCTTCGTAATTACGGAAGAAGTGTCACCGTAGTTTTCGACGGGTATAAACCAAGTACGAAAGACTCAGTGCATAAGAGGCGAGCTGCAGGAGGGTTGAAGTAACTTCGTCGAACGCCGTGACTGTTCCAAAAGAGCAATTTTTGTCAAACGTTGAGAACAAGTAAATTTTCTTCAACCTCCTTGCATTAGAATTTCAGAAAGCACAGTTCCCTGCTTTCACGCCTCAAGGTATCTTGATTGTTGAAACGGCGAGAACTCAGGCGGAATCAAAACTATTACCTGTCGTCGTAGGCGCCGACTCCACTCTGCTAGTACTCATCGCGACCCTGACACAACCCCAAAGTGCCGTGTACATGTTAGTTCCAATTAATTCCACCACCGCTAGAAAATTTTACTGCTGCAGTGACTTACATGATGGCCTAGGTACTATCACTAAACATATGGCGAAGTGGTCTGTCTTCACTTCAACGTGCGCTAGATGTGGTGGCGAATCGTGTTTGAACCGTAGTGAACCAATCACTGAGGAAGACGGCCCCGATGGTGATCTCGAAGATGGTTGTGAACGCGAAAATATTGTAGAGGTGAAACGAAGTGGGGCTTTCACTACGGAAGCCGTAGGAAAGAGGAAAGTTTAAGGAAAGCTTATTATTGTAATTGTAATTCCTGTTTTTTTTCTATACCACGATATATTATATATATATATATATATATATATATATATATATATATATATATATATATATATATATAATTGTTTTTAACACATTTAACCTTAAAGTATGATCATTTGAAAATAAAAACAAATGACGAAAATAGAGTGTCTCTATGCATTTTCGATCCAGAGTCACCACCATTTCAAAAACTCCAAGGTGGCGACCGATTTTTTTAAAAGATGAGAGTAGTTTACCGGAAATCTGAGTTACAGTTAGTAAAAAATGTTTTAATCTATTCTATAATGCAAATCTTCAATTGTAGTGCAAACAGGAATTTTATATGATTGTCCGTTCCGCAGTAATGGCCATTTTAGGGAATTCCAATATGGCAGCCGTTGTTAAGGGTGTTCTTGAATTTTATAGTAAAAATGTCGTAGTTTATTCTACTACATGAACAATGCATTTTAGTGCAAACGGCGTGATTCTTTGAGAGTCCGTTCTCGAGAAATAGCCATTTCGAAAGAAATCAAGATGCGGTCATTTTCTCAAAATTTAAGGAGATTCCCCATGTCAGATTCTTGTCGATTTTTCTGGATAAGGTCAGTGAGACTCAAGGAACATATTCCAGAACGAATCAGCTTTCTAACAATTTTTTCCGTCTCCGACCCTAATTTGCCTGTACTAACATCCAACTATTTACTCACAGCATCTGCGTATTTCATTCTCACACCATTATCTACTAGTTTATCTACCCTAATTCTGGACGTTCGCACCACGTTTGCTTTCCTTCTCCAGACCCACCTTTGCCCTAAACACACTCTCGATACAACCAAAAAGTGGTCCGATCTACACCCCGATCCGCGCATTTCTTCTAAATCGTTCATCATTCACTATCAGGTCAATCATACTTTTTGGTTCACCTCTTTGCCATGTAAACATAATACACATTTTTACGTACTAGATACAAACAAATTGCTCTCCACACAGAATTTCACCAGGCGTTCACCATTCTCATTGACTCTTTGGTGTGCGAACCTTCCTAGGACGCGTTCAGTATATTGTCTCTCTACACCCACCCATCCATTGATATCTCCCAACATGACCACTCTTTCGTTTGGTTTACATATATTCAACACGTTCTCTACATCATTCCAGAACACTCTTGGCCTCCTTCTCTATCACCGGTGCAATGAGACAACAAAATTTTGGAAATTCCACTATCAATCTAACCCACGTTACCCGGAGAATACCTTACTTATTCACGATCATTCCAACTCCTTTATTACCATGCAGTTCAGTTTCAAATTCTTACAATAGTGTTAGACTGCCATCCTTCATCTCCCAGCATTCTTTCTTTCGCGTTTTGTCTCCGATACACACACACACACACACACACACAAAATATCAAGCTGCCTTTCGTTGATCACATTCGCAATTTGAAATTCTGTACCACGCATATCTCTAACATTCCACGTACTCGCCATTCATTCCTTGCACTGTCGTCAGTAACGGGCGTGTCTGTTTCGACCCTGACCGCTCCTTGCAGCCAAGTCGATCCGAGGCATTCGTATTGTTCTTTTTGCTAATTAAATTAGCTTTCCTCCTTTCTACGGCTTCCGTAGTGAAAGCCCCACTTCGTTTCACATCTACAATATTTTCGCGTTCACAACCATTTTCGAGATCACCGTCGGGGCCGTCTTCCTCAGCGATTGGTTCACTACGGTTCAAACACGATTCACCACCACATCCACCGCACATTGAGGTGCAAGACAGACCACTTCACCATATGTTTAGTCATACTGCCTAGGCCATTATGTACGTCACTGCAGCAGTAAAATTTCCTAGCGGTGGTAGAATTAATTGGATGAGTACTATTAGAGTGGAGTCGGCGCCTACGACGACAGGTACTCGTTTTGATACCGCCGGAGTTCTCACCGTTTCAACAATCAAGCCACCTTGAGGCCTGAAAAACAAGGAACTGTGCTTTCTGAAATTCTAACGAAAGGAGGTTAAAGAAAATTTTCTTGTTCGCAACGTATGACAAAAATTGCTCTTTTGGAACAGTCACGGCGTTCGATGAAGTTACTTCATCCCTCGTAGCTCACTTTCCTGCAGCTCGCCTCTTATGCACTGCGTCTTTCGTACTTGGTTTATACCCGTCGAAAACTACGGTGACACTTCTTCCGTAATTACGAAGAACATACTTCAAGTAGGCAATGCACTCGATGTAAAAGATCTCCACCGTCGAGAATAAATCTTGGATTTTCAGCCAATTCATAGCTGATCTTACACATTTTTTTTAGAAAATAAAGCTTCATTACTTACCGCTAAACAGTTTCACAAATCGTAGTGCTGAGTTAATGAACACGTAAATCTTCACTTGCTAACAATATATTTCACTCCTGTGAATGGTTTGCGCTTCATAAAACACTGTAAATACAACAGGGGCAACCCTTAGATCGTGCAGAAATACACAGACAGAACGCGCTGTTGACAGACAGGTGTCAACTTGTCGCGCAGCTCGCCAGCAAGAAGCTGCGACTGGTTCGCCTCGACAATAGTTGCCGTGATGTAGCCTTCCAATAATTATATTTAAATCGTATCAACTTCAAATAACTAATTATTAATGAGAAAACTTGTTTTTTTTTCTAAAACATTACATTTTTATAGAACAAGATTTAATGCCTCAAAAAAAATTTTTTTTTCAACAAAACTTTTTTTTGCTAATGTTTTTTTATGAAATCTGATTGTTATTGTAAGTATATGGTTCTAACTGGTTCCCCTACAAGAAATACGCATTTTAGTAATAACGGGGTGTTTTTTTATCACTGCCCGTTCCCGAGAAATGTCATTTTTAGAAAAATCAGGATACCGCCATTTTTTTCAAAATTTAAGGTGGTTGCCCATGTCAGATTTTTGTCGTTTTTTCTGGAGAAGTACTGGGGGAACATATTCCAGAAGGAATCAGCTTTCTAACAATTTTTTCAGTCTCGGGGCAAAATTAGGTCTAATTTGCCTATATTATGCAAATGAAACAGTGTGCAACGAACAAATAAAAGGCAATGACGTTCAAAGTGCCTGGATAAACTTGAAAGACTGTGTTGCCAATTGTGCGTACACATATGTGGAAGAGCGACTATAGGTAGACAGAAAAAAAAAGCTTGGTGGAATGAATCGGTAAAAAAGGCGGTATATAAACAAAAGATGGATACATGGCAATCGTTGGTGCAAAAAGTGAGACTGAGAAGAAGCGATTGTATGAGGTGTACAGATTAAGAGAGAAAGAATCGAAGGCTGTGGAAGGAGGGAAAATGCATAATGATTATGAGGGAAACGAAAAACTCTTCCGGAAAATGGGCCAAAAATACAAAACAGAACGCTGCGGGAGAGATGAATAGGAGCGACGAAGTAGCATAGGACCATTGTAAAGTGAGGAAATGCTGGCAAGAATATTTCGGAAAGCTGTACAGTAGTGAGGAAAATAAGACTGAAGCGTTTAATAAGTAGAATGTAGGAGGAATAGTAAATGAAACTGAGGAGGATATTGGGTTAAATGAGATAGAGAAAACGGAAAAGGAGCATGCGTGGATAGTATCACTGGTGAAATACTAAAATGTGGAGCTTATGCGAAGATTGTGTGAATTATTCAACGTATGCCTTACTAGTGGAAAAGTTCCAAGTGATTGGAAAAGCGCGATAACTGTACCACTATATAAGAGTAAAGGGAGCAAGAGTGACTGCAAAAATTATAGAGGAATAAGTGTACTCATTGTACTTGGTAAAGTATTTGGAAGAGTACTGATTGATATAGTACGTGAACCTACCCAAACTAAGATTTGGCATGCGCAGGGGACTTGACGCCAAGGAGAGGATCAGATAGTTGCTCTCCAGCGTGTGATCGAAAAGTGTTTACGTAAAAGATGCTGTATTGTCCGTTCGTAGATTTGGAGAGTGAGTAGGGAGAAGCTCTGGGAAATATTAAATGAATATGACGTAAGCATAGATCTAATAAACGGAATAAGGGCAGTATATAACGGTAGCCCGACATGTGTTAGGGTTGAGGTGTGAGTGAATACTTTAATATTGACCAAGGAGTGTGACAAGGCTGTGTGATATCATCGTGGATCGTCAATGTATACACGGATAAATGCGTTAGGCAAGCATATACCGATAGAAATGGAGTAATGGGTGATGATGTAAACATACGAGTTCTGGTGTATGCAGATGCTACAGTGTTATTCAGCGAGAATTCAGATGAGCTACAGATGTGAACAAAACAAAGATTGTGTGGAGAAGGTGAAACGAGGAGTAGAGTATTTACCCTGCATGATGAAATTGTGGAAAAAGTGGAAGAGTTGGAATATCTGGGTAGGATGTTCATCGCAGATGGTACCATAGATGGCGAGATTGGATAAATGCGCGTTTGTCCGTCAGTACTGTATGGAAGTGAGGCATAGATATGTCAAAAAAAGTACGAGAGCAAAATAAATGCCATGGGCGCGACAGTATAACGAAGGGCTGTGGCGTAGAAAAGACGATGATAGATAGGTATAACAGTAGTACACTACGTTTGTTTGGCAACATGGACAGGATGCACAACGCAAGATTAACAAAGCAGATTTATGTGGGTGAAGTGAGAGATAAAGGCCGGGCCTGGTAGGCCGCATAGAATGCTGTAGAATGTATGATAAAAGAAAGAAGGATAAGGAGTTTTAAAAATAAAATACATTGCCATAAACAATGCATGAATCTTGCAGAAGCTAGGGAGGTATGCAGGGATACGAAAGTATGGAGAAAAATTTCAAAATAAACGAGGCAGGGATTGTTTTGCCTACCCGCAAGGGAATGGCGTGAATGATGTTATGGAGGTTAGTCTCCAAACTTCGTTTGATAGCGTTACTGGAAGTATTTTCGAAATTAAATATTTTCAATACTGTACTTGAATTTGGTTTACCGACATTGTATTTGTTTTTATGTTAAAAAAAATATTATATCATATTAATAACCAACAAACGACAAAAACTAGCCAAGAAACAACCAATAAACAATTGCAATAAACAAAAATTTAAACTCGAGGGGCTGAACTCATGCCTAAATTCAAACATTTGATTGGGAAAATAGTAATAACCAGCAAACGATAAAAATAGCAAACAAGCACGAACAAACGATTGCAACAAAAAAACATGCATTTTTACTTGAGGGACTAACTTCACACCGGTTTTTTTCCGGTTGGTAAAGGCCCTTGTTGCATACGGCGCATTGCAATGTGCTACACTACATATCAAATACATGTTGAACATCTCGTCATAAAAATATTTTTACACAATTAATTAGAAACCAATACCAATGACGTGTTATGTGCATGGTAATGTTTTACAACAAATAACAAAATAGTGATCTTCATCTGCCAAACTCTTTTTTAATAAAATTTGGATGTGTGTATTCTTTAGTATATACTATACGATGTAGAAATGTTTATTTAATAGCACACCTTCTGCATAAAAATGATACAGATCTGGTAAAAAATGCAAATTTTATTACTGTAAGGTTACAGACGTATAAAATCATTAAAATTCCTAATAAGCAGTAAAGTTAAAACTCTATCAAACACTAAACCTTGATTTTGAATTTAATTGAAATGATTGTTAGGGCCCTTACACTAATATTACAAAGGAATGCATCCTGGCCAGTAATTACAGTCTTATTTCTATTTTCCTAGTACACAGCTAGAAATTATATTTACATATTGGAAATCACATAATATCCGCCAGAAGCTAGATCGTGATTGTTTGGAAAAAGAAGAGGAAGTTGTATAATACACCTCCATATTAATTTAAACATTTTTAATGGGTTATTTTAAAAGACACCGATTCTTTAACTGTCAAAAGTAACAATTTTTAACGGCCCCCGGTTTAAATTAAAAGTGTTGATAATGTTATTTATTATAAGGGGCGTAACACTGCTAAATGAATTGCGTCTTAATTATTATAAAAATGATTTGCATAAACATTTTAATACACGGCGTGTAGGAATGCAGTCTATTATTGTAATCGTATTCGAATAATATTAACGATTTTTTCTGCTATTGGTTTTTTTTTTAAATTGTATCGTATTCTTAATTGCAATTTTTTGGACTAAGTCTGAGAATTTTAGAGCCACAAACAAAATAAAAAGGTTGGATAAATCGAGTGGTTTACATAATCTTATGGTTATTAATTCGTTACTTCGTCCTTTTAATTTAATTGTTTTTCCCCAATGTCCCACGTATGTGTTTTTACTATCTCTAAAGTTTCCACAAGGTTGTTCTTAAATGTTTTATGCATATTTATTAATCACCAGACCAGATTATTAAATTACGAAAACTGTTTCAAAGACTAACTTGGTGATCTCTTGAGTCCATTATTGTTAATATTTTTCCAAATTTTTATCAGAATTGCAAGATAACTGAATTAAAAATTGGCAACCTTACTTTTTTGGTCAATCAGAACGACTCTCAACAATTTGTACCGTAAACCGGGGTTATTTTGCCGCACTTTTTCAGATTTTTACACTTTTCCTTCAATTAATAATAATAATAAAAACTAACATGGATTGACTACAAAAAAGCCTTTGACTCACTTCTACACAGTTGGATCATCAAATGCTTGGACACCATTAGGATCTACAAACATATTAGCACTTTCACTGAAAACATGACGAAGCAATGGAAAACAGGACAGTTTGTTAGAAATGTAAACTACGATCTAGTCAACATCAAAAGAGGAACTTTCCAGGAGACTCACTATCATCACTGCCTTTCATCGTAGCCATGATTCCGTTGTCAACAATACTGCAAAATGCAAACTTTGGCTATCAAACATCCAAAGAATCTAAGAAAATTTCTCATCTACGATACATGGATGACCTGAAATTATGTCGGAAAACAGCAATTGTAATCCAGTCCTTGACAAACACTGTTCGAATCTTCAGCAAGGACACCAGGATGGAATTTGGGTTGGAAAAGTGTGTCACAGTAATGATGAAGAAGGGGCAAATTACTGAAAGTGAAGGCATAAACACGCCTAATGGACAAACCGTTAAATGCCTTGAGCCACAGACCTATAAATACTTGGACATATTACAACTTGACAACATCAAACATGGATGTGTAAAAATGTGGTCATCAAAGAATATATACAGACAGTCAGACAAATTCTCAAACCCAATGGAGGCAATATCATCAAGGCCATTAACACCTGTGTTAAGATACACTGCTGGCATAATACTAGACACAGACTGAACTGGACAATTTGGACAGAAAAACAAGAAAACTTATGACGATTTATTATTCACTATACACTCGTAGTAACGTTGATCGATTATATTTGCGAGAAAATCTGGTGGCAGTGGACTCTTGCAAGTAAAACAAACAGTAGAAGAAGAAAAGCATGCATTGGCAGAATACATCAAAGAAAGTAAAGAAACCTACATTGATCGAATTGATCAGAAGCTTTTGAAAGCACAACAGGCAAAGAATCGATATAGCGAAATCGTAGTACAAACCAGAGCTGACACCTGGCACAATAAAGCTCTCCATGGGCAATTCCTGGAGAAAATTGAAGGAAAAGTTGATAAGAAAAAGACATGGTTATGGCTTACTAGAACATTGAAAAAGGAGACAGAAGACTTAATTATTGCAGCCCAGACCAAGCGATAAGAACAAATGCCATCAAAGCCAAGATCGAAAAATCAATTGATGACACAAAATGCAGATTTTGTAAAGAAGCTGATGAAACAATTGCAAAAGTTGCAAAGCGAGACTACAAACAGAGGCACAACTATCTGGCCAGATGCTATAATTACCAGTAGTAAAGAACTGGTGGGAGCATAAACCTGAGAAGGTTCTGGAAAACGAACATGCCAAAACATTCTGGGACTTTCGAATTCATACTGACAAAGTCGTGACACAAACACAGTCGAAAAAGCAAAAGTCTGGATCATTAATGTTACCATACCAGGCGACAACCGAAATCATGAAAAACAACAAGAAAAACTTCGACTGGCATTTGACAACAATAAATATTGACAGAATTACCATTTGTGAGCTGCAAAAATCCACTTGGATTTGCACGCATCATAAGAAAATACGTCACACAGTCCTAAACGCTTGGGAAGTGTTCGACTTGTGATGTGATGATACGAAATCCAATAAAAAATTGTTTGCTGTGTATTAAAAACAAAATAATAACAATAATCTCTTTATTGGTTTAATAGTGTTTAGTAATAATTAAGTAGTAGTAAACAATGTTTAGTTGTTGCTCATATAGACAAATATGCGCAAGTTCAGATAATTCAGGTATGAAAATCTCATCAGTTATTCTACTTAAGCCTACATAGTATAGAAAAATAAAGTAAAAGGTACTAAATGTAGTAGTTATAAATTATAAAATTAACATGTGTGCGTGTGAAAGTAAAGGAATAAAGTTTGTTGCAAGTGAACAAGTTTACAATGGTAATTAAATGTACAGTCAAGTTAGCTTGCTTATTGTATTAATAATGAATATTTTTTGTAGTTATCAGATGTTACTCATCCTTGTAATGAACCCATTTCTATAACAAATCCAAACGTAAGCATTGTCATAGGAACTGTTGTATTAGCTTAAACGATAAAAATAAATAACTAGATCGAATCCGTAATCCAAAGTAAAAAAAAGCAAATAAATAGATAAAATAAACGAATAACTGGCTCTAATTTGTAATCGAAATTCTAAATGAAAATAATTAAATAATTTCTTTTCTCAAATAAATAGTGACAAGTCGCGTTAGGGAACAATCTAATCTAAATACAAGTAGAAAGGTACTGAATAAATTTTATCGGTTTGAATATTACTAATAAACAAAAATAATAATAATCTAAACAGTATAATTTTGTGAAACATAAAAATACAAAGGATGTGACTATACAGGGCAGATCCGTATTAAGTGGTAAGTTTTTGAACATTTTTTTCTTTGTTTCCAAATTTGAAGGTTGATACAATTTTTGTTTTTGGTACTATATGAGATTCTAAGTTTAATTATAACATTGTGTTGCATATTGTCTAATAGTATATTTTTCCTTGACTTTTACCTTTGTTACTATGTATTAATTAATCCTAAAAGTAAACAATTAATGTCGGGATAGCTAACAGGGCTATTATCGTTATTTATTGTTACCCTTCAATTGGATAAAAAAAAAGAAACTTAAGAGGATGGAAGCATTTAAGTTCTCACGGTTCGCGACAATAATAAAACAGATTTGATAAATAAATACAAAATTAAAAATAATTGAATCATTTGGTCACAAATTAATAACAGCAAGTCCGGTGATAGGCGCGAGAGCCAGGAATCGCGTAGGAAGCAATCTGGTTGAAACGTGATTTGATTAAAGGGTATGTAATTGAAAAATGTATACGTATATGTACATTTAGATATCATACAGTAAGTATACACTATTATTTATACTTTCTTGTCTGTCTATATTCCACTCCTAACTAACTTACGTCTCGAGGCAGTAGACAAATAGCTGTCCGGTAGTAGGACGATACCGTTAGTAGGGAATGCTACATCGTCCGGGGCATGGTTTGGCCAGTAACCGGTCTGCTCGATAAGGTATTACTCAATAGAACGATACAACTGCCTCGGATCAATCTAGATACAAGGGGCGGTGAAGGTCGAAACAGACAGGCTCCGTTGCTGACGACGGAATGTTAGAAGTAGCATAGTAAACAATTTGAAATTTCGAATATAATGTATGAAAGACACCTTGATATGTATCGGAAACAAAGCGAAGAGAAAAGGATGCTGTGGCGAAGAAGGATGGCAGCCTACCACTATGGTCACGAGTTACCACTGAAGTGCATGGCACAAAAGGAGTTGGAGTGATCGTAAGTGAAAGAGCGAAAAGTTGTGTTAAACAGTACGAATTGGTATATCCTCGGGTCATATGGGCTAGAATGAAAGTGAAGTTTCGAAGAATTTTTCTTATTGCATGCTGTGCACCGGTAAATGGAGAAAAAGACCAGGAACGTGAGAACTTCTGGAATGAAGTAGAGAACGTGTTGAATGTATGTAAGCCAAACAAAAGGGTGATGATAGTGGGGGATATGAACGGATGGGTAGGTGTACAAATAGCACATATAGAACGCGTTATAAGTTCAGAGACCAAAGAGTCAGTGATAATGGTGAACGCCTGGTGAACATCTGCGTGGAGAAAAGCTTGTTTGTATCCAATACGTGCTTTAAACTTAAAAATATGCATATGTATACATGACAAAGAGGTGAATCTGAAAGTATGATAGACATGATAGTGTATGATGAACGGCTTAGAAACCTGGTGAAAGACACAAAAGTAATGCGCGGATCGGGATCGGGCCACTTTTGGTTATATCGAGAGTGCGTTTAGGACAAAAGTGGGCCTGGAGAACGAAAACAAGCGTTGTGCGAACCTCCAGAATAAGGGCAGACAAACTAGAGGATAATGGTGCGAGAATGAAATGTGCAGATGCTGTGAGTAAAGAGATGAATGTGAATGAGACAGTGTGGAACGAACAAGTAAAAGACACTGACGTTGAAAGTGCATGAATAAGCTTGAAAACTGTGTTGTCAATTGTACCATGCGGATATGTGGAAGAGCGACTGTAGGTAGACAGAAAAATGTGCTTGCTGGAATGAATCGGTAAAAAAGGCAGTATGAGACAAAAGATGCGTACATGGTAATGATTGCTGCAAAAAATGAGATTAAGCAAAAGCAATTGTATGAGGTGTACAGATTAAGGAACAAAGAAGCGAAGGAGGTAGTGAGAATAAGTGAAAAGGAAGTGATGGCTGTGAAAGGGGAGAAAATGCAGAATGATTCTGAGGGAAACAAAAAACTCTTCTGGAAATGGGTCAAAAATACAAAACGTGACCCAAAACAGAGCACTGCAGGAGTGATGAATACGAGCAACGAAATAATAGGAGACGATTGTGAAGTGTAGGTAAGAATGTTTCTGGAAAGCTGTACAGTAGTGTGGAAAATAAGAATGCAGGCTTAAAAAAGGAGAATGTAGAAGAATGGTGCATAAAACTGAGGATATTTGGATAAATGAGGTAGAGAAACCGTAGGAAGGTTAAAAAACGGCAAAGGAGCAGGCGTAGAAGAAATCACTGGTGAAATGCTAAAGTATGGGCGTGCAAAGCTTATACGAAGATTCTGTGAATTATTCAATGTATACCTTATGTGTGGAAAAGTGCCGAGGGATTGGAAGAGTTCGATCATTGTACCACTGTATAAGGGTAAGGGGAACAAGAGTGATTGCAAGAACTACAGAGGAATAAGTTTGCTAAGCGTGCCTGGTAAAGTATTTGGAAGGATACTGATTGACAGAGTACGAGAAACTACACAAACTAAGATTTGGGATGTGCAGGGTGGCTTCATGCCAGGGAGAGGATGTGTCGATCAGATGGTTGCTCTCCATCAGGTGATCGAAAAGTGTTTAAGGGTAAAAAGTAAGCTGTATTGTGCGTTTGTAGATCTGGAGAAAGCATACGACAGAGTGAATAGGAGAACCTGTGGGAAATGTTAAATGAATATGGAGTAAATATAGGTCTAATAAATGGAATCAGGGCAGTATACAACGGTAGTCGGGCATGTGTTAGGGTGAGAGGAGGTGTGAGTGAATACTTTAATATTGAGCAAGGAGTGCGACAAGGCTGTGTTTGTTGTTCAATGTATACATAGACAAATGTGTTAGACAAGCATGTATCGATACAAATGATGTAATGGTTGGTGACGTAAATGTACGACTTCTGGTGTATGCAGATGACAGTCTCATTAAGTGGCAGTGCGAATGAGCTACAAACCGCTCTGAGGAAGTTTCTTACAGTCTGTGAGAGCATGGACCTAAAGGTAAACGTGAACAAAATTAAGATTGTGATGTTCAATCGGGAAGGTGGGAAGGAGAGTAGAGTGTTTACTCTGCAAGATGAAATTGTGGAGCAAGTGGACAAGCTGGTATATCTAGGTAGAATATTTACTGCAGATGGTACAATGAAGGGCGAGATTGGACGAAGGGTCAATGCTGAAAGGAAAGTGATTGGAAGTATGTGGACGATAACGAGAAACGAAAGCATGAGCCTAGCTGCGAAACGAGCAATCTATAATGTCGTGTTTGAGTACTGTATGGAAGTGAGACGTGGGTATGTCAAAAAAGCACGAAGGAAAAATAAATGCCATGTGTATGAGATTCCTGAGAAGCACATGTGGTAAAACGAGAAGGGCAAGATAAAGAATGAATGCATAATGACGGAGTGTGGGAGGAAAAGACGATGATGGATAGTATAAAAGTAGTACATTACGTCGGTTTGGTCACATTGAGAGAATGAACAACGCAAGATTAACGAAGCAAATATATGTGGGCGAGGTTAGAGGAAAGGCCGGGTAAGGAAAGAAAGATAAGGAGTTTTAAAAATAAAACGGCATGTCAGAGACGATGTGTGAATCTTTCGGAAGCTAGGGAGGTATGGGGAGATAGGAAAGCATGGGGAATGAAAAATAAATAACAAGCAGGGATTGTATTGACTACCCCGCAAGGGAATGGAGTGAAGGTTAAGTTAAGTTTAATTAACAAAGGAAATGGTGTGGTTGAACACGCATACTAAAAGCCCTAAAGGGCTCTTATAAAACAGTTTACACGAAAGCAAGCGTTTCCATCCCCACACCAACATTAAAAAAAAATAAAAAACACACTTTATTGATATGGAATAAAATGTAAGATTTTACCTTAACTGACACTACGATCAACAATAGATAGCATCGAATGCTCACCCTCCTCTGGACTACGATGAAATAGGTCATCGATAAGGCTCCTCTGAATTTCTAAAGTTACGCTCTCCAAATAATATTTCACAAACGGCATCCTATTTATAATTATTCGAACTAAATTACAGTTATTTCAACCAAAAGCATACAAGCAACTAATTTTTCATCTGATTTAACGGTAAATGCAAAAATATTTATCCGTACTTGCGAGCATTGTTTTATTTACAAAGCGTTCCTTAACGTTAAGCTATTTATTCTAAACTTTACTAAAGCGGCACTACATACAGCAAGTGTGTACATTATTTGTTTGAGCTGAGCAGTATACGCGAAACTACCACTTTCACTAGGAACTCGTTAACATTAATTCGCATACCCAAAATGCGATACACAGTTCAACAGAATAAAACCGATTACTTCTATGACCGAAAATTGTCACTATTGGCAAAACGAAACACAACGATATAATAAACGGGGGTGTGTTGAAACTTCTCTAAGATCCCAACTAATGGAAGCGGGGACTCCTACTACGGTAACGTTCGATACACATTCACGGTATGATATAACTCGTTTCCTTTTACTACGTTAACGCCTTTCGCGTACATTGCGAAACCGCAAACACAAAAAACGTGAGTCTTCGTCTACATCTTGGATTAGACTGACTTCAACCTCCTTCAGTTTTCGCCATTTTCCCTATCATCTCCCTTACCTTTAAATTAATCAATCATAACAATTTATTACTTAAATTTTTAAATTGCGCCAAAAACGAATTGAAATCGCGAGCCGAACTGAAAAAATTGCATCAGAAAAATACACAACATAACGAGCGGTTTGTTTTGAAACGTAATTGATAACCCTTATGTTAATGACTTAATTAACGCCTCGTATCCAAAGCGAAACTCTTTGTTTAAGACCAAAAATTTTATCAAAAAGTTCCGTTAATCTGTCGCCTAAAACATTATTAAGTACACTTGAATACAAAGTAACAATTTCAATGTGATATGTAATTTTTCATTGACGCAATTTTAACGACAATACTTATTGTGATTGACAAAATTTACAAAATACTATTATCATTCAAATTAGTAAAAGGGGTTCACTACCCATTGATGCTAATATGTACCAAATGTCAATTTAGACTCTAATCTAAGTTTGATAACCGAACCAAAAACTTTACTTCGTTTTCAAAATAGGGATTCTAAAGGCGAATCGCATTTGCAAGAATTTCGAATACTTCCAAATACGCAAAATTTATAAATACCCGACTTCAAAATGTCGTTAGTTGGACCTTTAGCATTTAATAAACATTAAAGAAAATTGGTATAAGTTTTGAAAGCTATGTTGTACTTCTTTGTAATATGTGAGCTACATTTTCTATTTTCCTAAATATGTATTTATTCTCTGTCGGCTATAATGTTAATAGGGTAATGTTTTGATGGATAATTTGTTCTCTTGATTTTTAACTAGTGTCGATTTATTTGAAGTGTAACCATTTGCTTGTTACTTGTTTATAATTGAAATTTCTTTATTGAAATAATTTGGTTTAATGGTAATGGAATTGCTCTATGCAGTTAACTCATGTGTTTTATGGTGACATGAATCGTTTGGAATTGTAATGTCTGTATGTGTAGGTTTTCTGTATATACGGAACACAAACTTGTTCTGTGTATTAACTTGTATGTTTCAATCTAAAAATTAATGCCTCTATTCTGTTATTTCTTTAGTGTATATTTTATGTTAGGATATAGATTGTTAATATTAATTAACAGACCATCAACAAAATCTGATGAACTATCAAAACATGCTAAAATATCATCAACATAACGAAACAAAAATAGAATCTTGTCTGAATCATTTATTTGCAAAATTTGATCTTTTAAATTATTCATAAATATATTAGGTTAAATTAACGACATTATACTGTCCATAGGTAAACCATTTTGTGTAAATAAATCTTATTAGTGAATGTGAAATAATTTTATTAATATAGAGATCAAATAATTGAATTAACTCCATTCTTATAACTAATTGAACATTATTATTAAATAAGAAATTATTTAATAAACCCATACATTCTTGAGGGGTATTTTAGAAATTATGCTAGTAACATCAAAACTTACAAGTTTATTGTGTAATGGTAATGTTACGTTTTGTAGTTATTAATTAATTGTAAAGAATGCTTTGACCTTAAATTATTAGTTACGTTGTTTATTTTCTTTGCTGATTAGATGCATGGATATAAAGAACTACTAGTCTAATATGGCATCGTTTGTGGATTTTTATGAGACCTTATAATTTTGGTGCTTATGGGTTCCTTTTCTTTGAGCATTCTTAATTATCTCCTCAATAATAGAATTTTTAGTTCTAGAAAATAGGTTAAGGTAAGTAGGTATCACAAGCACCAAAACTATATGATCTCATAAGCCACAAACCAAATATCCCATTAAACCCGTAGTTTTTTAGATCTGAGTATCTAATCATCTTAGCAAATAAACTAAATCACATAATAATTAATAATTTAAAGTACAAACTAAAACATTCTAAAATACCCACGAAAGAATGTATGGGATATTAAGTAATTCTTTGTTTAATAATAATGTTGAATTAGGCACAAGAATGGAGTTAATTCAGTTATTTGCTCTCTGTGTTAATCAAAATTATTTCACATTTAATGTTGACTAAGAGGCTCTACGTTGCCATTTTTAGATGGCGTCGCTGTATTGTTACTTTGGGCGTCCGACGTTTCTTTTTCCACAAGGTTGGCAATCTCGTACAACTCTACCCTCGTCCATTCTTTCTAAGTGCGCGTTCCATTCCCTTATTCTTTTTTTATACCCAATCGCTTATATTTTCGACTTTAAAAGTTTTCCTTATATTTGTGTTTCTCACTCTGTTAAATCTTGTTTTTCCAGCTATTCTTCTCAGTACATTCGTTTCTGTTACTTCCATTTGCTATTTACTTTATAATTAAGCTTTATATATGATGATCTTTGCTTCTTACTTGATGCACCCTTACGCGATTTGATTTAGTTTTTGGCACAGATATGTTTAGGTTAGATGTCTTACAGGTGTTGAGTGCAGTATACTTTGTAACTGATCGTTGCTGTCTGATATAAGTACAATGTCATCTGCGTAGCATATGATACTTGTTCTTTTGTGCACCATTTGGAATCCGTGGCTTAGTTTTACGATTTATATGATTTCGTCCATTATGAGATTAAACGCTAGCGGGCTCAATGGGTCCCCTTGACTTATATCCTTCTGCGATTGCATGGTTTTTGTTTATTATTGTTGCATTTAATTTTCAATGTGCTCTTCGTATGTATTGCTTGTTATAGTTTTTATAAGGGTTTGTGGTACTTGTATGTCATATAATATATTAAATGACGTCATCCAACCGGATGTTATTGAATGTTTTTCCAGATATAAGAAACACACACACACACACGCATATATATATATATATATATATATATATATATATATATATATATATATATATATATATATATTTGTGTGTGTGCGTGCGTGCGTGCGTGCGTGTCTGTGTGTGTGTACTACTGGTTTCTTGGGTGTTGATCCGCGTAGCTGTTCTGGTCTGCGAAAGACGGTTTGTTCCAAACGACGTTTCGGCAAAGTCTCATTTGCCATCCTCAGGTTGGTAACCGTCTGGTCCTGCTGCGAGTTACTCGAACTGAACTAACTTCCTGTTGTGTGTGTTGCTGCTGATGTACCCTATTTCTTTCACTCACTGCTTGCACTGCTTTCACTGCGTTCGCTACGTTCACTACCTTCACTGATTTCACTGTTTTTCTTCTTCTTTTGTTGATTCTGTTTCAGGTGTTGTGGAAATTTTAGTTGTCTAGGGATTAATGATGTTTTCCATATTGACAGTAGTCTGAGAGCATCGTTTCTTGTGTTGAGATTATGTGTGTGTTTCTTATTCTCTATGGCTTCTCTGATAATTTTAGCTATAAAGTGCTCGATGCTTGCCAAAGTTTTTGCGTCCTCAAATTTAATTTTGTGTCCTGTAGTGGTTACGTGTTGGGCCAAGGGTGATGTCGTTTGAACTTTATTAACCGCGTTTTTATGTTCTTCTATCCTTGCGCTGATTTTTCTGTTGGTCTGTCCAATATACGATAGCCCGCAGCCTCCACATGGAATCTCGTACACTCCTTGTCTCTCAAACGAGATCTTGTCCTTAGGATTTCTTAAGATCGAATGAATTTTTCGATTCGCCGTGAAAGTTGTATCGATTTTGTTTTTTAAGAAGACGGCTAATCTTGTCCGTTGTCCCTTGATGTATGGTAGGTATGCCGTGGCAGTTGCAGGATTAGCTGGTTCTTCGTCTTCTCTACAAAGTACTTTGTATGTCGTGGTGGTGGAATCCATTTCTAATCAAAGCCTCTCTTATTTTTGTCATCTCTTCTTTGATGTTGTCGATACCTGCTAATTCCTTCGATCGATTAATTAGCGTCCTGATGACAGATTTGAGTTGACTTGGATGATGATGCGATTTAGCGTTGATGAGTGAAAGCAATAGGGTACACCAGCAGCACACACAAGAAGTTAGTTCAGTTTGAGTAACTCGAAGCAGGAGCAGACAGCTACTAACCTGAGGATGGCAAATGAGACTTTGCCGAAACGTCGTTTTGCAATAAACGGTCTTTTGGAGACCAAAAGAGCTACGCAGATAAACAGCCGAGAAACCAGCAGTCGCGAAAACCTAAAGATCAATATCATGTATGTATATATATATATATATATATATATATATATATATATATATATATATATATAAGCAGCCTTATTGAACTCTAATGCCTTTCCTTTTATTTGTTGGTAATGCAGATACTGCATTATTACATGATAGTCCGCTACGAAACCCTTGTTCATCCTGTCATTCTAAGATATTATTCAATCTGTTTGTTATGATTTTCGTTGTTAGCTTTAGACTTATATTCTAAAGATTTATGCCTTTATAATTTTCAGGTTTCATCTTGTCGCCTTTTTTAAACACTGGGATTAAAATGCTGTTTCTCCATTCGCCAGGCATTTCTTGCGCACGAAATATTTTTTGTATTAGTTGAGTGATTTCTTCCACGAGAGCTTTCCCTTCATATTTTAGGAGTTAATTATAAATTGTCCTCTCCTTGTGATTTGCGGTTTTTCAACTTTCTAATAGCTTCTGCGACTTCGTCTTTTATTTTTCGTTTATGACGGCTCTCACTGGGTGTACATTCGTTGATTATTAAATAATTAAACAGTTTATCCAAAACTTCTTCTATTGCGTTGGTTATATTGCTCTTTATTTTCGTTCATGCCTCGTCAATACCATGTGAGTCGTTAATTTTGTTTTCTTCTATTAAACTTGTTAGTCTTGATTTGTGTCACTATTTTGTCGTATCATCGTGTAGGGGTTCAATGTCAACTAGAATAAACTAGTTGTTTTCTCGTTTTTATTTTTAGAACCATTCTTAATTCCCCTAACGGTAAACTATGGCCTCTGTCCTAAAATTTGTGTGACAGTAGATTTCTGGCCTCTCGAGTTTTGCCACGAATATTTTTGTTGTATTTTGTGATCGTAGAACGAGTTGTTACTTCGAATTTTATTACTAATGCAGAAGTCGACCATCATGTCACTATTTTCATTTTGTTCTTCTTCGTTGAATCGTTGTTTTATGCCTGAAATTTGTCATTTCCGATTCTAGCGTTGAAGTCTCCCATTATTATAAGAGCCTCTTCTTTATTGATTGAGTGTTTTCGGAAGGTGGTCGTAAAATAATTTCTTTTCGTGTAGAGGTTCGCCGGTATCAGTATGAGTATTACATCTATGTTGATAGTGTCCATTTCAATTTGACAATTATTATTCGTTTTGAAACGTACGAGTGACTCATTATATTGCCAATGTAATAATTCTTTGTTTCGTTGTACGTCTATCTCAGTTCGATTCAGTTCCATTATTACTTATTGGTCTCATCTGTTCCATGATCTTATATTTCATGTCGCTACCCTTAATCTTTTTTTCTTTTTTTTTTTATGATTGTGGACGTGAACAGGCTAAATTAGGCCTATCGTGCTAAAGCACTCAGGAACACTTAGGAGGATGGATAGAGGGATAATGAATTGCCAATAGATGCCTATAAACAGCCACCTTAAATTTTCTTATATCATAAGTGAGAGGAAAACCGGAACTAGGGAGATCATTCCAGAGTTTAGAAGCCGTGTAGAAAAATGTGGATTGCGCCCGTTTGGTACGACAAGTGGAGGTTTGTACTGCATACTGATGATGTAAATGAGCGAACCGAGTGTTTCTCGAAAAGATAGCTCGAGATGGTATCAAAGAATATAATTCAGCAGCACAATAGCCGTTGTAATAACGATAATACAAAGATAGAACTGAAACCATCCTTCTATGCTCAAGGGACTGTATGTGAGAAGTTATGGACGGGTCATTTATAATCCTAATCGCTCTCTTTTGAATACGATCAACGATATCGAGAGCGTATTGGGGAGCACTAACCCAGAGGTGAGAATTATATTCCAGATGATGCCGAATTTGGGCCTTATACAGCAGAAGGAGTTGTTGAAAGGTAAAGTACTGCTTAGATCTGTACAAAAAGCCTATTTTACGAGCAGCTGTTTTGGTAGCTGACAGAAGATGGTCAACCCATGAGAGATTTGAAGATACAGCCATACCCAACAGAGTAATAGAGTCTGAAAACTTAAGAACTGAGCCATTCATACTTACAACAGGAAATGATCGATCTTTTTTGGCGGACATAAGGCAACACTGAGTTTTGTTAGCATTAAATTTAACTAGATTATTGATTCCCCATTCGAGAATACGTTGAATGTCTTTGTTGATTGAATTTGCCATTTCAGCTTTAATTTCTTGATTTGACATAGAAGGTGGATTATCACTATGAGTAGACTGAGATGAATTACAGTGAAGAGTGCTATCGTCAGCAAAGCAATGGATGGGGTTAGTTGTTGAAGAAATAAGGTCGTTTATGTACAGCAGAGAAAGTGTAGGCGCTATAACGGATCCCTGTGGTACGCCCGCGTTAATGCTAACTTCTTTTGAAAAAAAGGCATCAACTACGACACGTATTCCGTGTCTTTTATCAAGGAAACTAGAAACCCAGTTGATGAGAGTATCATTTAACCCAAACGAGGTGAGTTTGGCAACAAACACTTATGCCAAACTTGGTCAAATGCCTTTGAGATATCTAAAGCGACTACAACTGTTTCACCGGACTGCTCTACTGTATTGTTCCAAACTTGGGTCACATATGAAAGAAGATCGCCTGTTGAACGACTTTGCCTAAACCCATATTGGTGATCACTAAGGAGTTTGTTAGTTTCAAGGAACGTGAGCAGTTGCTGATTGATGGCTTTTTCCATGATTTTAGACAAAATGGAAGTGATGGCAATTGGTCTGTAATTTGAGGGATCGGTCTTATCACCTTTTTTGGGAATAGGTTGAACATTTGCTAACTTCCATGATGAAGGGAATTCCGCAGAAGATATAGAGACCGTATAGAGCTTAGATAGGACTGGTACTAGTTCGGGGGAACATTTGTTTAAGACAATAGCTGGGATACCGTCTGGGCCAGTCGCCTTATTGAGATCAAGCCTACTGATGATCGATTCCAAGAGCTTGTACCGAAAATGAATTGGTTTCATAACGTATGAAGAAGAGTTGACTAGGGGCACATCTTCTCCAGAATCATTGAGACACGAGTTTGATGCAAACAAATCCACAAAAACGTTGGCTTTGTCTACAGAATCAGCAACTACCGATCCGTCAATAGATGTCAGGGGGTGAAATGAAGATGTTCGAAAGTTTTTACTAATGGCTTTTGCTAAAGACCAAAATTTACGACTGCCTAAGGAGATGTAGCTAGTTCATTGCATTTTCGTTGTTCGAACAACTTTTTAGTTTTAGTGATGACACTTTTGCAGATATTAGTAGTAAGCATTGACGCCATCTTGGATTTTGACGTCACAAGCCCGCCCACGTGAGGTCGGTTTTCCACCCTTATTTTTGCACGCTCACGTGTGAGCCCTGATTTTCAACCCTTATTTTTACACGCTTACGTGCAGACCGGATTTTTCACCCTATTTTTACCCGCGTACGTGCGAGACCGGATTTTCCACCCTTATTTTGCACGTCCACGTGTGAGACCGTGTTTTCAACCCTTATTTTTGCACATCCACGTGTGAGACCGGATTTTCAACCCTTATTTTTACACACTCACGTGTGAGACAGGATTTTCCACCCTTATTTTACACGCTTACGTGTAGGACGTATTTTCCACCCTTATTTTTGCACATCGTGTGAGACCGCATTTTCAACCTATTTTACACACCCACGTGTGAGACCGTATTTTCAACCTAATTATATCGCTTACGTGAAGGACTGTATTACCTTATTTTTATGATTTCTTTTGGGAGCCTTATGGCTGTATTAAGGACCTTTTGACACCTAGGACTTTTGCTAACGGTAGGACAGGTTGGGGTATGGCTTAGAACTGTATTTAGGGTTGGAGCTTAGGGTGGGGCTGGTCTAGGTTAATCTTAGGGTTATTTGGTGGTATTAAGGCCCTTCTGGTTGTAACCCTGGAGGTCAGGCAATTGTGCTCAAACTGTGTCTTGTAAGATATGCTCTCTCTCTCTCTCTCGTTCTCTCTCGTTCTCTCTCGTTCTCTCTCGTTCTCTCTCGTTCTCTCTCGTTCTCTCTCGTTCTCTCTCTCGTTCTCTCTCGTTCTCTCTCGTTCTCTCTCGTTCTCTCTCGTTCTCTCTCTCTCTCTTCTCTCGTCTCTCTCGTTCTCTTCTCTCTCGTCTCTCTCGTTCTCTCGTTCTCTCGTTCTCTCGTTCTCTCTCGTCTCTCTCGTTCTCTCTCGTTCTCTCGTTCTCTCTCGTTTCTCTCGTTCTCTCGTTCTCTCTCGTTCTCTCTCGTTCTCTCTCGTTCTCTCTCGTTCTCTCTCGTTCTCTCTCGGTCTCTCTCTCGTTCTCTCTCGTTCTCTCTCGTTCTCTCGTTCTCTCTCGTTCTCTCTCGTTCTCTCGTTCTCTCTCGTTCTCTCTCGTTCTCTCTCATTCTCTCTCGTTCTCTCGTTCTCTCTCGTTCTCTCTCGTTCTCTCTCGTTCTCTCGTTTCTCTCGTTCTCTCGTTCTCTCTCGTTCTCTCTCGTTCTCTCTCGTTTCTCTCGTTCTCTCTCATTCTCTCGCTTCACATAAGCACGGACACTCAATACTCAAACACAAAACAAAAACACAAAAACGAATCAAGGTTAAGAACTGGAGTAAATAAAATAATTCTACTATTTTATCTGTTTTATTCTTTATATCCAAATGGAAGAGTATCAAAATTTTCTATTCTACGTCGCTTAGAGTAACTTATCCTATACTGTTAGATTCAGGTCTACTTATCACATTATAACAACTATCTCTAACAATTTTCTGTCATTGTATACAAACAAAGAGTCTTTACTATTACTAAGTACCATATCTTTCATCGCATCAAAGTTTATAACGCGCAAGTTCTTATAGTTTAAGGTAATGCCCTTGACTTTACACACGGATTTAATTGTTTTGTCACAGGTAGAAAACACATTATAACTATAGTTTTTAGGTCCGGCACTAACAAATTCGGCTATATAGCTCCCATCACCGTGCGTCTCCAGCTCGTCGGTCATTTGGCCAAGGAAATCCCACATGCTGGGTTCCAGTCGCCGGGTTTTGCGACAAATATCACGCTGTCTGTGTCGTAATACAGAACACGTCGGTCTAGTTTCTCTAAGTAACTGTATAGCTCTAAACGGGCATGAGCTGTCGTGTATGCGGCTATGGATACATTAATTGTTTTTTGTGATTCACCCTCTCCCTCCGGTCTATCCCAATTCACCATCACAACGTTATCGTTAATAGGTATTATGGATTGTACCTGAACCAATGGATCGGTAAACAATTTGAAAAAGTCCTTTGGTTCAGATACAATACTGCACTGGGTTAAATTTCGCGTTGACCAAACTTACCCCAAAAGAATTCAGCATAAGTTTGGCTAGGTACCTTAAACCGGGGTTTTCTTAATATTATTAGCGTCTAACTGAATCCCTCTTTCTCATAATACTCTGTCACGTACTGAGTTTTCTCGATTTCTGACGCGCAGTGGCTAGGCCACCCTGAACATTCCTGTTTTAGTTTCAGGAAATTATCTATGTAACCGCTAAATAACCCACCCTGTTTAGTTGCTCTGTCATACGTGGTTACCTCGTATTCCCAAATTTCGAAAACATTTAAAACTTTATAGTTTTTAGAGATAGCCTTACGAAGTTCGTCAGCTACAAACGTTCCAACGAAACTGCGCTCGGCTTCACTATGTCCACACAGCCCTGATTTAATTCAACGCCGCACGTCTTACACAACACAAACATCAGTTTGCCGTGCATTTTTAAAGGTAGAACAGGATGGTAGAGATTAGAGGGCGGTAGTACTCTGCATTTAACTAAACCCTCCACAGTGTCTAATGAAATGTTCTTACAATCTAGCCCTACATGAATTTTGGATGACCTATAGGATATTTACAGTATTTATTTACAAATGGGTATAATGAGCACACGTCATAATACATTATTTTCTCAGTAGTACCGTCACATTCGTGATAAAGCTTACTAGCATTAGTGCGGCCTCCGTAAAACGCGTCACGTGGGTTTAAGGGCTCGTCATCTTGATGACCTAAACCTCGAATAAACGTTCTCAATTCGTCGTTAACGAGTATTTGTTTTTAAAATCGCATTCGCGCATCTCGACTAAATTATACCCGCGCTCGCGTATAAATGACCGCGCCACCGTGTTCTCATTCCGTGCAAGCATAGAGGTGCTTACACCGAGTTTAGGGTCCATGTTGGCCTGATTGGGAAACATTCCTCGCACCCGTGCCAGTAACAGCCAAGAAATTCAAAACGGTATTTGACTCGGCGCTATACCCGTCAACCTTAATACCTTCAGGTATTCTAAACTCGCGATATTTTCCTGCGTGTTGTATGGTTACTTGCTGAAAATGCTCCACCCAACGTAACCATTGTATCGCTATTTTGGATTGGTTGTCGGCACGTCTATAACCGCCTTTCGGAATGAGCCCTATTGTATTTTCTTTGAGGAAACGTCTGCGAAACACTGTTGCAAGCGCTAGCAATAGTGGTCGCCTCCTCGAACGGATCGACTTTATTCTGACTCGTGAAGGTGGACCAGAAGCTAATGCAACCTTTAACGAGGATCTTAACATCCATCAGGCAGTATTTCACAATCTCCTCACTCATCTTAAAAACATAATTACTCTGGGCCGTGTGCCAGTCTAAGAGTTTTTGTCGATCACCCGCTGACATCTGATCTGCACAATAATATTCCAGTGCTGGCAAAGGACCCTCGTAATTCTGGTTCACGGATGAGTTGAACAGATATGGGAAATAACCCTTGGACTCGGGAAATTGAAGGTTTTCGGAAATGCCGAGAGCGGTGACGGTATGAAATTAAGAGTCAATGAATCTAATATCGTCACATTGAATGGAAATTAGCTTTAACCCGTTGCAGATGACATTAGGTCTCCACTGATTATTCTTAGTCAGCATGCATCTAAGCACAAAACACCCATCGTACCCTTCATGTTATGCGCAATGCATGTAACTTTAAACTTTCTTGCTCGCTCGGCAACATATGACAGAAACGAATCAACAGGGTTTTCCCTGAAAATGTGCACTCTTTTACTACATATTGAACATCCCTCATCTAAATTGTCAACGTGTTTGATACAGACAGAGCAAACATTCGCGGCCACGCATAGATTGGGCTCATGCAGAAACCTATCATTCGTACCCTCACACACTTTTCTTGCATACACTCCAAATCGTAAAAGATAAACATAGATGGTTTACCATTAGTACTGTCACGCCGAGGCTTGTTAACGGCCATGTAGCAAAGATGACCGATAGGTTTCTCGCTCTGGCACGTGGGGCAGTAGCTGTATCCGCATCTATGTTACCTTTACTTCATGGGTTTTAAGACATTTTAAGCATCTGCGCAGTTTTCACATATTTTAGCGTCCTTGTGGTTTTAAGACAATCCTGTCCGTAAAAATCTCCTGCAATCATTACAAGTAATTTTAGGTTTTCAATAGAACAAGGTGGTTTCTGATGACACGCTGGGCACTGGTACATACATTTCATATGTTTCTTTTGTCATTACAACGTTTTCTACATTGTTCACAGTAATAACTGCAAGTAAATGCTGATGTGAGACTGGTAATAACGTTATAGTGTTCGTCTTCTAATATTAAATTTAAAGCTACTCTACCCTGTTCCCTAGGACCCTCAAAATAAACCGAATCACCTATACGCGAATTATAAACTACAATGGTATATGAATCTAAATGATTTTGAAATGCCTGGATGTGTTCGTAACTACCACCCTGACTAAGATCTACCCCGCTGTCCTGGCAAAGCTCGTTCTTGGAGTAATGGATAACCCAATACCAGGCTACTTCGCATGTATCGTTATTTCTAAACGCAATAGCAATGACTAGCGCGCGAGCTAAACAATTATTTTCGTTAATTGTCGATGGTACAACAATAAACCTTGGTTTTCGCTTTACAGAAATCTGCAAATTTTAACCCTGTCAAGTTTTGCGTCCATAGCCTACAGGCACAACCACTCTATCAACGTTTAAAGCTAACAAGTCACTTGAGAAAAACTAGCGTTACTCTGCATTACCTTTTCCAGCAGCGACATTATCACTTTCACCGACAACTGGTCCACTCTTCTGAACGACAAGCCAACTGGTTTATCGGGAAGTTCGGGTTCCTTAGTGTTATCCTACACGGTCTGAAGGAGCCGCATCCTTTACAATATATGAGTACAGTTCTTGGAATGCATTCTGTAAATATGTGTATTAGATAAATTTTTAGTAAAATGGTATATTTTTACCTGTAGCCACGTTAGGGGATTATCCTTGCACGTATCGTCATTGAAGTTAAACCGTAGCGTTTTACATGTGGTATTGAATTTTTTAATAAACTTACTATTTGATTCCCCAATTATATTAATATGGTTGAACCTTGAGGGTGGCCCGGCCTGTTGCTGGGAACCTGAGCCCGATTGGTTCTGCTGTAATGTGCTCGTTCAGTAATACAATAAAATTAAAAAAAGACATACCGTTATCAAATCCTCCACAGCGGAAGTTTCCATATTCTCATCAAACACCTCCTCTAGATTTATCTGAGCAGGTCTATAAAAATAATAATTAAAATCTTTAAAATAAAAACAAAATATATACTTACATTCCACCCGCTTGTTGTACAGCTTCAACAAAATCATTATAAACATCTATCGAATCGATAGTGTCATTTTCACAACATTTTATAAGTGATGATATTATACGCGTTTTTCAAACCCTCGTCGGTTAACACACCAGCACTGAATAATCTCAAAATATGATTAACTGAGAAAGATTCCATAGCTAGGCTCTTCAAAACAGAACTAAATTAACTAAACCAAGCGTACGCTTTTATAGTATTTTACAGGGTCAAAGGTCAAATTAAGCCATTAAAATTCACAAGGATAACTTCACGGTAGTCTTCAAAACTTATGACTAATTAACTTCAAGGCCAACTTGTTGCTCATAGGTCTCCCTCAATGTAGAATAAGTATGCTGTTGTAAAGTAAGTTTCATAACTAGCTTCAAGGCTAACTTCAAAATGGACTTACCGCCGACTTCAAGGTCGCCTTCAAAACCAATGACTAGCTCAAAGGTTAACCCCAACGCCAACTTGTTTCTCAAAGTAAAATAAGTATGATATTTTATCCTCGAATGACCTGAAGGTAAAGTTAGGTAATAACAGTTTGTACCAGAAAATCATCCTTAATGAAAATGTAATAACCTTATTTTTATTTTACCTAAGCGTTTATTCATTACGGTGTAAAACATTTATTGTTAAACTAGATCAGTCGTTTAACTTCATTGGAAAAACAATTTTAACTATACTCATATAAATTCTGAAATATAACAATAAAAATGTATTTAAAGATTACTATCAAAAGCCTATTCTGACCGGTATGATTCTCATAATTACGTTTTAAATCAGAGGTGTTAATCATCTTGTTAATATCAAGGGCGTTGCTTTCTTTTAATTGTATGATGCATTTACAGAAGTCCACTAGATAAACATTTCGAAATACTACCTCGGTGTGTTTTCATGACCTTGCATTTAGAACAGCTGATAATTCCATTAAAATAAAGCGTTTATAACTTTACATGAGCTCGAGTTAAATAAAATGCAGTACAATGATTATATAAACCTTGTGAAGGTCATTATTACTTCGTGTATAAGTTGAAAGTTTATGCAAGTAGAAGGTTAAAACCAGTGATTAAAAGGAAGTGTAAAAAACATTTTAAAGCTAATTCGTTTATAATAAAATTCTTATTACAAATTACATTTAAAACAACCATCCATATCAGAATTATAGTATTAGGTAAACATTAATATCTGTTAATAATGGTACTGAAAAAGTTTGTATAAACTCCGTTAAAATTACATATATAACACGCTCAATACTGTTTCTCAAGGTAAAATAAGTATGCTATTGTAATCTCGTATCAATGTATTAATTGAAATATTTTTAATAAATTTTTTCTTAGTATGATGAATGCATGTAAACTCAAATATACATTTTTTGTGGTCTGCGGTGTCATTGAAAAGACCTAATCACTAATTCAAGGCCCGAGCTGACGCAACAAGAAAAAATGATCTACAAGATAACCCTAACTCGTTGATAATGCCATCAAATGAAGTGTTAATAAGTTGATATGAGCTCGAGTTAAATAAAATGCAGTACAATGATTATATAAATCCCATGAAGGTCATTATTACCTCGTGTATAAGTTGAAGGTTTATGCATGTAGAAGGTTAAAACCGGTGATTAAAAGGAGGTGTAAAAAAACAATTTAAAGCTAATTCGTTTTATAATAAAATTCTTACTACAAATTACATTTAAAACAACCATCCATATCAGAATTATAGTATTAGGTAGATATTAATACTTGTTAATAATGACACTGAAAAAAGTTTGTATAAATTCCATTAAAATTGTTAGAGATAGTTGTTATAATGTGATAAGTAGACCTGAATCTAAGCAGTATAGGATAAGTTACTCTAAGCGACGTAGAATAGAAAATTTTGATACTCTTCCATTTGGATATAAAGAATAAAACAGATAAAATAGTAGAATTATTTTATTTACTCCAGTTCTTAACCTTGATTCGTTTTTGTGTTTTTGTTTTGTGTGTTTGAGTATTGAGTGTCCGTGCTTATGTGAAGCGAGAAGAGAACGAGAGAACGAGAGAAGAACGAGAGAGAACGAGAGAGAACGAGAGAGAACGAGAGAGAACGAGAGAGAACGAGAGAACGAGAACGAGAGAACGAGAGAACGAGAGAGAACGGAGAGAACGAAGAGAGAACGAGAGAGAACGAGAGAGAACGAGAGAACGAGAGAGAACGAGAGAAGAGAGAGAGAGAACGAGAGAGAACGAGAGAGAACGAGAGAACGAGAGAGAGAACGAGAGAACGAGAGAGAACGAGAGAGAACGAGAGAGAAGAAGAGAGAACGAGAGAGAACGAGAGAACGAGAGAACGAGAGAACGAGAGGAACGAGAGAGAACGAGAGAACGAAGAGAACGAGAGAACGAGAGAACGAGAGGAACGAGAGAGAACGAGAGAGAACGAGAGAAAAGAGAACGAGGAGAACGAGAGAGAACGAGAGAAGAGAGAACGAAGAAGAGAGAACGAGAGAGAAGAGAGAACGAGAGAGAACGAGAGAACGAGAGAACGAGAGACGAAGAGAAGAGAGAGAGAGGCATATCTTACAAGACACAGTTTGAGCACAATTGCCTGACCTCCAGGGTTACAACCAGAAGGGCCTTAATACCACCAAATAACCCTAAGATTAACCTAGACCAGCCCCACCCTAAGCTCCAACCCTAAATACAGTTCTAAAGCCATACCCCAACCCCTGTCCTACCGTTAGCAAAAGTCCTAGGTGTCAAAAGGTACAGCCATAAGGCTCCCCAAAAGAAATCATAAAAATAAGGTAATACAGTCCTTCACGTAAGCGATATAATTAGGGTTGAAAATACGGTCTCACACGTGGTGTGTAAAAATAGGGTTGAAAATGCGGTCTCACACGTGGATGTGCAAAAATAAGGGTGGAAAATACGTCCTACACGTAAGCGTGTAAAAATAAGGGTGGAAAATCCTGTCTCACACGTGAGTGTGTAAAAAATAAGGTTGAAAATCCGGTCTCACACGTGGATGTGCAAAAATAAGGGTTGAAAACACGGTCTCACACGTGGACGTGCAAAAATAAGTGGAAAATCCGGTCTCGACGTACGTGGGTAAAAATAGTGAAAATCCGGTCTCGCACGTAAGCGTGTAAAAATAAGGGTTGAAAATCAGGGCTCACACGTGAGCGTGCAAAAATAATGGAAAACCGACCTCCACGTGGGCGGGCTTGTGACGTCAAAATCCAAGATGGCGTCAAGTGTTACTACTGATATTTCTAGCACCAACGTATTCTACATGACTGTCAACCGATTTATTAGATTTCCATTTAATGTAACATTTATTTTTTAAAGATATTTCATCAGCACAAGCCTTATTGAACCAGGGTTGGGAACGTGAATGACCTATACGGTACTGTTTTTTGGGAATGTATAACTCCATTCCCATGAGGATGACTTCAGATACTGAAAGAGCGATGTCCGAAGAAGAGGACGACTTAAAACAATATTCACGCCATGGAAAGGTTGCAAAGAAATCTCGTAAATCACTCCATCGAGCTGACTTAAAACACCACAAGGTTCTATCGGTTTTGCGAACAACAGTGGAATTAGGTACAGTAGAAATGATTTTTATTAAACAATGGTCGGAAAGACCTAAAGGCGAAAGAACGGAAGTTTTATAAACAAGAGGGTTTGATGTAAGAAAGAGATCTAGAAGATGTGGAGTATGGTTAGGGTTATCATGGATTCTTCTGGGTTCAGAAGTCAGTTGTGTGAGATCGGTAAGGTAATCGAAGGAATCTTGAAAGTTGCTATCATTAGGAGACCTATAAATGCAACAGTAGAATTTCACAAAATTAGGACCAGAATGTTTAAACCAAATCACGTCAAAATTTTTATTTTCTAAGGAAGAAACCCTCTTGCAAGCAATTCTGTCCTTGACGTACGCACATACGCCTTCTTTATATCGAAAGTTAGAGTGATGGTATTGAGGAAATTGCAAGTCGGGTGACTCGGACCTCTCAGAGGAGACTTGTGTTTCAGATAGAAACAATATATCAGGTTGTAATTGTTCAAGATGTTGGTGAATAGCATTAAGATTAGACCTGATACCGCGGATGTTGCAGTAGTGAATCAGAAAGTTGATACTTTCGATGACCGAGGTCGCTTGGGCCCTGCCCTCCCGGACATCCGAATGGGGCAGGATTTTACGTTCGGAATTTATAACCCTAGAAATCACAGCCATCTTCTTTTTAATTTGGGACTTTTAATCCGATAGGAAGACAGTGAGGGCGAGAAGGAAGAATAAGGATGAGAATAGATCAAGGATGATGGAAAAGGTAACCGGTAGCCCTTACCGAGCTCAGAAAATCGGAAACCCAATATTAAGGAGCCCATGGTAAGGGTGGTGGTACCTCCCCGGCTGGCATGGAGTATACATGCCTACCACCTGACTTGTTTTTAATTTTCATTTTCTGTTGTCTCGCAAGGTCCGTTAGCATTAAATCCGTCCGATTCCGAGGCTTGTGTATGGCTCTTGGATTGTTAATATTGCTTACCGAGAGTAGGTTTCTAGACTTGCCCATGAACTCTCCTATAGCCGGGCTTGGGACCGGCAACAGCATTCACTGAGCTACTCAATCCACTCAGTGGAATGTTGCAGGCGGAGTTTAAAGGTAGCCCAATTTCGCCCATTTCTGCTAATACCTTTATGGAAATTTAGAAGATCAAATTTTTGAATTAAATGCTTCTGATAAGATTGTTAATAATTGAGATAACAACCTAAATTTACGCTAGAGAAAGAATAAAATAGAGCCATTAATTTTCTAGAGAACAAGTTTAAGTTCTGCATATTCAGAAAAGCTACACATACAGATATAACGATTCCAAACTATTCATCTCGCCATAAAACACGCTACATATAGAGAAATGCCAGTTTCATTAAACTAAACAAATTTCAATAAAGAAAAATCAATTATAAAACATTTACCCAGTTAACAAAGACCCGATAGAAAAAGCTAACTACATATCAATTTCATATTTTGGAAAAATATCAGAAAAGTAGCTGACATATTACAAAATAACAATAAGTATAAAATAGCTTACAATACCAATGTTCTTAAATGTTTATTTTATGCCAAATTCAACTAAGAACAGTTTGAGGTCGGGTATTTATAGATTGAACTGTACATCCTGTAATTCTGTTTATGTTGGATAAACACTTAAGAACTTTGATATTATATGCAAAGAACACATTAGATGTTACAAATATAAACACACAGACAAATCAAATTATGCCAAAAGTTAGTAAATAATCACTTTATGACTTCATAAAACAATATTAAATTTTTACATTTTTGTAACGACCTTTAACAGACGTTTTAAATATAGAATTGGTAAACTTCACTAATAATTCGTACTAACTGGGGCTTAGCCGTTGTCCAAATTACGAAAATTGCCAATCAAAGGAGTCTTTTTTTAAACAAAATTTTTTAAGATAAATAAGTGTAAAATCATTTTTTGATACAAACAAATACTGTACACCTTAATATTTTAAAAAAGAAGCATTTTTAATAAGTACGAATCTAATAAAAATAATAAGGCATAAAAATAATGACAAAAATTACATAGGTACCTTACAGAATCCTTGTAGGCTTTAAATACACGTACTGTACTGTCATTCAATAACAACCTTTGTATTTTAATATTATTTAAGTTTCCTGTGTGGCTTATAACGATGTAGGTACTGTACTGTACAGGGTGGCCAAATTTCGATGTTGTAATAGGAAATCTTGTAAACTATAGTTCGTATGAAAAATTGAACCTCACATCCTCGCTCTCTTTTTTTGAGAAAAACTCAATGATGCATTTCAAATTTAACTAACATCTTTTATTTTCCAGTTATAGCCAAAAACTCAGATTTTCCAGTTTTCATTTTATGGCCATATCTCCCTTATCTATGAAACTGGAAAAAAATAATTTCTACGTTCTTCAGGCACTTTTTTGATAAGAATGCAGTGGTGCAGTCAACTCTTTAAAAATATTCTTAAAATTCGAGTTGCATAAAATTGTATTTTTTTATATGGAACGCGTAGTCGGCTATGGTATCAAAAAATTACTAAACTGATTCCAACGATATACAGGATGTCCAGAAACTCTACGGACAAACTTTGCGTAGTGATTCTAGACCAAAAAATAAGAAAAAAGTTCATATAAACCCAGGTCCGGAAACGCTTCGTTTAGGTTGTGAAAAAATTTTATTTTCCTCGGTTTTACAACGATATTTTGCGAACAAATTTGAATATGATCCTGAAATTTGGAGCACGGGGTTTTTGTGGTAGAGAAACTTAAATATTTTATTGATTTTGATGCTACCTGCAGAGGGCACCATCTACAGTGGTATGCTAAAAGTTAATTGGCCTTAACTTTTTTACCACCCGGTATATTGACGTTCCGTTTGAATTAGTTTGTTCCCTTTTCAGCAAAAAAGGTATACTTGGTCGATGCCTCTCAGATCAACCGTTTTCGAGATATTGGTTGATGAACAGTTCAATTTTATTCCCTATAATTATTAGCTAATTGGATCAAAGTAACGTATGTTTGCATTTTTATTTTAACTTTGAATTTAAGAACGAAAATGAAGAAATAAATAAATAAATGTTACAAAAGGTGTTCCACATGATGACCATTTGTTTTGATACATAATCTCACTCGTTTTGATAATAAGCGGCGAATCCGTGAACATATTCCACATTATTTCTGAAGGTATCGCAGGCATCTTGGATTCTCTTCCAAAGTTGTTCCCTTGTTTCAATTGGTGCTGCGTATACTAGGGATTTTAAGTATCCCCAAATACAGTAATCACAAGGATTGAGATCAGGAGACCTGGGAGGCCAGGCAACCGGACCACCTTTTCCAATCCATTGACCATCAAACGTATTGTTGAGATATTGTCGAACGTTGAGGACAAAATGGGCGGGACAACCATCGTGCATAATAACAAAGATTTTGACGAATATTTAACGGCACTTTATTCAATAAACCAGGTAAGGTATTTTGCAAAAATTGTAATACTCGTTAGCTTTTAAACGAGCAGGCAACTGCACAGGTCCTAGTAAGTGATTACCTACTATACCTATCCAAACATTTATGCTGAATCGTTGCTGAGGGTCAGTTTCTTTAATAATATGTGGGTTATCTCCAACATATGAGTAATAGTATGCATTATGTATATTGAAAATTCCATTTTTTGTAAATAACGATTCATCACTGAATAAGATATGGGGATAAAAACGAGCATTTTGGATTTTTTGGTTTCGTAACCAATGAGACAATTCTAGTCGTGCAAGAAGGTCACGTTCCAAAATAGCCTGAACTTTTTGTAAATGGAAAGGATGTAATTAAAAATTATTATTAATTTTATTAAATACATAAATAAAAAGTTTACCTCGAGTAGGATTTGAATCTACGACCTGTACTTTGCTAGAGTACCCTGCGGTACTCTATAATGGAAAGGATATAAGTTTTCCTTGTGGATGATATTCCAGACAGGTGATTTTGATATGTTAGGGTTCATTGCTGAGAGCCTTCTTACACTAGTCTCCGGATTATCTTCGACAGCCATTAAAATTGTATCTTCATTAGCTACCGTTACGGTGGCCGGTCTTCCTGTTTGGTTGTTTTTTGGAGCTACACATGCAGTTTCTCGCAGTCGTTGATAAACCGCTGCAAATGTCGAGTGCTTCGGGTGGATTCTGTTAGGAAATTTTTCAGCGTATCTTCGCTGTACTGCTCTGGCATTACACTACATCTCACCATAGACTAAAAGCATATCGGCATATTCTTCATTACTAAAAGCAATCATTTTTAAAAATGAAACAGGTTTTAAATTACTATAAAATTATTATGTTAATTTGAAATTTGGGACGCTGTATCAACAAGAGTAACAACAAATGTCATAAATACATTTGTGTATCTAAGCAACAACTTGTCATTTTGTTTTAGTCAAAGCTTGCTAAAATGGCAAGAGATTCAATAGCTGGTTAAATAAATTAAACTGTTTATCAACCAATATCTCGAAAACGGTTGATCTGAGAGGCATCGACCAAGTACACCTTTTTTGCTTAGAACTGAAAAGGGAACAAACTGATTCAAACGGAACGTCAATATACCGGGTGGTAAAAAAGTTAAGGACAATTAACTTTTAGCATACCACTGTAGATGGTGCCCTCTGCAGGCAACATCAAAATCAATAAAATATTTAAGTTTCTCGACCGCAAAAACCCCCGTGCTCCAAATTTCAGGACCATATTCAAATTTGTTCGCAAAATATCGCCATAAAACCGAGGAAAATAATTTTTTTTCACGCCCTGTAGGTCCTAAACGAAGCGTTTCCGGACCTGGGTTTATATGAAGTTTTTTTCTTATTTTTGGGTCTAGAATCACTACGCAAAGTTTGTCCGTAGAGTTTTTGGACATCCCTATATATCATGTGGGGTCAAATTATTCATTTTTACTGCCTTTTAGCAAAAAAGTAGTTTTTTAGGACAAAATGTTTTATGTAAAGTAATAATTATTATTAAAAAAAAATCACACATTATGTGACTTTTTTACAAACCAAAAACAAATAACTATAATATTGAAGATGCTGTTAAACAAACTACAAAATACTTAATAATTATAATATAAAACCACTTAAACTAAATTTTCAAATTGATCAAATATTCGCAACACATAATTTACATCGCTTTGAAACATTCCGAATTGCGTTATAAATATGAATATTAGAGACGAATTAAACATTTTGTCTTAGTTAATTTATGTTATTATTATTACTATTATTAGTTTTATATAAACTGTCTTTAATGTGTTCCCAAAAGAAAAAATCTCTAAATCGGGTGAACGTGGTGACCACATCATAGGTCCATTTGTTCCTATCTATTTGTCTTGAAAATGAAAGTTTAACAATTCACAGACGTTTCTACTATTGTGAGTGTTTGCCCCATCTCGTCGAAAATATAAGTTTTGTCTAATGTTTAGAGGCAAGTCATCTAAAAAATCATCGACTTCTTTCATAACTGTGATGGGCTAAAATGCGATTTCCGAATAGGGCACAGCAAAAATTAAAACCGTAGCATCTGTAACGGGAGCTTTAGAAAATTTCAAATTTCGCGCGAATCTATATGACATTAAATAGCTGTCTTATTATTTTTCTAGGTAAAGAAATGGTTGTTGGTCATTTGTAGGTAAATATAATTAATATTAAATTGAAAAGCTTGAGTTTAGTTTCAATAAATATTTACATATTTAATTATAAAGCTTTCAAATAAACGCGGCAGTTTGCAAAAGCATAAATTATTTGTAAAGACAGGGGAAGACGCAGTAACAGTCGCTTTAAGTCAACGGTCAAAGTTGGTTGATAGTGACCTAAGAGGGTAATAGTCAAGTTACCCTAAATTTAGAAATAAAGTAAGATAACATTTAATGTATAATACGGAAGAAGTGAAATTACCTTCCTTATTAAGAAAATAAAAGGCTAAAGTAAATACTTAAATGCAAATGGTATCGAGTTGGTGATAATAAAAAAGATTACGCAAAAATTTAAAATCGGATTTTGCGCATCTAAAATGCTGCAAGATTGTTTTTAATATTGAACGATTAAACGTAAAATAAGACAATCGATCCGGTGTAATAGATCGATATATAAAGCAAAGTAACTGGAAAACATTGATAATTAAAAGCACGGACGTTGGTAGATCGCTTGCAATTCGTCGCGCAAGCTGTTTGTAGTTAAAATAAAGTTAATCCACAAAAAAAATTGTAAAGAAGATATCGTGGGAACAAAAGAAACAAGGCGCCAAGTCCGCATCATTGGTCCAATTGCGTCATCGGCTTGGCAGTTACGTCATGGGCTTTCAACAAAGCAACAGATAAGTACGTTTTCTAATTGTGTAAATAAAGAAACGGTTATGTGTTTTATTTTCTCTGAATTTGAATTTGAATATGAAAATTGAACGAAAAACATTCCATTCAATTTTGACAAAGGGTTTTCTGTTGTATTTTAGTATTAAGAACATTACTTATAATTACTTACAACTGCGAACTTCAGTAATTACGTATGTATAACGTTTGATTTATTTTTATTATTAAAGACCATTAATATTAAAAGCTATATATTGAATGTATGGATGCGGAAGGAAATAAACTAAATAGGAATTCAAATAAATAAGAAAATTAAATTGAGTATAAATTTTGATAATTGATAACAGTGACCATTTCTTTTAACATTTGAGCTAGCTGGTGCATCTTGATAGCACAAGAATTCGCAAACGTAAATATTAAAGTTCATTCAATTAAACTGAAATTAAATAGCAAGCGAATTAAAATTATACTAGTAGATAATATCTTTATAAATCAAACCCATTCAGTTTAAATCAAAAGGTAACAAATTCTCATTCTCCCAAGAACAATGTAGATTTTGTATTAAAGAAGTTCGGAAATCATATTGAATTATAAAAGAACCCAAGTTTTATTCTTTGTAACGGGGTGAAAACAAACACAAGTAATAACCACAGGTAGTTGACAATTACAAAATTTTAGCCGTCGTGATCAGTTGGTTGGAGATGTTGTTGTTTCCTTATGTTATATGGTTTTAATTTGTATCTTTTTAGAACTGACAATGCTCGACTTCGTCGTTTACCAGACTCGGCCTCAATTTGACGGCTTGAAATCGAAGGACTTGCAGCTACCATTCCGATAACATTGACGGCAACTTCTTCAGCATCTTCAATATTATAATTTTTTGTTTTTAGTTTGTTACAAGTCCCATCATGTATGAGATTTTCTTTTAATCATCTGAAAATAGAATTATTAGGCTGTCATATTTCCGGGTAAAGATTAAAATATAATTCACTTGCAACTCCAGAATTATTATTACTTTGAATAAAACATTCTAACATATCAAACTTTTCATTGCTTTCAAAAGCGATATTTTGCACTCTTAAGGTGATAATAAAAATCAATTGCCAGTTTTATAACAACGCATTGACAGATAGATACTTTGTTTTATCAGAAAGATTGTAAATGATACAAACCTACTTGTATTAAAAAGTATTTTTTCTCGAAACGTGAAATTTTTGGCCCCAAAAAAATTATGTTTTGCAAAAAAGCAGTAAAACTAATAATTTGACCCCACATGATATATATCGTTCGAATCAGAAAAAATGAGTACTTTTTTGATGCCAGAGCCAACTACGCATTCCATATAAAAAATACAGCTTTACGCTATAACTCGAATTTTGAGAATATTTTAAAGAATTGACTACATCACAGAGTTCTTATCAAAAAAGTGCCTGACGAATGTAGAAATTATTTTTTTCGATTTTCATAAATAAGCGAAAACAAAAGATGTTAACCAAATTTGAAATGAATCATTGAGTTTTTCTCAAAAAAGAGATCGAAGGTGCGAGGTTCATTTTTCCATTGTAACTGTAGTTTACGAGGTTCACTATTAAAACATGGAAATTTGGAAACCCAGTACATATATAGACCTACAGTACTGTACTGTAATATCAACAAAATGATGTTATATTATGTATGCAAATAACGTTAACAGTAAAAAAATTTAATAAAAATATCAGCGAGTAGTCCGAATGATCCGAATTTCAAATTAATGAAGTTCGAATTAGCTTTTTTTTTTACTTATAGTATTCCCGAACAGGCTAAGATTTGCCTAACGTGTTAAAGCAATCAGGAATCCTGGGAGGGTTTGGGGATATTGTTAGGAGGAAAACAGGAACTGGGTAGTGCATTCCACAATTTGGTCACCGTGGGGAAAAATGTAGATTGAGCCCGTTTAGTGTGACACGATGGAATGTTGAGTGCATAATTATGGTGTGAATGGACAAACCGAGTGTTCCTAGCGAAGATGGCCTGCGAAGGTATTAAGGAGTGTATTTCGTAGGCACACCTGTTATGGTAATAGCGATAGAACAAGGAAAGAACCGAAACTATTCTTCTATGCTCAAGAGGCCGTAGGTTTGAAGTCAGAGACGGGTCATTTATAAGCCTGACAGCTCTTTTTTGGATGCGCTTCACCATATCAAGGACGTATTGTGGAGCACTAACCCAGAGGTGGGAATTGTATTGCAGATGAGGTCGAATTTGAGCCTTATACAGTAAAAGAGTTGTTGCAATGTGAAGTACTGTTTAGATCTGTATAGAAAGCCCAGTTTACGGTAGCTGTTTTTCTGGGTGACAACAGGTGGTCAACCCATAAGAGGTTCGATGATACGGACATCCCTAACATAGAAATAGAGTTTGAAAACTTGAGTTCTAAGTCATTCACATTTACAGCAGGAAATGATAGATCTTTCTTGGCGGACACAAAGCAACACTGCGTTTTGTCGGCGTTGAACGTGAGTAGATTATTCCCTCCCTATTCAAGGGCACGTTCTAAGCCACTGTTGATTGAGGCTGCCATTTTCACCTTATCGTCCTGTCTAGACTTATTGTTGTGGGAAAACTGAGAACTGTAATGTAGAGTTCTGTCATCCGCAAAGAAATAGATGTTGAGGAAATGAGATCATTTACGTACAGAAGGAAAAGTGTAGGAGCTACCACTGATTCTTGAGGTACTCCGCGTTAATAGTAGTTTCTATCGAAAAGAAGCCATCGACGACAACGCGTATACGTCTTTTGTCAAGAAAGCTGGATATCTAATTGATGAGTGTATTGGATAAGCCGAACGAAGTGAGCTTGGCAAGTATGCACCTGTGCCAAACCTGGTAAAAAGCCTTTGAAATATTTTAAACTACTAAGACTGTTTCACCGGACCTCCCTAATGCGTTATTCCAAGGTTGGGTGACATGAAAGAAGATCACTCGTTGAACGACTCTTTCTGAATTGTTGGTTGATGGCTTTCTCCATGAGTTTCGACGGAATGGAAGTAATAGCTATTGATCGATAGTTTGAGGGATCGGTTTTGTCGCCCTTTTTAAGAATAGGCTGGACATTTGCCAATTTCCACGATGAGGGAAACTCTCCAGGTAACATGGAGATCGAAAAGAGTTTGGACAATACAGGTACTAGCTCGGGATAGCACATTTTAAGGACGATAGCTGGAATACCGTCAGGGCAAGTCGCCTTGTTTGAGTCAAGTGATAATTGAATCCAGGAGCTTGTAACGAAAGTGGATTGGTTTAATAGCGTATGGGATAGATTTGGGCGACGGTACAGTTTTACCAGAATCATTGAGATATGAGTTTGATGCAAAGTAATCGACAAAGAGGTTGGCTTTTTCAGTAAGATCAGCTACTACAGCTCCGTCGCGAGACGTCACGGGAGGGAAGGAAAATGTACTAAAGTTTTTACTGATGGCTTTAGCTAATGACCAAAATTTACGACCACCCAAAGGTCATGAGACTAATTCTTTGCATTTACGTCCTTCAAACATCTTTTGGCCTTGGTGATGATGCTTTTGCAACTATTCCTTGCGGCAATATAGTTGAATTGATTTTAGATAGATTTATTTGATTTCCATTTGGTATAGAGTTTATGCTTTTGCGATAATGCATCAGTGCAAGCCCTATTAAACCAGGGTTGGGGACCTACACGATTATGTTTTTTGGGAATGTATAACTCCATACCCATCAGGATAACTTCAGTTATTGAAAGAGCAATGTTTGAAGAGGAAGACCATTCAAAACAATACTCCACGCCAGGAGAAGGTTGCAAAAAAATCTCGCAGTTCGGTCCAGTTAGCTGATTTAAAACACCACACAGTTCTATCTGTTTTTCGAGTAACAGTGGGATTGGGTACAAAGGAAGTTATTTCGATTAGGCAGTGGTCTGATTGATCAAGTGCGGAAAGGACTCTTGTTTTATAGACAATTGGGTTAGTAGTAAGGAATAGGTCCAGGAGATGTGGAATATGGTTAGGGTTATCAGGGATTCTAGTTGGTTAGGGAAATGATTTGTGTGAGATCGCAGGATAAAGAAAATCCTTCTGCATTATGATCTGTGGGATTAGTAGTAGATGAAAAATGAAGCCAATTGGAATTGTGGGCATTAAAATCTCCCAAAATTGAAATATCGCAAGATGGAAACTGTGATAAGAGGTAGTCTATTTTCATACTAAGGTAATCAAAAAGATCTTGGAAGTTGTTATCATTGGCAGACCTATACAAACAACAGTAGAATTTCACAAATTGGGGCCCAAAATGTTTGAACCATATCGCGTCAAACTTGTTATTTTCCAAAGTGGGCATCCTCTTACAACCTACGTTGTCCTTGGTATATGCACATACTCCGCCTTAAAGGCGAAATTTAGAGCGGAGGTTGTGTCTGGGAAACTGCAGGTCAGGCGAATCAGTGCTTCCAGGGGAGACTTGTGTTTCTGACAAAAACAGAATGTCCGGTTGCACTTGTTCAAGGTGTTAGTGAACAGCATTAAGATTTGACCTTATACCACGTATGTTGCAGTAATGAATCCGGATGTTGGTACTTTCGGTGACCGAGGTCGCTTGAGTCCTGCTCTCCCGGGCATCCGAATGGGGTAGAATTTTATTCCTGACAGATCTAGCTCTTCTTAGTCTTGATTTTGGCATTGACGAACCCCCCCCCCCCCCCCGAATGCTTCGGATAGATCAACAATCGATGTGAGAGTGTGGGCTTCTCGCCCTCCTCACCTAGGGTATAGCGTTTGTTTTACAACTCGTCGTTTGAAGGGTTTAGCTGTTAAAACGCCACGCTTGGCAAGTGCGTGTTGGCGAGTGCATAAGGAATAAAGTGACCGGCAGCCCTTACCGAGCTCAGAAAATTGAAGCACCAATATTAAGGAGCCCATGGTAAAGGTGATGGTATTACACCAGGTGGCTTGGGTATACATGCCTTCCACCTATGAAGTTGTAGAATATTAGAGCTGAAAAGGAAGCATTAGTTAGTTTACATTGCATCTTACAAGAAAATTTTTTTTTTTGTACGATTGCTGAATAAAATGACTTAAAACAAAGCAGGATATTCATTAACCTAATCTAATTAAAAGGACCGTGCATAAGTTGTATAGTACCCCAATTTGAAGTTTTACTGTAATTTACTTGAAGTCTGCTGTTTTCCTGTAATGATTTGTTACCATAACTACTTGTTATTATTTTACTTACATATTTTCTCTTGGTAATGATACATGCATTGAAACCCGTTGAAAAATAAATATTTGTATAAAATATTGTGGAATTATATTTTAAACAGACGTGTGGTTAATATTTAGGATTTAATTCTCATCTCTGGGTTGGTGCTTCCCTATACGCTTTCTTGGGCATAGGTATTACAGTGTCAATTTTGCTTCTAAATTACATTATTTTGTACCATCTGGTACCACGTTTGGTAGAGATACTCGGTTCGCTTCACTTACGATTAAAAAAACTTAAGATAAGTTTGGGGAATGCCTAAACCCACTAATGAGCAAAGAAAAATAAAATAAACATCACATCCTATCTGTCAAATGTAAAAACAAACAAAAAAAAACCCCGAGTTCAATAATAAATTTAAGTTAACTAAGTAATTATACTGGACAAGTTGACCATCTTTGATTCATTTGATTCAGCAGTTCATTTTACTAAATTTAGAAAAGTACTGCCTTAGCTAAAAAAAGGAAGCAAAAAAGAAAAAAAGTATTATGGCTTGACTGACCTCCGCCTTCCGCACGGTTGTACCAAGGAAGGCGTAGCCTTAAGGCAATTATATTTCAGTACTCACTTATTGTAATACTGTTAGTTTTATTACCACTATGTATATTCCCTATACAATAAAAGGGCAATTAAAAAAAAAAAGAAAGAAACTAAAACAATAATGAAAAAGCTACCTATACTTAACCTGTTTTACGTTACTAGACACTATTTAGAGATACGTTGAGTAACTTACTTTTTTGTGGACCGTTTTTATCAGGACCGACGAGAGGGGAGTGAAGCCGGTACAAATGAACGGGGCCTGGGCTTATGGGGGTCCGCGCCTGGGCCAGGGATAAAATTTAATTCACTGTTGTAGTTAATGTAATACAACAACGCTGATTATACATAGACAACTTTAATAAGTATAAAATTTTGTTCCATTTAAGAACGGCAGTACGCGTATTTCGTGTGTGATTATGCTCCGGTGCCGGCATAGTAGAGTTTATTGTAGAGTAGCGATTCCATTCGCGCTGGATATTTTTTGGTTTATTTTTATTTTTAATTCAATCATTGGACATTTAAATACGACGTATCGTTGAACATATTTTGTAAATAATAGCAATTATTACTTTTTACGTTGTTTGGCAATTTTTTAGAGTAAACAACAATCAAACAAAATCGAATGTTAAATACCTACAGTAAAAACAATTTCATTCGACAAACCAGAGGTAAAAAACAGGAAGTAAATATTTCAAAACAAAACTTTATTGTTTTGCTGACACCACGGGATTGTTATTTCTTAGTAGTATTTGCTTTGATAGATTTTTCGTTTCAGAAAATTTAATCTCACTGATTTAGTGGTCTGTGGGATTTTTTACGCAATAGTTTATAATACTAATATATTTTTATAGATGAGTCATCATCATAAATCTGGTTTTCAAAAACTTAAGGAGCAAAAGCAAAAGCTTATGAAAAAAAGAGAAAGAACCCTTGAAAACCTTGAGTTTATATCCTCATATATACAAAATAGTTCAAATTGGGAAAACGAAGAAGATCTTCGGGACAGAGAGATATCAAATGTAGTTGATATCAAGCCAGACATCAAATAATTACTTCAATATCCAGAAAGCTCTGTATTTTAATATAGGCAATATGAAAGTGAACACTTCTCCTGCTGCTATAGAAGAAGCTGTGAGGAAAGGACCGGGTTCCATTCCATCACAACTTCCTCTTGATAGCAACGGAATGCAATTTCCCAAATACATTAAATTTACATATGAAAAATGGAGAGGTTGTTTCAAGAGACAACTTGGAGCTTTATGAAGCACTCACTCTTTTGTTTCCGTGGCGGTTATTTAATAAATTAGCAAATGCGCATGTATCTTCTGGTTTTGTTCCTGAAAATGGGAGGGCCCTTCAAATGGCTACAAAAGATTATACAACAGAATACCTGAACATCAGTCATCGCACGTCAGAATGGCGGAGTATGGAACAACCATTACAGAGGTTTCTTCATGTTATTTAATTTTGATCTGAAACAGGGCTAGCATTAAAAGGATCGTATCATTTAATTGGAAATCCTGCCTCAACTCGTGTGGTGGCCATGCAGCAGAATGTTGTTCTCAGGCTGTCAATTTTATTGGAATGATTCAGGCGCTTTTTAATATTTTAGTGCTGGCCCTTTCAGATGCGAGATTTAAAAAAACAAAATTAATGCATTCCCTTTCTACGACTCGCTGGTCAGCTAGAGTAGAAAGTGTTAAACCAGTCTGCGAAGTTGCCCGGAATAAAAGACTTGAAGAGTTATTGGAGCTTAATTTAACACCAGAAGTACGAGTTAAGTTAAATGACATCTCAACTTATTTGGGCTTCTTTGAGTGCCTCCTAATGGCTTCAACGTGGCCTAGAAGTAGTTGCTGCTATTAATTATAGAAGTGTTATTTTTCAACCAGCATCTGTTACTTTGGACGTTGAGGCTAAAAATCTAAATTCATTGCTCGAAGATCTTAATATTATTAGAAATAGTGGGGCAAACATGTTAAATGTTAACTAGTATATCCGAAAAAAGAAAACGCAAAAGAAAGACATTTTTCGACGAAACATCAAATGATTCATTAGAAGAAGTTAGTGGAAAGGAATACATTAAACTAATAGTTATTTATGTATCAACGTATTAAAGTAATATTTTTTATCATGAATGTGGAAATTATTAGCCGAGGCAAATACCACGTGAGTGATAAAAAATGACTTTATTGCCGAGGTGCGTATTAAATTTGATCCACAATCGCATTCATTAACACTAATAATTATAATTATTGATAGTTTTTGATTTAGTTAAACGTATTGAATTGACAGTGACAATTAACAAATATATTTTTCGGACACTCAATGGAAATGGACCATATTTCCATATTACAAATCGTAAAGAAAAGTATCGCTTTTCTTTATAGCAACCTTTATTTATAACCATTTCTTTATAAAGAATTATTAATTATTTATTGGAATACATATTAAACGTACAACTATTAACGTTAGAAAAACTTATGCT